>CM026398.1:57449281-57536337 GCA_014843695.1 Archivesica marissinica | reverse complement strand
ACAGCTATACATTTGCATCCAATGTCTCAGTCCTTTACACTCACAGCTATACATTTGCATCCAATGTCTCAGTCCTTTACACACACAGCTAGTCATTTGCATCCAATGCCACCAAACACAACACACCAATCTCAGTCCTTTATACACACAGCTAGACATTTGCATCCAATTTCTCAGTCCTTTAGATGCACAGCTAGACATTTGCATCCAATGTATCAGTCCTTTACACACACAACTAGTCATTTGCATCCACTTTCTCAGTCCTTTAAACACACAGCTAGACATTTGCATCCAATGTCTCAGTCCTTTAGATGCACAGCTATACATTTGCATCCACTGTCTAAGTCCTTTACACACACAGCTAGACATTAGCATCCAATGTCTCAGTCCTTTACACACAGCTATACAGTTGCCTCCAATGTAACAGTACTTTACACACACAGCTAGACATTTGCATCAAATGTCTCAGTCCTTTAGATGCACAGCTATACATTTGCATCCAATGTCTCAGTCCTTTACACACACAGCTATACATTTGCATCCAATGTCTCAGTCCTTTACACACACAGCTAGACATTTGCATCCAATATCTCAGTCCTTTAGATGCACAGCTATACATTTGCATCCAATGTCTCAGTCCTTTAAATGCACAGCTATACATTTGCATCCAATGTCTCAGTCCTTTACACACACAGCTAGACATTTGCATCCAATGTCTCAGTACTTTACACACACAGCTAGACATTTGCATCCAACACCAACACACTACCTTTGCATCCAATGTCTCAGTCTTTACACACACAGCTATACATTTGCATCCAATGTCTCAGTCTTTACACACACAGCTGACATTTGGATCAATGTCTCAGTCCTTTACACACACAGCTATACATTTGCATCCAATTTCTCAGTCCTTTAGATGCACAACTAGACATTTGCATCCAATGTATCAGTCCTTTACACACACAGCTATACATTTGCATCCAATGTCTCAGTCTTTTACACACACAGCTAGACATTTGCATCCAATGTCTCAGTCCTTTACACATACAGCTATACATTTGCATCCAATTTCTCAGTCCTTTAACACAACTAGACATTTGCATCCAATGTATCAGTCCTTTACACACACAGCTAGACATTTGCATCCAATGTCTCAGTCCTTTACACACACAGCTATACATTTGCATCCAATGTCTCAGTCCTTTACACACACAGCTATACATTTGCATCCAATTATCAGTCCTTTACACACACAGCTAGATTTGCATCCAATGTCTCAGTCCTATACAAACACAGCTATACATTTGCATCCAATGTCTCAGTCCTTTACACACACAGCTATACATTTGCATCCAAGTTCTCAGTCCTTTAGATGCACAGCTATACATTTGCATCCAATGTCTCAGTCCTTTAGATGCACAGCTATACATTTGCATCCAATGTCTCAGTCCTTTACACACACAGCTATACATTTGCATACAATGTCTCAGTCCTTTACACACACAGCTATACATTTGCATCCAAGTTCTCAGTCCTTTACACACACAGCTAGACATGTGCATCCAAGTTCTCAATCCTTTACACACACAGATACACATTTGCATCCAATGTCTCAGTCCTTTACACACACAGCTATACATTTGCATCCAATGTCTCAGTCCTTTACACACACAGCTATACATTTGCATCCAATATCTCAGTCCTTTACACACACAGTTATACATTTGCATCCAATGTCTCAGTCCTTTACACACACAGCTATACATTTGCATCCAATGTCTCAGTCCTTTACACACACAGCTATACATTTGCATCCAATGTCTCAGTCCTTTACACACACAGCTATACATTTGCATCCAATGTCTCAGTCCTTTACACACACACAGCTATACATTTGCATCCAATTTCTCAGTCCTTTACACACACAGCTATACATTTGCATCCAATTCTCAGTCCTTTACACACACAGCTAGACATTTGCATCTAATGTCTCAGTCCTTTACACACACAGCTAGACATTTTCATCCAATGTCTCAGTCCTTTAGATGCACAGCTATACATTTGCATCCAATTTCTCAGTCCTTTAGATGCACAGCTAGACATTTGCATCCAATGTATCAGTCCTTTACACACACAGCTAGACATTTGCATCCACTTTCTCAGTCCTTTAAACACACAGCTAGACATTTGAATCCAATGTGTCAGTCCTTTACACACACAGCTAGACATTTGCATCCAATGTCTCAGTCCTTTAGATGCACAGCTATACATTTGCATCCACTGTCTAAGTCCTTTACACACACAGCTATACATTTGCATCCAATGTCTCAGTCCTTTCACACACAGCTATACATTTGCATCCAATGTCTCAGTCCTTTACACACACAGCTATACATTTGCATCCAATGTCTCAGTCCTTTACACACACAGCTATACATTTGCATCCAATGTCTCAGTCCTTTACACACACACAATTTGCCAATGCACCTTACACACAGCTATACATTTGCATCCAATGTCTCAGTCCTTTACACACACAGCTATACATTTGCATCCAATGTCTCAGTCCTTTACACACACAGCTATACATTTGCATCCAATTTCTCAGTCCTTTACACACACAGCTAGACATTTGCATCTAATGTCTCAGTCCTTTACACACACAGCTAGACATTTTCATCCAATGTCTCAGTCCTTTAGATGCACAGCTATACATTTGCATCCAATTTCTCAGTCCTTTAGATGCACAGCTAGACATTTGCATCCAATGTATCAGTCCTTTACACACACAGCTAGACATTTGCATCCACTTTCTCAGTCCTTTAAACACACAGCTAGACATTTGAATCCAATGTGTCAGTCCTTTACACACACAGCTAGACATTTGCATCCAATGTCTCAGTCCTTTAGATGCACAGCTATACATTTGCATCCAATGTCTAATTCCTTTACACACACAGCTAGACATTTGCATCCAATGTCTCAGTCCTTTTCACACACAGCTATACATTTGCATCCAATGTCTCAGTCCTTTACACACACAGCTATACATTTGCATCCAATGTAACAGTCCTTTACACACACAGCTAGACATTTGCATCCAATGTCTCAGTCCTTTACACACACAGCTATACATTTGCATCCAATGTCTCAGTCCTTTACACACACAGCTAGACATTTGCATCCAATGTCTCAGTCCTTTACACACACAGCTATACATTTGCATCCAATGTCTCAGTCCTTTACACACACAGCTATACATTTGCATCCAAGTTCTCAGTCCTTTACACACACAGCTAGACATTTGCATCCAAGTTCTCAGTCCTTTACACACACAGCTATACATTTGCATCCAATGTCTCAGTCCTTTACACACACAGCTATACATTTGCATCCAATGTCTCAGTCCTTTACACACACAGCTAGACATTTGCATCCAATGTCTCAGTCCTTTACACACAGCTATACATTTGCATCCAATGTCTCAGTCCTTTACACACACAGCTATACATTTGCATCCAAGTTCTCAGTCCTTTACACACACAGCTAGACATTTGCATCCAATTTCTCAGTCCTTTACACACACAGCTAGACATGTGCATCCAATGTCTCAGTCCTTTACACACAGCTATACATTTGCATCCAAGTATCAGTCCTTTACACACACAGCTATACATTTGCATCCAAGTTCTCAGTCCTTTACACACACAGCTATACATTTGCATCCAATGTCTCAGTCCTTTACACACACAGCTAGACATTTGCATCCAAGTTCTCAGTCCTTTACACACACAGCTAGACATTTGCATCCAATTTCTCAGTCCTTTACACACACAGCTAGACATGTGCATCCAATGTCTCAGTCCTTTACACACACAGCTAGACATTTGCATCCAATGTATCAGTCCTTTACACACACAGCTATACATTTGCATCCAAGTTCTCAGTCCTTTACACACACAGCTAGACATTTGCATCCAGGTTCTCAGTCCTTTACACACACAGCTATACATTTGCATCCAATGTCTCAGTCCTTTACACACACAGCTATACATTTGCATCCAATGTCTCAGTCCTTTACACACACAGCTTTACATTTGCATCCAATGTCTCAGTCCTTTACACACACAGTTATACATTTGCATCCAATGTCTCAGTCCTTTACACACACAGCTATACATTTGCATCCAATGTCTCAGTCCTTTACACACACAGCTATACATTTGCATCCAATGTCTCAGTCCTTTACACACACAGCTATACATTTGCATCCAATTTCTCAGTCCTTTACACACACAGCTATACATTTGCATCCAATTTCTCAGTCCTTTAAACACACAGCTAGACATTTGCATCCAATGTGTCAGTCCTTTACACACACAGCTAGACATTTGCATCCAATGTCTCAGTCCTTTAGATGCACAGCTATACATTTGCATCCACTGTCTATGTCCTTTACACACACAGCTAGACATGTGCATCCAATGTCTCAGCCCTTTACACACACAGCTATACATTTGCATCCAATGTCTCAGTCCTTTAGATGCACAGCTATACATTTGCATCCAATGTTTCAGTCCTTTACACACACAGCTATACATTTGCATCCAATGTCTCAGTCCTTTACACACACAGTTAGACATTTGGATCCAATGTCTCAGTCCTTTAGATGCACAGCTATACATTTGCATCCAATGTCTCAGTCCTTTGAATGCACAGCTATACATTTGCATCCAATGTCTCAGTCCTTTACACACACAGCTATACATTTGCATCCAATATCTCAGTCCTTTACACACACAGCTAGACATTTGTATCCAATGTCTCAGTACTTTACACACACAGCTAGACATTTGCATCCAATGTCTCAGTCCTTTAGATGCACAGCTCTACCTTTGCATCCAATGTCTCAGTGCTTTACACACACAGCTATACATTTGCATCCAATGTCTCAGTCTTTTACACACAGCTTGACATTTGGATCCAATGTCTCAGTCCTTTACACACACAGCTAGACATTTGCATCCAATGTCTCAGTCTTTAGATGCACATCTATACATTTGCATCCAATGTCTCAGTCCTTTACACACACAGCTAGACATTTGCATCCAATGTCTCAGTCCTTTACACACACAGCTAGACATTTGCATCCAATGTCTCAGTCCTTTACACACACAGCTATACATTTGCATCCAATGTATCAGTCCTTTACACACACAGCTAGACATTTGCATCCAATGTCTCAGTCCTTTACACACACAGCTATACATTTGCATCCAATGTCTCAGTCCTTTACACACACAGCTATACATTTGCATCCAATTTCTCAGTCCTTTACACCACAGCTAGACATTTGCATCCAATGTATCAGTCCTTTACACACACAGCTAGACATTTGCATCCAATTTCTCAGTCCTTTAAACACACAGCTAGACATTTGCATCCAATGTCTCAGTCCTTTACACACACAGCTAGACATTTGCATCCAATGTCTCAGTCCTTTACACACACAGCTATACATTTGCATCCAATGTCTCAGTCCTTTACACACACAGCTATACATTTGCATCCAATTTCTCAGTCCTTTACACACACAGCTATACATTTGCATCCAATGTCTCAGTCCTTTACACACACAGCTAGACATTTGCATCCAATGTCTCAGTCCTTTACACACACAGCTAGACATTTGCATCCAATGTCTCAGTCCTTTACACCACAGCTATACATTTGCATCCAATGTCTCAGTCCTTTAGATACACAGCTATACATTTGCATCCAATGTCTCAGTCCTTTACACACACAGCTAGACATTTGCATCCAATTTCTCAGTCCTTTACACACACAGCTAGACATTTGCATCCAATGTCTCAGTCCTTTACACACACAGCTAGACATTTGCATCCAATGTCTCAGTCCTTTACACACACAGCTATACATTTGCATCCAATGTCTCAGTCCTTTACACACACAGCTATACATTTGCATCCAATGTCTCAGTCCTTTACACACACAGCTATACATTTGCATCCAATGTCTCAGTCCTTTACACACACAGCTATACATTTGCATCCAATGTCTCAGTCCTTTACACACACAGCTATACATTTGCATCCAATTTCTCAGTCCTTTACACACACAGCTAGACATTTGCATCCAATGTCTCAGTCCTTTACACACACAGCTAGACATTTGCATCCAATGTCTCAGTCCTTTACACACACAGCTAGACATTTGCATCCAATGTCTCAGTCCTTTACACACACAGCTAGACATTTGCATCCAATGTCTCAGTCCTTTACACACACAGCTAGACATTTGCATCCAATGTCTCAGTCCTTTACACACACAGCTATACATTTGCATCCAATGTCTCAGTCCTTTACACACACAGCTAGACATTTGCATCCAATGTCTCAGTCCTTTACACACACAGCTATACATTTGCATCCAATGTCTCAGTCCTTTACACACACAGCTATACATTTGCATCCAATGTCTCAGTCCTTTACACACACAGCTATACATTTGCATCCAATGTCTCAGTCCTTTACACACACAGCTAGACATTTGCATCCAATGTCTCATCTTAACACAGCTATACATTTGCATCCAATTCAGTCCTTTACACACACAGCTATACATTTGCATCCAATGTCTCAGTCCTTTACACACACAGCTAGACATTTGCATCCAATGTCTCAGTCCTTTACACACACAGCTATACATTTGCATCCAATGTCTCAGTCCTTTACACACACAGCTATACATTTGCATCCAATGTCTCAGTCCTTTACACACACAGCTAGACATTTGCATCCAATGTCTCAGTCCTTTACACACACAGCTATACATTTGCATCCAATGTCTCAGTCCTTTACACACACAGCTATACATTTGCATCCAATTTCTCAGTCCTTTACACACACAGCTAGACATTTGCATCCAATGTCTCAGTCCTTTACACACACAGCTATACATTTGCATCCAATGTCTCAGTCCTTTACACACACAGCTATACATTTGCATCCAATGTCTCAGTCCTTTACACACACAGCTATACATTTGCATCCAATGTCTCAGTCCTTTACACACACAGCTAGACATTTGCATCCAATGTCTCAGTCCTTTACACACACAGCTATACATTTGCATCCAATGTCTCAGTCCTTTACACACACAGCTAGACATTTGCATCCAAGTTCTCAGTCCTTTACACACACAGCTAGACATTTGCATCCAATTTCTCAGTCCTTTACACACACAGCTAGACATTTGCATCCAATGTCTCAGTCCTTTACACACACAGCTATACATTTGCATCCAAGGTCTCAGTCCTTTACACACACAGCTATACATTTGCATCCAATGTCTCAGTCCTTTACACACACAGCTAGACATTTGCATCCAATGTCTCAGTCCTTTACACACACAGCTATACATTTGCATCCAATGTCTCAGTCCTTTACACACACAGCTAGACATTTGTATCCAAGTTCTCAGTCCTTTACACACACAGCTAGACATTTGCATCCAATTTCTCAGTCCTTTACACACACAGCTAGACATGTGCATCCAATGTCTCAGTCCTTTACACACACAGCTAGACATTTGCATCCAATGTCTCAGTCCTTTACACACACAGCTAGACATTTGCATCTAATGTCTCAGTCCTTTACACACACAGCTAGACATTTGCATCCAATTTCTCAGTCCTTTAGATGCACAGCTAGATATTTGAATCCAATTTCTCAGTCCTTTAGATGCACAGCTAGACATTTGCATCCAATGTATCAGTCCTTTACACACACAGCTAGACATTTGCATCCAATGTCTCAGTCCTTTACACACACAGCTATACATTTGCATCCAATGTCTCAGTCCTTTACACACATAGCTATACATTTGCATCCAATTAACAGTCCATTACACACACAGCTAGCATTTGCATCCAATGTCTCAGTCCTTTTCACACACAGCTATACATTTGCATCCAATGTCTCAGTCCTTTACACACACAGCTAGACATTTGCATCCAATTTCTCAGTCCTTTAGATGCACAGCTATACATTTGCATCCAATTTCTCAGTCCTTTACACACACAGCTAGACATTTGCATCCAATGTGTCAGTCCTTTACACACACAGCTAGATATTTGCATCCAATGTCTCAGTCCTTTGCACACACAGCTAGACATTTGCATCCAATGTCTCAGTCCTTTACACACACAGCTAGACATTTGCATCCAATGTCTCAGTCCTTTACACACACAGCAAGACATTTGCATCCAAGTTCTCAGTCCTTTACACACACAGCTAGACATTTGCATCCAAGTTCTCAGTCCTTTACACACACAGCTAGACATTTGCATCCAATTTCTCAGTCCTTTACACACACAGCTAGACATGTGCATCCAATGTCTCAGTCCTTTACACACAGCTATACATTTGCATCCAATGTATCAGTCCTTTACACACACAGCTATACATTTGCATCCAATGTCTCAGTTCTTCACACACACACATCTATACATTTGCATCCAATGTCTCAGTCCTTTTCACAAACAGTTATACATTTGCATCCAATGTATCAGTCCTTTACACACACAGCTAGACATTTGCATCCACTTTCTCAGTCCTTTAAACACACAGCTAGACATTTGCATCCAATGTGTCAGTCGTTTACACACACAACTAGACATTTGCATCCAATATCTCAGTCCTTTAGATGCACAGCTATACATTTGCATCCACTGACTAAGTCCTTTACACACACAGCTAGACATTTGCATCCAAGTTCTCAGTCCTTTAGATGCACAGCTAAACATTTGCATCCAATGTATCAGTCCTTTAGATGCACAGCTATACATTTGCATCCAATGTCTCAGTCCTTTACACACACAGCTAGACATTTGCATCCAAGTTCTCAGTCCTTTACACACACAGCTAGACATTTGCATCCAAGTTCTCAGTCCTTTACACACACAGCTAGACATTTGCATCCAATTTCTCAGTCCTTTACACACACAGCTAGACATGTGCATCCACTGTCTCTGTCCTTTACACACAGCTAGACATTTGCCTCCAATGTATCAGTCCTTTACACACACAGCTATACATTTGCATCCAAGTTCTCAGTCCTTTACACTCACAGCTAGACATTTGCATCCAAGTTCTCAGTCTTTTACACAAACAGCTATACATTTGCATCCAATGTCTCAGTCCTTTACACACAGCTATACATTTGCATCCAATGTCTCAGTCCTTTACACACACAGCTAGACATTTGCATCCAATGTCTCAGTCCTTTACACACACAGCTATACATTTGCATCCAATGTCTCAGTCCTTTACACACACAGCTAGACATCTGTATCCAAGTTCTCATTCCTGTACACACACAGCTAGACATTTGCATCCAAGTTCTCAGTCCTTTACACACACAGCTAGACATTTGCATCCAATTTCTCAGTCCTTTACACACAAAGCTAGACATGTGCATCCAATGTCTCAGTCCTTTACACACACAGCTATAAATGTGCGTCCAATGTATCAGTCCTTTACACACACAGCTATACATTTGCATCCAAGTTCTCAGTCCTTTACACACACAGCTAGACATTTGCATCCAAGTTCTCAGTCCTTTACACAAACAGCTATACATTTGCATCCAATGTCTCAGTCCTTTACACACACAGCTATACATTTGCATCCAATGTTTCAGTCCTTTACACACACAGCTATACATTTGCATCCAATGTCTCAGTCCTTTACACACACAGTTATACATTTGCATCCAATGTCTCAGTCCTTTACACACACAGCTATACATTTGCATCCAATTTCTCAGTCCTTTACACACACAGCTAGACATTTGCATCCAATGTCTCAGTCCTTTACACACACAGCTAAACATTTGCATCCAATTTCTCAGTCCTTTAGATGCACAGCTATACATTTGCATCCAATTTCTCAGTCCTTTACACACACAGCTAGACATTTGCATCCAATGTCTCAGTCCTTTACACACACAGCTAAACATTTGCATCCAATTTCTCAGTCCTTTAGACACAGCTAGAATTTGCATCCAATTCTCAGTCCTTTAGATGCACAGCTAGACATTTGCATCCAATGTCTCAGTCCTTTACACACACAGCTAGACATTTGCATCCAATTTCTCAGTCCTTTAAACACACAGCTAGACATTTGCATCCAATGTCTCAGTCCTTTACACACACAGCTAGACATTTGCATCCAATGTATCAGTCCTTTACACACACAGCTAGACATTTGCATCCACTTTCTCAGTCCTTTACACACACAGCTAGACATTTGCATCCAATGTCTCAGTCCTTTACACACACAGCTATACATTTGCATCCAATGTCTAAGTCCTTTACACACACAGCTAGACATTTGCATCCAATGTCTCAGTCCTTTACACACAGCTATACATTTGCATCCAATGTCTCAGTCCTTTACACACACAGCTAGACATTTGCATCAAATGTCTCAGTCCTTTAGATGCACAGCTATACATTTGCATCCAATGTCTCAGTCCTTTACACACACAGCTATACATTTGCATCCAATGTCTCAGTCCTTTACACACACAGCTAGACATTTGCATCCAATATCTCAGTCCTTTAGACACACAGCTATACATTTGCATCCAATGTCTCAGTCCTTTAAACACACAGCTATACATTTGCATCCAATGTCTCAGTCCTTTACACACACAGCTAACATTGCATCCAATTCCAGTCCTTTACACACACACAACACACAACCACCAACACACATACATTTGCATCCAATGTATCAGTCCTTTACACACACAGCTATACATTTGCATCCAATGTCTCAGTCCTTTACACACACAGCTATACATTTGCATCCAATGTCTCAGTCCTTTACACACACAGCTATACATTTGCATCCAATGTCTCAGTCCTTTACACACACAGCTATACATTTGCATCCAATGTCTCAGTCCTTTACACACACAGCTATACATTTGCATCCAATGTCTCAGTCCTTTACACACACAGCTAGACATTTGGATCCAATGTCTCAGTCCTTTACACATACAGCTATACATTTGCATCCAATTTCTCAGTCCTTTAGATGCACAACTAGACATTTGCATCCAATGTATCAGTCCTTTACACACACAGCTAGACATTTGCATCCAATGTCTCAGTCCATTAGATGCACATCTATACATTTGCATCCAATGTCTCAGTCCTTTACACACACAGCTATACATTTGCATCCAATTATAAGTCCTTTACACATACAGCTAGATTTGCATCCAATGTCTCAGTCCTATACAAACACAGCTATACATTTGCATCCAATGTCTCAGTCCTTTACACACACAGCTATACATTTGCATCCAAGTTCTCAGTCCTTTAGATGCACAGCTATACATGTGCATCCAATGTCTCAGTCCTTTAGATGCACAGCTATACATTTGCATCCAATGTCTCAGTCCTTTACACACACAGCTATACATTTGCATACAATGTCTCGGTCCTTTACACACACAGCTATACATTTGCATCCAAGTTCTCAGTCCTTTACACACACAGCTAGACATGTGCATCCAAGTTCTCAATCCTTTACACACACAGATACACATTTGCATCCAATGTCTCAGTCCTTTACACACACAGCTATACATTTGCATCCAATGTCTCAGTCCTTTACACACACAGCTATACATTTGCATCCAATATCTCAGTCCTTTACACACACAGTTATACATTTGCATCCAATGTCTCAGTCCTTTACACACACAGCTATACATTTGCATCCAATGTCTCAGTCCTTTACACACACAGCTATACATTTGCATCCAATGTCTCAGTCCTTTACACACACAGCTATACATTTGCATCCAATGTCTCAGTCCTTTACACACACAGCTATACATTTGCATCCAATTTCTCAGTCCTTTACACACACAGCTATACATTTGCATCCAATTTCTCAGTCCTTTACACACACAGCTAGACATTTGCATCTAATGTCTCAGTCCTTTACACACACAGCTAGACATTTTCATCCAATGTCTCAGTCCTTTAGATGCACAGCTATACATTTGCATCCAATTTCTCAGTCCTTTAGATGCACAGCTAGACATTTGCATCCAATGTATCAGTCCTTTACACACACAGCTAGACATTTGCATCCACTTTCTCAGTCCTTTAAACACACAGCTAGACATTTGAATCCAATGTGTCAGTCCTTTACACACACAGCTAGACATTTGCATCCAATGTCTCAGTCCTTTAGATGCACAGCTATACATTTGCATCCACTGTCTAATTCCTTTACACACACAGCTAGACATTTGCATCCAATGTCTCAGTCCTTTTCACACACAGCTATACATTTGCATCCAATGTCTCAGTCCTTTACACACACAGCTATACAGTTGCATCCAATGTAACAGTCCTTTACACACACAGCTAGACATTTGCATCCAATGTCTCAGTCCTTTACACACACAGCTATACATTTGCATCCAATGTATCAGTCCTTTACACACACAGCTAGACATTTGCATCCAATGTCTCAGTCCTTTACACACAGCTATACATTTGCATCCAATGTATCAGTCCTTTACACACACAGCTATACATTTGCATCCAAGTTCTCAGTCCTTTACACACACAGCTAGACATTTGCATCCAATGTCTCAGTCCTTTACACACACAGCTAGACATTTGCATCCAATGTCTCAGTCCTTTACATACACAGCTATACATTTGCATCCAATTTCTCAGTCCTTTAGATGCACAGCTAGACATTTGCATCCAATGTATCAGTCCTTTACACACACAGCTAGACATTTGCATCCACTTTCTCAGTCCTTTAAACACACAGCTAGACATTTGAATCCAATGTGTCAGTCCTTTACACACACAGCTAGACATTTGCATCCAATGTCTCAGTCCTTTAGATGCACAGCTATACATTTGCATCCACTGTCTAATTCCTTTACACACACAGCTAGACATTTGCATCCAATGTCTCAGTCCTTTTCACACACAGCTATACATTTGCATCCAATGTCTCAGTCCTTTACACACACAGCTATACAGTTGCATCCAATGTAACAGTCCTTTACACACACAGCTAGACATTTGCATCCAATGTCTCAGTCCTTTACACACACAGCTATACATTTGCATCCAATGTATCAGTCCTTTACACACACAGCTAGACATTTGCATCCAATGTCTCAGTCCTTTACACACAGCTATACATTTGCATCCAATGTATCAGTCCTTTACACACACAGCTATACATTTGCATCCAAGTTCTCAGTCCTTTACACACACAGCTAGACATTTGCATCCAAGTTCTCAGTCCTTTACACACACAGCTATACATTTGCATCCAATGTCTCAGTCCTTTACACACACAGCTATACATTTGGATCCAATGTCTCAGTCCTTTAGATGCACAGCTATACATTTGCATCCAATGTCTCAGTCCTTTGAATGCACAGCTATACATTTGCATCCAATGTCTCAGTCCTTTACACACACAGCTATACATTTGCATCCAATATCTCAGTCCTTTACACACACAGCTATACATTTGCATCCAATGTCTCAGTCCTTTACACACACAGCTATACATTTGCATCCAATGTCTCAGTCCTTTACACACACAGCTAGACATTTGCATCCAATGTCTCAGTCCTTTACACACAGCTAACATTTGCATCCAATTTCTCAGTCCTTTACACACACAGCTAGACATTTGCATCCAGTCTCAGTCCTTTACACACACAGCTATACATTTGCATCCAATGTCTCAGTCCTTTACACACACAGCTATACATTTGCATCCAATGTCTCAGTCCTTTACACACACAGCTATACATTTGCATCCAATGTCTCAGTCCTTTACACACACAGCTAGACATTTGCATCCAATGTCTCAGTCCTTTACACACACAGCTATACATTTGCATCCAATGTCTCAGTCCTTTACACACACAGCTATACATTTGCATCCAGTCTCAGTCCTTTACACACACAGCTAGACATTTGCATCCAATGTCTCAGTCCTTTACACACACAGCTATACATTTGCATCCAATTTCTCAGTCCTTTACACACACAGCTAGACATGTGCATCCAATTTCTCAGTCCTTTACACACACAGCTAGACATTTGCATCCAATGTCTCAGTCCTTTACACACACAGCTAGACATTTGCATCCAATGTCTCAGTCCTTTACACACACAGCTAGACATTTGCATCCAAGTTCTCAGTCCTTTACACACACAGCTATACATTTGCATCCAATGTCTCAGTCCTTTACACACACAGCTATACATTTGCATCCAATATCTCAGTCCTTTACACACACAGCTATACATTTGCATCCAATGTCTCAGTCCTTTACACACACAGCTATACATTTGCATCCAATGTCTCAGTCCTTTACACACACAGCTATACATTTGCATCCAATGTCTCAGTCCTTTACACACACAGCTATACATTTGCATCCAATGTCTCAGTCCTTTACACACACAGCTATACATTTGCATCCAATTTCTCAGTCCTTTACACACACAGCTATACATTTGCATCCAATTTCTCAGTCCTTTAAACACACAGCTAGACATTTGCATCCAATGTGTCAGTCCTTTACACACACAGCTAGACATTTGCATCCAATGTCTCAGTCCTTTAGATGCACAGCTATACATTTGCATCCAATGTCTAAGTCCTTTACACACACAGCTAGACATTTGCATCCAATGTCTCAGTCCTTTACACACACAGCTATACATTTGCATCCAATGTCTCAGTCCTTTAGATGCACAGCTATACATTTGCATCCAATGTCTCAGTCCTTTACACACACAGCTATACATTTGCATCCAATGTCTCAGTCCTTTACACACACAGCTAGACATTTGCATCCAATGTCTCAGTCCTTTACACACACAGCTAGACATTTGCATCCATGTCTCAGTCCTTTACACACACAGCTAGACATTTGCATCCAATGTCTCAGTCCTTTACACACACAGCTATACATTTGCATCCAATGTCTCAGTCCTTTACACACAGCTAGACATTGCATCCAATTCTCAGTCCTTTACACACACAGCTATACATTTGCATCCAATGTCTCAGTCCTTTACACACACAGCTATACATTTGCATCCAATGTCTCAGTCCTTTACACACACAGCTATACATTTGCATCCAATGTCTCAGTCCTTTACACACACAGCTAGACATTTGCATCCAATGTCTCAGTCCTTTACACACACAGCTATACATTTGCATCCAATGTCTCAGTCCTTTACACACACAGCTATACATTTGCATCCAATTATCAGTCCTTTACACACACAGCTAGCATTTGCATCCAATGTCTCAGTCCTTTACAAACACAGCTAGACATTTGCATCCAATGTCTCAGTCCTTTACACACACAGCTATACATTTGCATCCAATTTCTCAGTCCGTTAGATCACAGCTATACATTTGCATCCAATTTCTCAGTCCTTTAGATCACAGCTATACATTTGCATCCAATGTCTCAGTCCTTTACACACACAGCTATACATTTGCATCAATGTCTCAGTCCTTTACACACACAGCTAGACATTTGCATCCAATTTATCAGTCCTTTACACACACAGCTAGACATTTGCATCCAAGTTCTCAGTCCTTTACACACACAGCTAGACATTTGCATCCAATGTCTCAGTCCTTTACACACACAGCTATACATTTGCATCCAATGTCTCAGTCCTTTACACACACAGCTATACATTTGCATCCAATGTCTCAGTCCTTTACACACACAGCTATACATTTGCATCCAATGTCTCAGTCCTTTACACACACAGCTATACATTTGCATCCAATGTCTCAGTCCTTTACACACACAGCTATACATTTGCATCCAATGTCTCAGTCCTTTACACACACAGCTATACATTTGCATCCAATGTCTCAGTCCTTTACACACACAGCTATACATTTGCATCCAATTTCTCAGTCCTTTACACACACAGCTAGACATTTGCATCCAATGTGTCAGTCCATTACACACACAGCTAGACATTTGCATCCAATGTCTCAGTCCTTTAGATGCACAGCTATACATTTGCATCCAATGTCTCAGTCCTTTACACACAGCTAGACATTTGCATCCAATGTCTCAGTCCTTTACACACACAGCTAGACATTTGCATCCAATGTCTCAGTCCTTTACACAAACAGCTATACATTTGCATCCAATGTATCAGTCCTTTACACACACAGCTAGACATTTGCATCCAATGTCTCAGTCCTTTACACACACAGCTATACATTTGCATCCAATGTCTCAGTCCTTTACACACACAGCTAGACATTTGCATCCAATGTCTCAGTCCTTTACACACAAAGCTAGACATTTGCATCCAATGTCTCAGTCCTTTAAACAAACAGCTATACATTTGCATCCAATGTCTCAGTCCTTTACACACACAGCTATACATTTGCATCCAATGTCTCAGTCCTTTAGATGCACAGCTATACATTTGCATCCAATGTCTCAGTCCTTTACACACACAGCTATACATTTGAATCCAATGTCTCAGTCCTTTACACACACAGCTAGACATTTTGATCCAATGTCTCAGTCCTTTACACACACAGCTAGACATTTGCATCCAATGTCTCAGTCCTTTACACACACAGCTAGACATATGCATCCAATGTCTCAGTCCTTTACACACACAGCTAGACATTTGCATCCAATGTCTCAGTCCTTTACACACAGCTATACATTTGCATCCAATGTCTCAGTCCTTTACACACACAGCTAGACATTTGCATCCAATGTCTCAGTCCTTTACACACACAGCTAGACATTTGCATCCAAGTTTCAGTCCTTTACACACACAGCTATACATTTGCATCCAATGTCTCAGTCCTCTACACACACAGCAAGACATTTGCATCCAATGTCTCAGTCCTTTACACACACAGCTAACATGTCCATGTCTCAGTCCTTTACACACACAGCTATACATTGCATCCAAGTTCTCAGTCCTTTAGATACACATCTATACATTTGCATCCAATGTCTCAGTCCTTTAGATGCACAGCTATACATTTGCATCCAATGTCTCAGTCCTTTACACACACAGCTATACATTTGCATCCAATGTCTCAGTCCTTTACACACAGCTAGACATTTGCATCCAATTTCTCAGTCCTTTACACACACAGCTAGACATTTGCATCCAATGTCTCAGTCCTTTACACACACAGCTAGACATATGCATCCAATGTCTCAGTCCTTTACACAAACAGCTAGACATTTGCATCCAATTTCTCAGTCTTTTAGATGCACAGCTATACATTTGCATCCAATGTCTCAGTCCTTTACACACACAGCTAGACATTTGCATCCAATGTCTCAGTCCTTTACACACACAGCTAGACATTTGCATCCAATGTCTCAGTCCTTTACACACACAGCTATACATTTGCATCCAATGTCTCAGTCCTTTACACACACAGCTAGACATTTGCATCCAATGTCTCAGTCCTTTACACACACAGCTAGACATTTGCATCCAATTTCTCAGTCCTTTACACACACAGCTATACATTTGCATCCAATGTCTCAGTCCTTTACACACACAGCTATACATTTGCATCCAATGTCTCAGTCCTTTACACACAGCTAGACATTTGCATCCAATATCTCAGTCCTATACACACACAGCTATACATTTGCATCCAATTTTTCAGTCCTTTAGATGCACAGCTATACATTTGCATCCAATGTCTCAGTCCTTTACACACACAGCTAGACATTTGCATCCAATTTATCATTCCTTTACACACACAGCTAGACATTTGCATCCAATGTCTCAGTCCTTTACACACACAGCTAGACATTTGCATCCAAGTTCTCAGTCCTTTACACAAATATCTATACATTTGCATCCAATTACCACAACACCATTTGCATCCAATGTCTCAGTCCTTTTCACACACAGCTATACATTTGCATCCAATGTCTCAGTCCTTTACACACACAGCTAACATTTGCATCCAATGTCTCAGTCCTTTACACACAGCTATACATTTGCATCCAATGTCTCAGTCCTTTACACACACAGCTAACATTTGCATCCAATTCAGTCCTTTACACACACAGAATTGCATCCAATCTCAGCTTTACACACACAGCTATACATTTGCATCCAATGTCTCAGTCCTTTACACACACAGCTATACATTTGCATCCAATGTCTCAGTCCTTTACACACACAGCTAGACATTTGCATCCAATGTCTCAGTCCTTTACACACACAGCTATACATTTGCATCCACCACCTTACACACAAGCATGCATCCAATGTCTCAGTCCTTTACACACAGCTATACATTTGCATCCAATGTCTCAGTCCTTTACACACACAGCTATACATTTGCATCCAATGTCTCAGTCCTTTACACACACAGCTATACATTTGCATCCAATGTCTCAGTCCTTTACACACACAGCTATACATTTGCATCCAATTTCTCAGTCCTTTACACACACAGCTATACATTTGCATCCAATGTCTCAGTCCTTTACACACACAGCTATACATTTGCATCCAATGTCTCAGTCCTTTACACACACAGCTATACATTTGCATCCAATGTCTCAGTCCTTTACACACACAGCTATACATTTGCATCCAATGTCTCAGTCCTTTACACACACAGCTATACATTTGCATCCAATTTCTCAGTCCTTTACACACACAGCTAGACATTTGCATCCAATGTCTCAGTCCTTTACACACACAGCTAACATTTGCATCCAATTCCACAACACAGCTATACATTTGCATCCAATTTCTCAGTCCTTTACACACACAGCTAGACATTTGCATCTAATGTCTCAGTCCTTTACACACACAGCTAGACATTTGCATCCAATTCTCAGTCCTTTAGATGCACAGCTAACATTTGCATCCAATTTCTCAGTCCTTTAGATGCACAGCTAGACATTTGCATCCAATGTATCAGTCCTTTACACACACAGCTAGACATTTGCATCCACTTTCTCAGTCCTTTAAACACACAGCTAGACATTTGCATCCAATGTGTCAGTCCTTTACACACACAGCTAGACATTTGCATCCAATGTCTCAGTCCTTTAGATGCACAGCTATACATTTGCATCCAATGTCTAAGTCCTTTACACACACAGCTAGACATTTGCATCCAATGTCTCAGTCCTTTACACACACAGCTATACATTTGCATCCAATGTCTCAGTCCTTTACACACACAGCTATACATTTGCATCCAATGTAACAGTCCTTTACACACACAGCTAGACATTTGCATCCAATGTCTCAGTCCTTTACACACACAGCTATACATTTGCATCCAATGTCTCAGTCCTTTACACACACAGCTATACATTTGCATCCAATGTCTCAGTCCTTTACACACACAGCTAGACATTTGCATCCAATGTCTCAGTCCTTTACACACAGCTATACATTTGCATCCAATGTCTCAGTCCTTTACACACACAGCTAGACATTTGCATCCAATTTCTCAGTCCTTTACACACACAGCTAGACATTTGCATCCAATGTCTCAGTCCTTTACACACACAGCTAGACATTTGCATCCAATGTCTCAGTCCTTTAGATGCACAGCTATACATTTGCATCCATGTCTATCCTTTACACACACAGCTAGACATTTGCATCCAATGTCTCAGTCCTTTACACACACAGCTATACATTTGCATCCAATGTCTCAGTCCTTTACACACACAGCTATACATTTGCATCCAATGTCTCAGTCCTTTACACACACAGCTAGACATTTGCATCCAATGTCTCAGTCCTTTACACACACAGCTATACATTTGCATCCAATGTCTCAGTCCTTTACACACACAGCTAGACATTTGCATCCAATGTCTCAGTCCTTTACACACAGCTATACATTTGCATCCAATGTATCAGTCCTTTACACACACAGCTATACATTTGCATCCAAGTTCTCAGTCCTTTACACACACAGCTAGACATTTGCATCCAAGTTCTCAGTCCTTTACACACACAGCTATACATTTGCATCCAATGTCTCAGTCCTTTACACACACAGCTATACATTTGGATCCAATGTCTCAGTCCTTTAGATGCACAGCTATACATTTGCATCCAATGTCTCAGTCCTTTGAATGCACAGCTATACATTTGCATCCAATGTCTCAGTCCTTTACACACACAGCTATACATTTGCATCCAATATCTCAGTCCTTTACACACACAGCTATACATTTGCATCCAATGTCTCAGTCCTTTACACACACAGCTATACATTTGCATCCAATGTCTCAGTCCTTTACACACACAGCTAGACATTTGCATCCGATGTCTCAGTCCTTTACACACAGCTATACATTTGCATCCAATGTCTCAGTCCTTTACACACACAGCTATACATTTGCATCCAAGTTCTCAGTCCTTTACACACACAGCTAGACATTTGCATCCAATTTCTCAGTCCTTTACACACACAGCTAGACATGTGCATCCAATGTCTCAGTCCTTTACACACAGCTATACATTTGCATCCAATGTCTCAGTCCTTTACACACACAGCTAGACATTTGCATCCAATGTCTCAGTCCTTTACACACACAGCTATACATTTGCATCCATGTCTCAGTCCTTTACACACACAGCTAGACATTTGCATCCATTCTCAGTCCTTTACACACACAGCTAGACATTTGCATCCAATTTCTCAGTCCTTTACACACACAGCTAGACATGTGCATCCAATTTCTCAGTCCTTTACACACACAGCTAGACATTTGCATCCAATGTCTCAGTCCTTTACACACACAGCTAGACATTTGCATCCAATGTCTCAGTCCTTTACACACACAGCTAGACATTTGCATCCAGGTTCTCAGTCCTTTACACACACAGCTATACATTTGCATCCAATGTCTCAGTCCTTTACACACACAGCTATACATTTGCATCCAATGTCTCAGTCCTTTACACACACAGCTTTACATTTGCATCCAATGTCTCAGTCCTTTACACACACAGTTATACATTTGCATCCAATGTCTCAGTCCTTTACACACACAGCTATACATTTGCATCCAATGTCTCAGTCCTTTACACACACAGCTATACATTTGCATCCAATGTCTCAGTCCTTTACACACACAGCTATACATTTGCATCCAATTTCTCAGTCCTTTACACACACAGCTATACATTTGCATCCAATTTCTCAGTCCTTTAAACACACAGCTAGACATTTGCATCCAATGTGTCAGTCCTTTACACACACAGCTAGACATTTGCATCCAATGTCTCAGTCCTTTAGATGCACAGCTATACATTTGCATCCACTGTCTATGTCCTTTACACACACAGCTAGACATGTGCATCCAATGTCTCAGCCCTTTACACACACAGCTATACATTTGCATCCAATGTCTCAGTCCTTTAGATGCACAGCTATACATTTGCATCCAATGTTTCAGTCCTTTACACACACAGCTATACATTTGCATCCAATGTCTCAGTCCTTTACACACACAGTTAGACATTTGGATCCAATGTCTCAGTCCTTTAGATGCACAGCTATACATTTGCATCCAATGTCTCAGTCCTTTGAATGCACAGCTATACATTTGCATCCAATGTCTCAGTCCTTTACACACACAGCTATACATTTGCATCCAATATCTCAGTCCTTTACACACACAGCTAGACATTTGTATCCAATGTCTCAGTACTTTACACACACAGCTAGACATTTGCATCCAATGTCTCAGTCCTTTAGATGCACAGCTCTACCTTTGCATCTAATGTCTCAGTGCTTTACACACACAGCTATACATTTGCATCCAATGTCTCAGTCTTTTACACACAGCTTGACATTTGGATCCAATGTCTCAGTCCTTTACACACACAGCTAGACATTTGCATCCAATGTCTCAGTCAATTAGATGCACATCTATACATTTGCATCCAATGTCTCAGTCCTTTACACACACAGCTAGATATTTTCATCCAATGTCTCAGTCCTTTACACACACAGCTAGACATTTGCATCCAATGTCTCAGTCCTTTACACACACAGCTATACATTTGCATCCAATGTATCAGTCCTTTACACACACAGCTAGACATTTGCATCCAATGTCTCAGTCCTTTACACACACAGCTATACATTTGCATCCAATGTCTCAGTCCTTTAGATGCACAGCTATACATTTGCATCTAATTTCTCAGTCCTTTAGATGCACAGCTAGACATTTGCATCCAATGTATCAGTCCTTTACACACACAGCTAGACATTTGCATCCACTTTCTCAGTCCTTTAAACACACAGCTAGACATTTGCATCCAATGTGTCAGTCCTTTACACACACAGCTAGACATTTGCATCCAATGTCTCAGTCCTTTACACACACAGCTATACATTTGCATCCAATGTCTCAGTCCTTTACACACACAGCTATACATTTGCATCCAATTAACAGTCCTTTACACACACAGCTAGCATTTGCATCCAATGTCTCAGTCCTATACAAACACAGCTAGACATTTGCATCCAATGTCTCAGTTCTTTACACACACAGCTATACATTTGCATCCAAGTTCTCAGTCCATTAGATGCACAGCTATACATTTGCATCCAATGTCTCAGTCCTTTAGATGCACAGCTATACATTTGCATCCAATGTCTCAGTCCTTTACACACACAGCTATACATTTGCATACAATGTCTCGGTCCTTTACACACACAGCTATACATTTGCATCCAAGTTCTCAGTCCTTTACACACACAGCTAGACATGTGCATCCAAGTTCTCAATCCTTTACACACACAGATATACATTTGCATCCAATGTCTCAGTCCTTTACACACACAGCTATACATTTGCATCCAATGTCTCAGTCCTTTACACACACAGCTATACATTTGCATCCAATATCTCAGTCCTTTACACACACAGTTATACATTTGCATCCAATGTGTCAGTCCTTTACACACACAGCTATACATTTGCATCCAATGTCTCAGTCCTTTACACACACAGCTATACATTTGCATCCAATGTCTCAGTCCTTTACACACACAGCTATACATTTGCATCCAATGTCTCAGTCCTTTACACACACAGCTATACATTTGCATCCAATTTCTCAGTCCTTTACACACACAGCTAGACATTTGCATCTAATGTCTCAGTCCTTTACACACACAGCTAGACATTTGCATCCAATTTCTCAGTCCTTTAGATGCACAGCTATACATTTGCATCCAATTTATCAGTCCTTTAGATGCACAGCTAGACATTTGCATCCAATGTATCAGTCCTTTACACACAGAGCTAGACATTTGCATCCACTTTCTCAGTCCTTTAAACACACAGCTACACATTTGAATCCAATGTGTCATTCCTTTACACACACAGCTAGACATTTGCATCCAATGTCTCAGTCCTTTAGATGCACAGCTATACATTTGCATCCACTGTCTAAGTCCTTTACACACACAGCTAGACATTTGCATCCAATGTCTCAGTCCTTTACATGCACAGCTATACATTTGCATCCGCTGTCTAAGTCCTTTACACACACAGCTAGACATTTGCATCCAATGTCTCAGTCCTTTACACACACAGCTATACATTTGCATCCAATGTCTCAGTCCTTTACACACACAGCTATACATTTGCATCCAATGTATCAGTCCTTTACACACACAGCTAGACATTTGCATCCAATGTCTCAGTCCTTTACACACACAGCTATACATTTGCATCCAATGTCTCAGTCCTTTACACACACAGCTAGACATTTGCATCCAATGTCTCAGTCCTTTACACACACAGCTATACATTTGCATCCAATGTCTCAGTCCTTTACACACACAGCTATACATTTGCATCCAATGTCTCAGTCCTTTACACACACAGCTAGACATTTGCATCCAATGTCTCAGTCCTTTACACACACAGCTATACATTTGCATCCAATGTCTCAGTCCTTTACACACACAGCTATACATTTGCATCCAATGTCTCAGTCCTTTACACACACAGCTAGACATTTGCATCCAATGTCTCAGTCCTTTACACACACAGCTAGACATTTGCATCCAATGTCTCAGTCCTTTACACACACAGCTATACATTTGCATCCAATGTCTCAGTCCTTTACACACACAGCTAGACATTTGCATCCAATTTCTCAGTCCTTTACACACACAGCTAGACATGTGCATCCAATTTCTCAGTCCTTTACACACACAGCTATACATTTGCATCCAATGTCTCAGTCCTTTACACACACAGCTATACATTTGCATCCAAGGTCTCAGTCCTTTACACACACAGCTAGACATTTGCATCCAATGTCTCAGTCCTTTACACACACAGCTAGACATTTGCATCCGATGTCTCAGTCCTTTACACACACAGCTATACATTTGCATCCAATGTCTCAGTCCTTTACACACACAGCTAGACATTTGTATCCAAGTTCTCAGTCCTTTACACACACAGCTAGACATTTGCATCCAATTTCTCAGTCCTTTACACACACAGCTAGACATGTGCATCCAATGTCTCAGTCCTTTACACACACAGCTAGACATTTGCATCCAATGTCTCAGTCCTTTACACACACAGCTAGACATTTGCATCTAATGTCTCAGTCCTTTACACACACAGCTAGACATTTGCATCCAATTTCTCAGTCCTTTAGATGCACAGCTAGATATTTGAATCCAATTTCTCAGTCCTTTAGATGCACAGCTAGACATTTGCATCCAATGTATCAGTCCTTTACACACACAGCTAGACATTTGCATCCAATGTCTCAGTCCTTTACACACACAGCTATACATTTGCATCCAATGTCTCAGTCCTTTACACACATAGCTATACATTTGCATCCAATTAACAGTCCATTACACACACAGCTAGCATTTGCATCCAATGTCTCAGTCCTTTTCACACACAGCTATACATTTGCATCCAATGTCTCAGTCCTTTACACACACAGCTAGACATTTGCATCCAATTTCTCAGTCCTTTAGATGCACAGCTATACATTTGCATCCAATTTCTCAGTCCTTTACACACACAGCTAGACATTTGCATCCAATGTGTCAGTCCTTTACACACACAGCTAGATATTTGCATCCAATGTCTCAGTCCTTTGCACACACAGCTAGACATTTGCATCCAATGTCTCAGTCCTTTACACACACAGCTAGACATTTGCATCCAATGTCTCAGTCCTTTACACACACAGCAAGACATTTGCATCCAAGTTCTCAGTCCTTTACACACACAGCTAGACATTTGCATCCAAGTTCTCAGTCCTTTACACACACAGCTAGACATTTGCATCCAATTTCTCATCCCTTTACACACACAGCTAGACATGTGCATCCAATGTATCAGTCCTTTACACACAGCTATACATTTGCATCCAATGTATCAGTCCTTTACACACACAGCTATACATTTGCATCCAATGTCTCAGTTCTTCACACACACACATCTATACATTTGCATCCAATGTCTCAGTCCTTTTCACAAACAGTTATACATTTGCATCCAATGTATCAGTCCTTTACACACACAGCTAGACATTTGCATCCACTTTCTCAGTCCTTTAAACACACAGCTAGACATTTGCATCCAATGTGTCAGTCGTTTACACACACAACTAGACATTTGCATCCAATATCTCAGTCCTTTAGATGCACAGCTATACATTTGCATCCACTGACTAAGTCCTTTACACACACAGCTAGACATTTGCATCCAAGTTCTCAGTCCTTTAGATGCACAGCTAAACATTTGCATCCAATGTATCAGTCCTTTAGATGCACAGCTATACATTTGCATCCAATGTCTCAGTCCTTTACACACACAGCTAGACATTTGCATCCAAGTTCTCAGTCCTTTACACACACAGCTAGACATTTGCATCCAAGTTCTCAGTCCTTTACACACACAGCTAGACATTTGCATCCAATTTCTCAGTCCTTTACACACACAGCTAGACATGTGCATCCACTGTCTCTGTCCTTTACACACAGCTAGACATTTGCCTCCAATGTATCAGTCCTTTACACACACAGCTATACATTTGCATCCAAGTTCTCAGTCCTTTACACTCACAGCTAGACATTTGCATCCAAGTTCTCAGTCTTTTACACAAACAGCTATACATTTGCATCCAATGTCTCAGTCCTTTACACACAGCTATACATTTGCATCCAATGTCTCAGTCCTTTACACACACAGCTAGACATTTGCATCCAATGTCTCAGTCCTTTACACACACAGCTATACATTTGCATCCAATGTATCAGTCCTTTACACACACAGCTAGACATCTGTATCCAAGTTCTCATTCCTGTACACACACAGCTAGACATTTGCATCCAAGTTCTCAGTCCTTTACACAAACAGCTAGACATTTGCATCCAATTTCTCAGTCCTTTACACACACAGCTAGACATGTGCATCCAATGTCTCAGTCCTTTACACACACAGCTATAAATGTGCGTCCAATGTATCAGTCCTTTACACACACAGCTATACATTTGCATCCAAGTTCTCAGTCCTTTACACACACAGCTAGACATTTGCATCCAAGTTCTCAGTCCTTTACACAAACAGCTATACATTTGCATCCAATGTCTCAGTCCTTTACACACACAGCTATACATTTGCATCCAATGTTTCAGTCCTTTACACACACAGCTATACATTTGCATCCAATGTCTCAGTCCTTTACACACACAGTTATACATTTGCATCCAATGTCTCAGTCCTTTACACACACAGCTATACATTTGCATCCAATTTCTCAGTCCTTTACACACACAGCTAGACATTTGCATCTAATGTCTCAGTCCTTTACACACACAGCTAAACATTTGCATCCAATTTCTCAGTCCTTTAGATGCACAGCTATACATTTGCATCCAATTTCTCAGACCTTTACACACACAGCTAGACATTTGCATCTAATGTCTCAGTCCTTTACACACACAGCTAAACATTTGCATCCAATTTCTCAGTCCTTTAGATGCACAGCTAGATATTTGCATCCAATTTCTCAGTCCTTTAGATGCACAGCTAGACATTTGCATCCAATGTATCAGTCCTTTACACACACAGCTAGACATTTGCATCCACTTTCTCAGTCCTTTAAACACACAGCTAGACATTTGCATCCAATGTGTCAGTCCTTTACACACACAGCTAGACATTTGCATCCAATGTCTCAGTCCTTTACACACACAGCTATACATTTGCATCCAATGTCTCAGTCCTTTACACACACAGCTAGACATTTGCATCCAATGTCTCAGTCCTTTACACACACAGCTATACATTTGCATCCAATGTCTCAGTCCTTTACACACACAGCTAGACATTTGCATCCAATTTCTCAGTCCTTTAGATGCACAGCTATACATTTGCATCCAATTTCTCAGTCCTTTACACACACAGCTAGACATTTGCATCCACTTTCTCAGTCCTTTAAACACACAGCTAGACATTTGCATCCAATGTGTCAGTCCTTTACACACACAGCTAGATATTTGCATCCAATGTCTCAGTCCTTTACACACACATCTAGACATTTGCATCCAATGTCTCAGTCCTTTACACACACAGCTAGACATTTGCATCCAATGTCTCAGTCCTTTACACACACAGCTAGACATTTGATCCAAGTTCTCAGTCCTTTACACACACAGCTAGACATTTGCATCCAAGTTCTCAGTCCTTTACACACACAGCTAGACATTTGCATCCAATTTCTCAGTCCTTTACACACACAGCTAGACATGTGCATCCAATGTCTCAGTCCTTTACACACAGCTATACATTTGCATCCAATGTATCAGTCCTTTACACACACAGCTATACATTTGCATCCAAGTTCTCAGTCCTTTACACACACAGCTCTACATTTGCATCCAATGTCTCAGTTCTTTACACACACATCTATACATTTGCATCCAATGTCTCAGTCCTTTTCACACACAGTTATACATTTGCATCCAATGTCTCAGTCCTTTACACACACAGCTATACATTTGCATCCAATGTATCAGTCCTTTACACACACAGCTAGACATTTGCATCCACTTTCTCAGTCCTTTAAACACACAGCTAGACATTTGCATCCAATGTGTCAGTCGTTTACACACACAGCTAGACATTTGCATCCAATGTCTCAGTCCTTTAGATGCACAGCTATACATTTGCATCCACTGACTAAGTCCTTTACACACATAGCTAGACATTTGCATCCAATGTCTCAGTCCTTTACACACACAGCTATACATTTGCATCCAATGTAACAGTCCTTTACACACACAGCTATACATTTGCATCCAAGTTCTCAGTCCTTTAGATGCACAGCTAAACATTTGCATCCAATGTATCAGTCCTTTACACACACAGCTAGACATTTGGATCCAATGTCTCAGTCCTTTACACACACAGCTAGACATTTGCATCCAATGTCTCAGTCCTTTAGATGCACAGCTATACATTTGCCTCCAATGTCTCAGTCCTTTACACACACCGCTATACATTTGCATCCAATGTCTCAGTCTTTTACACACACAGCTTGACATTTGGATCCAATGTCTCAGTCCTTTACACACACAGCTAGACATTTGCATCCAATGTCTCAGTCCTTTATATGCACAGCTATACATTTGCATCCAATGTCTCAGTCCTTTACACACACAGCTAGATATTTGCATCCAATGTCTCAGTCCTTTACACACACAGCTAGACATTTGCATCCAATGTCTCAGTCCTTTACACACACAGCTATACATTTGCATCCAATGTATCAGTCCTTTACACAAACAGCTATACATTTGCATCCAATGTCTCAGTCCTTTAGATGCACAGCTAGACATTTGCATCCAATTTCTCAGTCCTTTAGATGCACAGCTATACATTTGCATTCAATTTCTCAGTCCTTTAGGTGCACAGCTATACATTTGCATCCGATTTCTCAGTCATCTTATAATTATTAAAGTATTCGGGATAATTCGGACGTTATCTGCCAAGGGAGGTAATAGAAAAACCAACAATTTCGCGCATTTGATTTAGAAATTACATTAACTAATTTCACGTACCGCATAATCTCTCCTGTATACAATGTATATGCCTTCTAAACAAGTTATCTGCCAAGGGAGGTAATAGAAAAACCAACAATTTCGCGCATTTGATTTAGAAATTACATTAACTAACTTCACGTACCGCATAATCTCTCCTGTATACAATGTATATGCCTTCTAAACAAGTTATCTGCCAAGGGAGGTAATAGAAAAACCAACAATTTCGCGCATTTGATTTAGAAATTACATTAACTAACTTCACGTACAGCATAATCTCTCCTGTATACAATGTATATGCCTTCTAAACAAGTTATCTGCCAAGGGAGGTAATAGAAAAACCAACAATTTCGCGCATTTGATTTAGAAATTACATTAACTAACTTCACGTACCGCATCATCTCTCCTGTATACAATGTACATGCCTTCTACACAAGCTATATATGCCAAGGGAGGTAATAGAAAAACCAACAATTTCGCGCATTTGATTTAGAAATTACATTAACTAACTTCACGTACCGCATAATCTCTCCTGTATACAATGTACATGCCTACCAAACTCTGGATCAACTTTGAATCAACAAGAGATCAATAAACCCGTTGTTTATAGCGGTAACAAAGCCAACACTATATTGGCAGGGACAATCGCTGTGATATACGTTTAATTTAAACCATTCCATAATAGAACAATTACAATTGTCGGCGCTCCACTGCCATATACCGGATCAATCATACAGATCTAATACATTTATAGAAGGTGTATGTTTATTCCCCCGAATGGAGGCATATAATGTTCGCAGTGTACATGTGACCGTCAATATTTCGAATCCGGACTCTAGCTTCGATTATTACCATAACCGCCTTGGAATGTGCTTTATTTTGGGATATAGAGTCGCTCCAACAGCTACGGTTATATAGTTGTGTGTGTTGGGGGGGGGGGTCCCACAGGTGACCCTACCATACGTAATTCATTGATTGTTTTGTTTTAGGGAATGAATCAGGAATAAGGGCTCCCGAGCGATTAATCTAATGTTGTAGACACATGTTTCGCTATCGAGTTGATATAAATTTGTTTGAGCTCAATTTTTTGAACACAGCATTAACAAGAATTATATGTAATAGAAGGACGTTTGAACATTTACTCTGCTTAATACACACTCGGATAGTGTATTGCGTGACTGTATATAAAATATAAAGTGCATACTTTAGTAGTTAAATGCAAACATGTTGATAATAACATGAAACCTTGTCCAGCATAATAGTATATACCACATCCCTGCTGGAACATCCGCGAATCATATGGGAACCAATTATTGTTGCAGAATTTCAACCGCGTAAATAGATTTACCTGGTCATTTCTGGATTCCAATTCAAGCCTGTATTTCTATGCGCACATAAGTGAAAGCTTGGAACTAGTTCCCTGAAAACAATTGGACACTTTTAATACCTATAATACGAACACATAGCAGTAATTCCTATCACATAAATTCCCATTCGTCCAGAAAACATAATTATATTTGAATATCTAATATATGCTACATCCACCTAAATATAACCTATTTTGTAGCCAGCAGTATATAATTTATATAAGTGGGCCTCATTGGCTAAATTGTTGAGGTTGAGGTTGTAAGTTCGAATCCCATTCTGGGTGTCGAATTCATACAAGTGAAGAAGCTATCCGGTCGGATTGCAGAAGGTCGGTGGTTCTACCCGAGTACCCGTCTGTGCCGGAAATACTGCTTGGGAGGGCATGCTGGATCTTGTTCAACCAATAACAGCCGGAGAGTAGCCATATAACCTAAACTGTTGGTGCGACTTTAAGGCGACATTACATCGCAAATAACTTGCTACTACAAATTAGTCCGAATACTTTCGAACAATAACATTGAATCAATAAACAGTGATTATTTGGTCTACAAACTGTAAAAATTGGAAGTAGGATTTCAAATAACGATGAATCTGTACCATGTATCGTGTTATTCAGGATACACGCGTTGTATTACGCATGGATTTCGACCCTATTTACATTATTTTGTTATGTAAACAAACCGCGTATATGACGATTGTTTATTAGTTGAAATACTAAGTTTGTGAGGCACATATCAGGAAAAATAATTATACCATATAATATGAAATTACATTCTGCAGAAATGTGCATGTCATTGATATAGTGTCGCTTTAAACCTGAAAATAAACAACACATTTACATTATATCTATTCTTTAAACAATTCTAGCAGAGTCTTCATATAACCGAAGCTGTCGATGCAACTACAAAACATTTTTAGCACAAAATCTAATGTCCATGACCAACTTAATCGAAACAATACATTCTATTATCTAATTTGGAAAGTGCCCTTCGTGGAGATAGATGGAGTTAACTAAACGTATATCGTTAAAATTGAATCACACAAGGGAACGAGCATCGTTCAAGTCGGTAATCTTATCATGAGGAAGTGAATGAAGACTTTATTTGTCCAACTGCAAGTCAGGGCTGGGAGATTTGAGGCAATGTGTGTGTGCAAGGGCTCGAACTTGTAACCCCGTAGCTCTGTGGCGGGCACAGCAGCCAATTACACCAAGGAGGCTAAACAGACTGAGTGTATGACTTGGAACAATGTATAAAACAAATAGGGTTTTCCAAGGCCGGGAGCAACATTCGTGTACAATGTAGTAAGGGTCATTCCATGAAGAGTGTTCGGTGAACTTGGTGATCGGACAAAGAACCGGGTGAAATGTAGTAGCTCTGTACGCATGCCGAATGAACATGGGCCAATGCTGAACATTCCAACATATCTACTGTGCATGGTGGACATAGATGCGAGTTGTGTTTATTAACACCACTCGTTGAAATACAAATTTCGGTGATCACTCGCTGAAATCAAATATTATCTTCCACCAATAACCCCCCACAAACGGCCCACGAATTATTGTTGTGGCAATTCCAGAAAAGTACGGTATGAACTCGTACATTTTCATTATTGTGTCCGAGTGGTTTTAAGGTCGTTGCATTCAAATCACGTACCCTAACCGATGTATGTTCGAATACCACTGGGCTTGTCGAATTATTCCATGTGCCGAAGCTATCCAACTGTCTGTCCGATTAGCGCAGTGGTTAGAGCGCTCGCATCTCACCAATGCAACCCGGACCAGGAAACATGTGAGATGGTACGGTGGCCGCCAGATCAAACAGGTGGGTTTTCTCCGGGTTCTCCGGTTTCCTCCCACACGAATGACCAAATTATCGCTTTCATCCGCGCCAACGAGAGTGATTAATATAAGTTGTTAAAACTTGCTTCGCAATCGTTGTAAAATAAATAAAGTTTAAAATCCAACTGGTTCTATCCGCGCACCAATCCGTGCTTGGAATACAGCTCGAGTGGGTATTTGTCCTCCAATAACAACTGGAAAGTCGCTATATAACCTAAGCTGTTGGTGGTACTTTAAACACCCAAAACAAAGAGGAAACTAACTAACCCGATTTGCACACGCGATTTGCACACGCGATGCAAACATTTATGCATATTATCCGCTACTATATAATCGTCTGCACCATTATATAGGAAGTAAGTACACATTTTACGGCAAACACTACATCACGTAAGTCAACTATCTCTAATTTCCCTTGGGTCTGTCTCACGAAATATCTCAAGTCGATTTTGTTTTTACCTCAAAATGCAAATGCAGATATTTGTGTTCATCATGGCCTTCGTTGCTTACTGATTGTTGTACACGTATTTCTGGATACTAGAATAACCCATACTACATTGTACACGTATTTCTGGATACTAGAATAACCCATACTACATTGTACACGTATTTCTGGATACTAGAATAACCCATACTACATTGTACACGTATTTCTGGATACTAGAATAACCCATACTACATTGTACACGTATTTCTGGATACTAGAATAACCCATACTACATTGTACACGTATTTCTGGATACTAGAATAACCCATACTACATTGTACACGTATTTCTGGATACTAGAATAACCCATACTACATTGTACACGTATTTCTGGATACTAGAATAACCCATACTACATTGTACACGTATTTCTGGATACTAGAATAACCCATACTACATTGTACACGTATTTCTGGATACTAGAATAACCCATACTACATTGTACACGTATTTTACTCCCGGCCTTGGAAAATCCCATTTGTTGTGTACATTGTTCCAAGTCCTACACTCAAGTCTGTTTAGCCTCCTTGGTGTAAATGGTTACTGTGCCCGCCACGTAGCTGCGGAGTTACAAGTTCGAGCTACGTCAGAATTACTGTAGTGATAATTATGCATTGCACTTAAAAAAATCCACACTACCTCAAATCTCCCACTAGCTCAAATCTAAATCTGCCGCCATTGACCTTGAGAAATAATAATAATATTTAGTATTTTTATTATTTCTCATAATTTCCTTCTCACGTGTGATTACAATCTAATAGATTGGCCTATGTGGCCGTTTGGTTATGGTAGCTGATTTCAAATGAATTGCCACTCACAAAATGTAGGTTCGAATCCAATTATGGGTTTCGAATGATTTCATGTGAGGAAGCTACCCAGCTGGCTTGCGGTAGATCAGTGGTTCTACCCGCCCGTGTGCGCCTGACATACGTTTTGGCAGCGGGGTACCCGGCGTCTTCCTCCACCAAGAGTAGCCATATGGCCTAAGATGTTGATACGATGTTAAACAACAAACAAGAAACAAACAAACAAATTCTCACCAATGCAACCCAGGTTCGATCCTCGGACAGGGAAGTATGTGAGATGGTACGATGATCGCCAGATCGGACAGGTGGGTTTTCTCCGGGTACTCCGGTTTCCTCCCACATGAATGACCACATAATGTATACGCTTTCATCCGAGCCAACGAGAGTGATTAATATAAGTTGTTAAAACTTGCTTCGCAATCATTGTAAAATAAAGTATAAAAAAAAACAACAAAGAAATCTAATAGTATGCATAGATACATATTTTGTTATGATTTGACTTTTTTTACTTTTAGGCTAAAATTCACCATTATTATGGCAAAGGTTAAACTGGTAATTTGATTGACAGACCAAGCCACATCCAATCATGTTAATTACATATTGCAACCAGTATTGTAACGGAATAGTAACATAATACAAGTGATGAAGCAGTTCTTCTATGGCAAAAGAAATACAGTCAAACTTGTCTTAAGCAACCAGCCAAGGGAATCACAGAAAGTGGCTGCTTAACACAGGTGGCTGCTTAATAGAGGTCAATTGTATAATAAAACAACATATTGGGAATCACAGAAAGTGGCTGCTTAACACAGGTGGCTGCTTAATAGAGGTCAATTGTATAATAAAACAACATATTGGGAATCTGGAAACTGGCTGCTTAATACAGGTGGCTGCTTAATAGAGGTCAATTGTATAATAAAACAACATATTGGGAATCTGGAAACTGGCTGCTTAATACAGGTGGCTGCTTAATGGAGGTCAATTGTATAATAAAACAACATATTGAGAATCTGGAAACTGGCTGCTTAATACAGGTTGGCTCCTTAATGGAGGTGACCACTCACACAGGTTTGACTGTAGGTACAACTGTATCAAACGCATTTTAATCTAGTAAAGTGTTAGCTATCTAAGTATATATTGTCATGAACATATTCTATTATTCTGATTGACTGAAGTACCCGTAGTTAATGGTAATCCGGTGTACTGGACACGTTCCGCTAAACATACATCTAATATATCGTACGCGCGTATTGTTATCGGCAAGATACACGGAAACACGTGTTTCATGTGCATGAAATACACCTGACACTATCGTACACATCTGCGGTCGAATGCAGATAATTGAAATTTCGGCCTCGAATTGGTTCATAAAATGTAAGGACGCCATTAAGATTGAAAGAGATATAGAGGACATTTGTGTTAATTGGTGGAAATACTTATTTCGCTGATCACAAGAGATGAACTAAAATCATTCTTACCCTAATAAACACACGTCTTCTTTTTCTTTAATGATTTCGAATTTCTTTGGCTAATATAAAAATTTGTTTTCAAATTTTATTAGTTTGAACTGCCCTGTCCGGAGCCTCATTGCACTACCTGACACAGCCGCACAACCACTTCTGTTAATGTGACCTTCCGTGATAAAAAACAGTTCCTGTATAATTTCCAAATTAGTTTCTGCTTGCTGTCAATATATATTACTTTATAGATTAATTAACTGTTCATGATAGTCAGAAAATACAAAAGTGGCAGAGAAAATGACATCTTTCACTGTTTCAAAGTGGTGTAAGATGCAGTTTTCTTTCACTGAGAAAACTCTATCATTCACTGAAAAGTCTGATTGGTTGAACGTGTCAATGAGTGTCCACAATAGTGAATGTGACTTTACACTATACCAACTTTGTTCAGATTTTTGAAAATCTCGAGTTAGGCGATGTGCTGCGTACATTACTCTGACCTGGTTTCTTTTGAACTTAATTCCTTTGTCAGTTGGATATGCCTCTTCAATGAACTCGTATATTACATTTATAGAATTCCCATGCGGTGTGTCGTTATCTGACATCTAGTATCTATGTATGGCTCTAGTTCATTGATTGACCCTCCTCCAGTGCATTAAATGGGTTTCTTTATAGTTTGAAGTTACAAATATCCGGCCCATTACTTTATAGCTTTCTCAGAGTATACAAACTGTAATTTAGAACATTTGCTCATAAGTTCCAATCGTCTTCTGCTTCTGATACTCGCTTTGATGTTATCGACGTCAACTGTTATAACATAACACGCTTTGAAAACGAGGCTGGTATGATTACAACTGGGCGTCAAGCATGAAAACGGAACAAACTTTTACATTGCAAATTAATTACACAAGTCAATAGCACTTGAAGTGAACAAGAACCAGTAGACTGAAGCAGCGTATATAGCCTGGGAACAGGCGTTGATATATTTCGCCTGGGCAGTCAAATAAATATGTTTTTAACAACGAGACCATTAACCCATTCAACACCAAGTAACTCACATGGACTGGTCCATGATATTCATAAACCAATAAATGAATCAGAAAATCACATTTGGACAAGTTCATTTATCAAAATGGGAAATCACTGGCAAAAAGTGCAGATCCTGATGAGACGGCTCGTCACGAGCCGGCTCATCTGGATCTACACTTTCTGTAAGCCTATTTAGAGGTATGTGGTGTTGAAAGGGTTAATTGGGCCGTATTGAGCTTCTGATAATGTCATTTTGTCAGAAGTTAAAAAGTGAAAAATCGACAGACTTGGAATCCTGGCTAGCAGAGTAGTATAAACATAATGAAATACGCCTGCAACACGATATGCTACTTGCTTTGTTGACCGGGTATATGGGTGTGGATATTAACGGCTAGGGGTTTTCTATACCGACGGATCTGTAGTCCAGTGGTTAACACGTTGGACTGGCAATCTATTGATCGCAGGTTCGATCCCCCGTATGACCATAATGACATTAACAGTCTTTCAGATGGAACTTTAAACCGAAGTGTCGTGTCGGTGCTTTACACCGTGCACGTAAAAGAACCAGAGGAGACTGGAATGGGTCTCTGTTTGTATCATTGCACTATCCTCCATAAATCTAAAATTACTAATCTCTTCACGAGGCGTCGTTCTTATGGGCAACCAGTAGAGACGATAAATAAACGTAAAACACTAGGGTTTTTATTCACGGAGCCTCAACCATTGTAGGCACTATTTACTCATATGCCAGGTCAGCAAACCAAACAACAATTATATTACACTGACAAATAATCGTTTCAAGAATTTCTTTTATTAATTTTACCGCGTTGACTGGCTCAATTGAGCAATTTCACGAATAGCTGATTTTTACCTTGAGGTTGTAAAACAACAAATAAATTGCTTATTAAAATTTTTATAGTAAAAAGTAAAATCATACAGTCGGTTCATTTTTACTTCCAATCTTTCATTTCTTCTGATATCACATCCACTTTAAAGAGGTATTCAAATAAACCTGGAACACAGCAATACTATTCAGAATATAACGTTTCATATAGCGAGTGCTCACCTGTGAATACCGTCACTGTGTTGACACACTGTATTCCTCCGCCAAAATAATACAGTATACCAACCTTCAGTTTGCAATGGCCTGAATTCTTATACCACATCTTTTCTACACATCAATTAGTCTGAATTAGACTAATTTTGGTTAAATTTATTATCTCTAAGCGACAATATCAAGCGTTTAGTAGTGACTACACGAACAAAGAGATGTCAATTCAGGAGCATGGATGACCGGTATATAAAATTCACTTTTGAAAGCTTGTAGACCACACACACACACACACACACACACACACACACACACACACACACACACTGTTTATTGATTCAATATTTGTGTTCGAATGTACTACGTGGTGTAAATTTGTAGAAAAATATATATTTCGGCGTATTCTTCATAATATGCGCATCATTGAACCGTACACGCAACTTCCGGTTTTATCTTAGGAATAGCGCGGCACGCAAATGGTATGCATTTTTAATACGTTTAGTCACTGGTTAGCAGTAGGTTCGAATCCCACTGGCGGTGTCGAATTGCTTCATTTGAAGAAGCTACCTAGCTGGCTGGCTTGTGGTAGGTTAGCGGTTCTACCTGGGTGCTCGTCAGTGCCTGAATTACTGCTCGGATGGGCACCCGGGGTTTTTGAGAGTCGCAATATGATTGAACTATGACTTAACTATTGGTGCGACATTAAACAGATTAACAAAATGCTTCCTATCACGTATGTGTACCATTTCCATTTTAAATGACAATATCCATCCTATGGGTCACTGTACAAGGATATAACCTATTAGTAACATTTACATTTAGATTGTTGACGTCTGATAATGGTGATAAATACACAAGTAGACGAAACAGGACGACAGGAAAAGAGGAAAATTTAAATAATTGATGTTTTCTGAGCATACAAAAATGTGAACATTATTGACATTTAAAGCGACATTACATTCACAAAATGCCAACAAAATGACATGAAATACTGCTTGTAGACTCCAGCGCATGAAATACTGCTTGTAGACTCCAGTGCATGAATACTGCTTGTAGACTCCAGCGCACGAAATACTGCTTGTAGACTCCAGCGCACGAAATACTGCTTGTAGACTCCAGCGCACGAAATACTGCTTGTAGACTCTAGCGCACGAAATACTGCTTATAGACTCCAGTGCACGAAATACTGCTTGCAGACTCCAGCGCATGAAATACTGCTTGTAGACTCCAGTGCACGAAATACTGCTTGTAGACTCCAGCGCACGAAATACTGCTTGTAGACTCCAGCGCATGAAATACTGCTTGTAGACTCCAGCCCACGAAATACTGCTTGTAGACTCCAGCGCATGAAATACTGCTTGTAGACTCCAGCGCACGAAATACTGCTTGTAGACTCCAGCGCATGAAATACTGCTTGTAGACTCCAGCGCACGAAATACTGCTTGTAGACTCCAGTGCATGAAAACTGCTTGTAGACTCCAGCGCACGAAATACTGCTTGTAGACTCCAGCGCACGAAATACTGCTTGTAGACTCCAGCGCATGAAATACTGCTTGTAGACTCCAGCGCACGAAATACTGCTTGTAGACTCCAGCGCACAAATACTGCTTGTAGACTCCAGCGCATGAAATACTGCTTGTAGACTCCAGCGCACGAAATACTGCTTGTAGACTCCAGCGCATGAAATACTGCTTGTAGACTTCCGCGCATGAAATACTGCTTGTAGACTCCAGCGCATGAAATACTGCTTGTAGACTCCAGCGCATGAAATACTAATTGTAGACTCCAGTGCATGAAATTCTGCTTGTAGACTCCAGCGCATGCATGAAATACTGCGTGTAGACTCCAGTGCATGAAATACTGCTTGTAGACTCCAGCGCACGAAATACTGCTTGTAGACTCCAGCGCATGAAATACTGCTAGTAGACACCAGTGCACGAAATACTGCTTGTAGACTCCAGTGCATGAGATACTGCTTGTAGACTCCAGTGCACGAAATACTGCTTGTAGACTCCAGCGCATGAAATACTGCTTGTAGACTCCCGCGCATGAAATATTGCTTGTAGACTCCAGCGCACGAAATACTGCTTGTAGACTCCAGCGCATGAAATACTGCTTGTAGACTCCCGCGCATGAAACACTGCTTGTAGACTCCAGCCCACGAAATACTGCTTGTAGACTCCAGCGCATGAAATACTGCTTGTAGACTCCAGCGCATGAACTACTGCTTGTAGACTCCAGTGCATGAAATACTGCTTGTAGACTCCAGCGCATGCATGAAATACTGCGTGTAGACTCCAGTGCATGAAATACTGCTTGTAGACTCCAGCGCACGAAATACTGCTTGTAGACTCCAGCGCATGAAATACTGCTTGTAGACTGCAGTGCATACAATACTGCTTGTAGACGTCAGAGCATGAACTACTGCTTGTAGACTCCAGCGCATGAAATACTGCTTGTAGACTCCAGTGCATGAAATACTGCTTGTAGACTCCAGTGCTTGAAATACTGCTTGTAGACTCCAGCGCATGCATGAAATACTGCTTGTAGACTCCAGTGTATGAAATACTGCTTGTAGACTCCAGTGCACGAAATACTGCTTGTAGACTCCAGTGCATACAATACTGCTTGTAGACTCCAGCGCATGAAATACTGCTTGTAGACTCCAGTGCATGAAATACTGCTTGTTGACTCCAGTGCATGAAATACTGCTTGTAGACTCCAGTGCATGAACTACTGCTTGTAGACGCCAGCGCATGCATGAAATACTGCTTGTAGACTCCAGTGCATGAAATACTGCTTGTAGACTCCAGCGCATGCATGAAATACTGCGTGTAGACTCCAGTGCATGAAATACTGCTTGTAGACTCCCGCGCATGCATGAAATACTGCTTGTAGACTCCAGTGCATGCATGAAATACTGCTTGTAGACTCCAGTGCATGAAATACTGCTTGTAGACTCCAGTGCTTGAAATACTGCTTGTAGACTCCAGCGCATGCATGAAATACTGCTTGTAGACTCCAGTGTATGAAATACTGCTTGTAGACTCCAGTGCACGAAATACTGCTTGTAGACTCCAGTGCATACAATACTGCTTGTAGACTCCAGCGCATGAAATACTGCTTGTAGACTCCAGTGCATGAAATACTGCTTGTTGACTCCAGTGCATGAAATACTGCTTGTAGACTCCAGTGCATGAACTACTGCTTGTAGACGCCAGCGCATGCATGAAATACTGCTTGTAGACTCCAGTGCATGAAATACTGCTTGTAGACTCCAGCGCATGCATGAAATACTGCGTGTAGACTCCAGTGCATGAAATACTGCTTGTAGACTCCCGCGCATGCATGAAATACTGCTTGTAGACTCCAGTGCATGCATGAAATACTGCTTGTAGACTCCAGTGCATGAAATACTGCTTGTAGACTCCAGTGCATGCATGAAATACTGCTTGTATAATCCAGTGCATGAAATACTGCTTGTAGACGCCATAGCATGAAATACTGCTTGTGGACTCCAGTGCATGAAATACTCCTTGTAGACGCCAGAGCATGAACTACCGCTTGTAGAATCCAGTGCATGAAATACTGCGTGTAGACGCCATAGCATGAAATACTGCTTGTGGACTCCAGTGCATGAAATACTCCTTGTAGACGCCAGAGCATGAACTACCGCTTGTAGAATCCAGTGCATGAAATACTGCTTGTAGACGCCATAGCATGAAATACTGCTTGTAGACTCCAGTGCATGAACTACTGCTTGTAGACGCCAGAGCATGAAATACTGCTTGTAGACTCCAGTGCATGAAATACTGCTTGTAGACTCCAGTGCATGAAATACTGCTTATAGACTCCAGTGCATGAAATACTACTTGTAGACTCCAGTGCATGAAATACTGCTTGTAGAATCCAGTGCATGAAATACTGCTTGTAGACTCCAGTGCATGAAATACTGCTTGTAGACTCCTGTGCAACTGCTTGTAGATGCAAGTGTATGAAATACTGCTTGTAGACTCCAGTGCATGAAATACTGCTTGTAGATGCCAGTGCATGAAATACTGCTTGTAGACTCCAGTGTCTGAAATACTAATTGTAGACTTCAGTGCATGCTTGAAATACTGCTTGTAGACTCCAGTGTCTGAAATACTGCTTGTAGACTCCAGTGTATGAAATACTGCTTGTAGACTCCAGTGCATGCACGAAATACTGCTTGTAGACTCCAGTGCATGCATGAAATACTGCTTGTAGACTCCAGTGCATGCATGAAATACTGCTTGTAGACTCCTGTGCATGAAATGCTGCTTGTAGACTCCAGTGCATGACATACTGCTTGTAGACTCAACTGCATGCACCAAATAACAGGTGTACAGTCTCCAAAATATGATGGCCAATGTGATGTAAGCACTCAAAGCAAAACACATCACAAGATTGCCTCGCCGACTGTATATATATAGAGATATGTGTCTGTTTAAGATTGCCTCGCCGACTGTACATGTATATATATAGAGAGAGATGTGTCTGTTTAAGATTGCCTCGCCGACTGTACATGTATATATATAGAGATATGTGTCTGTTTAAGATTGCCTCGCCGACTGTATATGTATATATATAGAGATATGTGTCTGTTTAAGATTGCCTCGCCGACTGTACATGTATATATATAGAGATATGTGTCTGTTTAAGATTGCCTCGCCGACTGTACATGTATATAGAGAGAGATGTGTCTGTATAAGATTGCCTCGCCGACTGTACATATAGAGAGAGATGTGTCTGTTTAAGATTGCCTCGCCGACTGTACATGTATATATATAGAGAGATGTGTCTGTTTAAGATTGCCTCGCCGACTGTACATGTATATATAGAGAGAGATGTGTCTGTTTAAGATTGCCTCGCCGACTGTACATGTATATATAGAGAGAGATGTGTCTGTTTAAGATTGCCTCGCCGACTGTACATGTATATATAGAGAGAGATGTGTCTGTTTAAGATTGCCTCGCCGACTGTACATGTATATATAGAGAGAGATGTGTCTGTTTAAGATTGCCTCGCCGACTGTACATGTATATATAGAGAGAGATGTGTCTGTTTAAGATTGCCTCGCCGACTGTACATGTATATATAGAGAGAGATGTGTCTCTTTAAGATTGCCTCGCCGACTGTACATGTATATATAGAGAGAGATGTGTCTGTTTAAGATTGCCTCGCCGACTGTACATGTATATATAGAGAGAGAGAGAGATGTGTCTGTTTAAGATTTCCTCGCCGACTGTACATGTATATAGAGAGAGATGTGTCTGTTTAGATTTCCTCGCCGACTGTACATGTATATATAGAGAGAGAGAGATGTGTCTGTTTAAGATTTCCTCGCCGACTGTACATGTATATATAGAGAGAGATGTGTCTGTTTAAGATTTCCTCGCCGACTGTACATGTATATAGAGAGATGTTTCTGTTTAAGATTGCCTCGCCGACTGTACATGTATATATATAGAGAGATGTGTCTGTTTAAGATTGCCTCACCGACTGTACATGTATATATAGAGAGAGATGTGTCTGTTTAAGATTGCCTCGCCGACTGTACATGTATATATAGAGAGAGATGTGTCTGTTTAAGATTGCCTCGCCGACTGTACATGTATATATATATATATAGATAGAGAGATGTGTCTGTTTAACCGTTTCTTGGAGAATGGGATCACCATTACATGTTGCTGTCTTACAGACGTGTGGACAATTACATCAATCACGGAATCAACGCCAAAGCACTTAAAAGATTGTGTCTGCATCCCGGCTGAATAATTGCTTGACGCGACACCATTTGTCATCAGTCTCTTGTGGGCGGATGACAAAAATACGCTGCAACAACAACACACTGCGCATTACTAATGTACATACAATATGCAAAGGACTATGGGCAAACAATGACCTAGGTCGTACAAAATGGACACACATATGTGATTTACGTTTATTTATCGTCGCTACCGGTTGCTCATGAGTGAGGCCTCCTGGGGAGATTAGTCATTTTAGATTTGTGGAGGATAGTGCAATGGTACAGACAGAGACCCATTCCAGAGTCTCCTCTGGTTCTTTTACGTGCATCGAAAACGATAACTCGGTTCAAAGTCTCAAATGAAAGGCTGTTAATTTTATTAGGGTCAGACGGGGGACCGAACCTGCGATCCCTTGATTCCCACAACTATTCATTAATTTTACAAATTAAGACAATAGCACCTCCGGGACATGCGAGTGAATAGTGAAAATCATTTATAATCAATTCAATTCCATTCAATATATTTATTTCCTCCATAACGAAGATGTGTAAGATATACACAACGATTGACAATGGTACCATATTACTATAATATCATTAGAATAGTATGCTATATAATATTATCTATCATCAGAGGCGTAGCTAGCGATTTTGAATTTTCAGGCCCGACTAATAAATTGTTGTTACACAAATGTATGTATGCATCTTATACATTGTTATTTTCTATTCTGTATCATGCATGTATGTCAACTGTACTGTTTAATATGCATATGCAATAAAATATGGTTAAATCAAAAAATTGAGTATCAAAGATGCGATTTTGCTAGAGGGATCTGGGGGCATGTTCCCCATTGAAAATTGTGAATCCTAGAACGTCACGGGTGCATTTTGACGCATTTTAATATGCGTCGTAGACCCTCAAATTTCGAGAGATGTACCCCCATTATACACCAACATTACAATTTTTATTTCATTTTCGGGATTTTATCTGGGATAATCTGCAGGCTTGGACCTTCAGTGCCTTATAGTAGCTACGCGCCTGCTACTACATACATGTATACATAGTGTAGTTATGCGTAATTAGAGTATACTAGAGGACATAGAAAACGCACACTTCGGATAAGTGTGTACACGTATACTAGAGGACATAGAAAACGCACACTTCGGATAAGTGTGTACATGTATACTAGAGGACATAGAAAACGCACACTTCGGATAAGTGTGTACATGTATACTAGAGGACATAGAAAACGCACACTTCGGATAAGTGTGTACATGTATACTAGAGGACATAGAAAACGCACACTTCGGATAAGTGTGTACATGTATACTAGAGGACATAGAAAACGCACACTTCGGATAAGTGTGTACACGTATACTAGAGAACATAGAAAACGCACACTTCGGATAAGTGTGTACATGTATACTAGAGGACATAGAAAACGCACACTTCGGATAAGTGTGTACATGTATACTAGAGGACATAGAAAACGCACACTTCGGATAAGTGTGTACATGTATACTAGAGGACATAGAAAACGAACACTTCGGATAAGTGTGTACATGTATACTAGAGGACATAGAAAACGCACACTTCGGATAAGTGTGTACATGTATACTAGAGGACATAGAAAACGCACACTTCGGATAAGTGTGTACATGTATACTAGAGGACATAGAAAACGCACACTTCGGATAAGTGTGTACATGTATACTAGAGGACATAGAAAACGCACACTTCGGATAAGTGTGTACATGTATACTAGAGGACATAGAAAACGCACACTTCGGATAAGTGTGTACATGTATACTAGAGGACATAGAAAACGCACACTTCGGATAAGTGTGTACACGTATACTAGAGGACATAGAAAACGCACACTTCGGATAAGTGTGTACATGTATACTAGAGGACATAGAAAACGCACACTTCGGATAAGTGTGTACATGTATACTAGAGGACATAGAAAACGCACACTTCGGATAAGTGTGTACATGTATACTAGAGGACATAGAAAACGCACACTTCGGATAAGTGTGTACATGTATACTAGAGGACATAGAAAACGCACACTTCGGATAAGTGTGTACATGTATACTAGAGGACATAGAAAACGCACACTTCGGATAAGTGTGTACATGTATACTAGAGGACATAGAAAACGCACACTTCGGATAAGTGTGTACATGTATACTAGAGGACATAGAAAACGCACACTTCGGATAAGTGTGTACATGTATACTAGAGGACATAGAAAACGCACACTTCGGATAAGTGTGTACATGTATACTAGAGGACATAGAAAACGCACACTTCGGATACGTGTGTACATGTATACTAGAGGACATAGAAAACGCACACTTCGGATAAGTGTGTTTTTACATGAAAACAATAACTATATAAATACATAGTTTTAAACATTTTGGAATATTTTTAATTGTTCAGTTTGTGTTTTGTAATAAAGATGATCAAGTAATTGTGCGTGTTTTACGTTTATTTATCGTCGCTACCGGTTGCACATATGAGCGACGCCTCCTGATGAGATTAGTAATATTAGATTTTGGAGGATAGTGCAATGATACAGAGAGAGACCCATTCCAGAGTCTCCTCTGGATCTATTACGTGCACGGTGTACAGCACCGACATGAGACCTCGGTTTAGCGTCCTATCTGAAAGACTTAATTTTATTAGGGTCAGACGGGGGATCGAACCTGCCATCCCTGGATTACCAGTCCAGCGTGTTACCACTGGACTCCAGATTCGTCTGTGCTCAAGTACTTGCAATCAAAGACGTACTTATATTAGTACTACATACATAGGAACAAATTGATAGCAAATTTGACACTTTGGAAAGGGCTGTTGGTGATGTTTTCAAAACTAGTAGCCCAATACATAATAGATGAGCTTCCACGTATTGCTGAATACTGTACTTAACATAGAAATCTAGTGTATATATACATACATAATAGATGTGCTTCCACGTATTGCTGAATACTGTACTTAACATAGAAATCTAGTGTATATATACATACATAATAGATGAGCTTCCACGTATTGCTGAATACTGTACTTAACATGTAGTGTTTCCTTAATTAATATGTTTTCTATGTCATTGTATATAATTATGTTGAGGGCCTTATTTGTATTAGCCATGTGTTATGTAAGCTCCCTCGTAAAATAAAGTCTTTATTGTTATTATTATTATTTTACTTACTTTTGCCATTTAAAATGTCATGTATATGTATTTGGCTATTATCGGGTTTTATGTATGTTATACATGTGACAGTAATGTTAGTTTAACTCTTTCACCGCCAATGTCGCATAAAAGCGACTTTGCAAAAAGCCGAGAACCCGATCAGACAGAACAGAACGTGTCATCTGATCAGGCTGTATGTTGATTGCTCTTCAGACAGTGGAGCTGAAGCACCTATCCGAATAGCAAACAACATAGATCCTGATCAGACGCGGCGTTACGCCGCGGCTGATCTGGATCTATGTTGTTTGCACATGCAGGATTAGAATGGGAGACATAGTCTTATATAAGTCTTCTCTCACAGTAATGTTATTGCGATATGTAAATTGTATTCGTCATTATGAAAAAAGTTGCAATAAAATATTATTAAATAATAAAAAAAAATATTATTAAATAAAAAACATATACCTGTATGAACGCTTTAATTAAATGTCGTAATCGTTCTCAAGAACTGTTCCAATAGACGGCCCCTAATAGCTTAAGGGTCCACGATTCGCTATCCAGTATGAGTAACTCATGGATAGATAAGCTAGTATATACGTGCACAACAGATCATTGACAAAACAGACGGATCTGTAGCTCAGTGGTAAAACGCTGGACTGGTAATCCAGGGATCGCAGGTTCGATCCCCCGTCTGACCCTAATAAAATTAACAGTCTTTCAGATGGGACGTCTCGTGTCGGTGCTTTACACCGTGCACGTAAAAGAACCAGAGGAGACTCTGTAATGGGTCTCTGTCTGTATCATTGCACTATCCTCCAAAATCTAAAATTACTAATCTCTTCAGGAGGCGTCGCTCATATGGGCAACCGGTAGCGACGATAAATAAACGTAAAACACACACACTTGACAAAACAGGAACGCAGATGATAAGTACCCTTGCACTCGCTTAACACGTGCGTTACCGTGTTCATTAATTAGATTCATCGTCTACATGGAGTTCTTCATGGCAGGGTTTTACGGCCTTATCGTACATTTTCGTGGCGGTTGTCTCACATTTCAATGACATGAAGGATTAAAGAAACAATGTCCTATATTCGTTTTAGTATTATCTAAATTTTCAATTATTCATTCATGTGGCCGATTTCGGCAAATGTTGCCCGCGGTCCTTTTGGTTTAAACAATATTGTATTCGTGAATGGTACAACACACAGGAATAGTTGACAACAGCATAGTTAGGATTGGGGGGAAATCTACCTAGTAACTTATTCAAATCCCTTTCCTTCAATGCAATTACATACACACACATATTATGCTATGAACGGCTACATTGCAAGTATTACTTAGAATGAACTATTTTATAATGCTATAAAGCGAGATTAAGCCCAGGAGAAAATAAAATATGAAACAACAACAACAGTTCAGGAATTTATGTTTTTGTCTTTGGAAATGTTTCGTTTTGAAAGAAAAAAAGACACAAAATACTGAGTGGGAAAACAACCTGTGGTTTTGCTGCTATAGAGGCACCCCTCTCCACAACCGTTCCATCCCCCCGTGGTCCTTTTGATTACAATACGACATTAGTGGTAACACGCTGGACTGGCGCCTGGCAGACAAGCATAGGATTCGGGAAGTTTTGATGTTCATAAAAAGAGGTGTCTCCGTTTAAACACTATAATAAACAAACACACTATAGCGACATATAAAAATGTATAAACGTTATTAAGCTTACCGACGGAGTGGTTAACACGTTGGACTGGTAATCCAACGATCGCAGGTTCGATCCCCCGTCTGACCCTAATAAAATTAACAGTCTTTCAGATAGGAATTTAAACCGAGGTCTCGTGTCGGTGCTGTACACCGTGCACGTAAAAGAACCAGAGGAGACTCTGGAATGGATCTCTGTCTGTATCATTGCACTATCCTCTAAACTGACTAATCTCTTCAGGCGGCGTCGCTCATATGGGCAACCGGTAGCGACGGTAAATAAACGTAAATCACACAAGCCTTTTAGTTTCAGTATAAACAATAAAGTTGTATATGGCTGGAGTGGCGCTGACAAACAATGTATATGATATTGGCGGGAAAAGATAGCAAACACAGAGATCCAAACCCCACCAAAAGAAACAAACAAAGCAAAGTCTTTACATATATACAGATGTGTATCACACTGGATTTCCGTAACAGAAGGTGATACGAGATGTAATAAAACACCCTGAGTTATGCATTAAACTAAACTAATAAACTGCAATCCAGTCTGGTTATGTATAAATAATAAATTACCAGACCGGTATGCGGCAGCACGGACATACAGACTATATCCTAACGACGCAAGGATATATTGGTAAATTAAACTGATAACTATAAATGCGTATTTTGCCTCGGGATCTACAGCGCAAATGACGTTATTTCCGGTTGAAACAGCTTGAGAAAATAAAATAGATTTACATGGATTTGCTACAATCTCTTGTTTTTGTGCGTGAACAGACGATTATTCGTCAAAAATTCGTAAAAGGGCCTTCGTGGCCTAGTGTTCCAAATCCTCGTCGGCAGTGCTCCGAATGTGGATTCGTTTCATATCAGGGACACTTAGGTGATACATGGTAGTCTGTGAGCAAGTTAGCAATCACTTACGGTGGTTGGCGGTCACTTACGGTGATGGTTGGAGGTCACTTACGGTGGTGGTTGGATGTCACTTACGGTGGTTGGAGGTCACTTACCGAGGTCACTTACGGTGGTTGTAGGCCACTTACAGTGGTGGTTGGAGGTCACTTACGGTGGTGGTTGGAGGTCACTTACGGTGGTTGGAGGTCACTTACCGAGGTCACTTACGGTGGTTGTAGGCCACTTACAGTGGTGGTTGGCGGTCACTTACGGTGGTGGTTGGAGGTCACTTACGGTGGTGGTTGGAGGTCACTTACGGTGGGTGGAGGTCACTTACAGTGGTGGTTGGCGGACACTTACAGTGGTGGTTGGCGGTCACTTACGGTGGTGGTTGGAGGTCACTTACATTGGTGGTTGGCGGTCACTTACAGTGGTGGTTGGCGGTCACTTACGGTGGTGGTTGGCGGTCACTTACAGTGGTGGTTGGAGGTCACTTACGGTGGTGGTTGGAGGTCACTTACATTGGTGGTTGGCGGTCACTTACAGTGGTGGTTGGCGGTCACTTACAGTGGTGGTTGGAGGTCACATACGGTGGTGGTTGGAGGTCACTTACCGAGGTGGTTGGAGGTCACTTACCGAGGTCACTTACGGTGGTTGTAGGCCACTTACAGTGGTGGTTGGAGGTCACTTACGGTGGTGGTTGGAGGTCACTTACGGTGGTGGTTGGAGGTCACTTACGGTGGTGGTTGGATGTCACTTACGGTGGTGGTTGGAGGTCACTTACGGTGGTGGTTGGAGGTCACTTACCGAGGTCACTTACGGTGGTGGTTGGAGGTCACTTACAGTGGTGGTTGGATGTCACTTACGGTGGTGGTTGGAGGTCACTTACGGTGGTGGTTGGAGGTCACTTACCGAGGTGGTTGGAGGTCACTTACAGTGGTGGTTGGAGGTCACTTACAGTGGTGGTTGGAGGTCACTTACAGTGGTGGTTGGAGGTCACTTACGGTGGTGGTTGGATGTCACTTACGGTGGTGGTTGGATGTCACTTACAGTGGTGGTTGGAGGTCACTTACGGTGGTGGTTGGAGGTCACTTACAGTGGTGGTTGGAGGTCACTTACAGTGGTGGTTGGATGTCACTTAGGGTGGTGGTTGGAGGTCACTTTCGGTGGTGGTTGGAGGTCATTTACGGTGGTGGTTGGAGGTCACTTACAGTGGTGGTTGGATGTCACTTAGGGTGGTGGTTGGATGTCACTTACAGTGGTGGTTGGATGTCACTTACAGTGGTGGTTGGAGGTCACTTACAGTGGTGGTTGGAGGTCACTTACAGTGGTGGTTGGATGTCACTTAGGGTGGTGGTTGGAGGTCACTTACGGTGGTGGTTGGATGTCACTTACAGTGGTGCTTGGATGTCACTTACAGTGGTGCTTGGAGGTCACTTACGGTGGTTGGAGGTCACTTACGATGGTTGGAGGTCAATTACGGTGGTTGGAGGTCACTTACGGTAGTTGGAGGTCACGTACGGTGGTTGGAGGTCACTTACGGTAGTTGGATGTCACGTATGGTGGTTGGAGAATTGAGTATTGCTCCTACCTGTGAACTGTATTCCAATTCTAGGAACCGAGTGATTGAAGCGAGTATTGGTTCATTTTGCATTTAATTATTGTGCCCCAAGGCTGTATACACATATCACTTCGGAATGAGATACTCTATTATATGTGGACGTGAGAGAGCGAGCGAGCGAGCGATCGTGTATTGTCTATAGTCACCTCCGCCGAGGCACGTGGGCGACTGTTATCTCTAACACGATTAGGTCATGTGGACGTATCGTAAATATCTGTTATATAAATGACATTAATTGAATATCACTAACGATGCTGTGTACTTTATTATATACTAGAGGAAATAGAAAACCTGCACTTCGGATAATTGTGTTTTAACATAAAAAACAATAAAACAATAACTATAACATAAATACATAGTTTTAAACATTTTGGAATATTTTTAGTTGTTCAATTTGTGTTTTGTTTTGTAATAAAGATATGATATATCTTTGATGGAATCCTTCGTATTTCGTGTTCATGTAAAAATAATCATATAATGTATGTGTGCGTTTTCTATGTCCTCTAGTATATGTTCCATTAATGTCAAACGCCCCCCCCTTTTTGTTTAAACTACTTATTGTACAACTATTGCGAAGCATGTTTTAACAACTTATATTAATCACTCTCGTTGGCGCGGGATGGGGATATATATATGCTTTACTGGGCAGAGGTAGCCGACCTAAGAGGCTAACTAGCCAGTCCTGAGCAATGTGTGCGAGGTGCCTTGCTCAATGACACTACCTACGTGGCCTGCCCGAGTATCGAACCCGGGACCGTTTGGTTCCCAATCCGACGCTCTTCCACTGGACCAGGGACGCCGCATCTATAGAGATTGTAATAGAAACATCGTAGGTTCTGGGTGTTTCAAGTAGCACAGTTTGGACACATATCCAAAACTCACTGTGTGTGTGTTTTACGTTTATTTATCGTCGCTACCGGTTGCCCATATGAGCGACGCCTCCTGAACAGATTAGTTATTTTAGATTTTGGAGGATAGTGCAATGATACAGACAGAGACCAATTCCAGAGTCTCCTCTGGTTCTTTTACTTGCACGGTGTAAAGCACCGACACGAGACATCGGTTTAACGTCCCATCTGAAAGACTGTTAATTGTATTAGGGTCAGACGGGGGATCGAACCTGCGATCCCTGGATTACCAGTCCATCCAGAGTGTTACCACTGGACTACAGATCCGTCTGTAAAAAAAGTAAAAGTAAAAGTAAAAACTCACTATTACTATAGGCCTAGAATGTGTACCATTACCAAACTTGCTTTATGTTGGTTTCTCAATTCTTAGAACACTGTAGTGACGTCATACCGCTGTACTTGCAGTCCATTATTATTAATATTGGTCTTCTTTCAAAATGCCAGAATATTATATCAAATTCTATGAGTAAATATACGAAATTAACCATTTAAATTAGTAAGATATTGTTATATCAGTGTGTGCTTTAAGTAAGATACAAGCCTCAAACTGATCCAATATGTGAACTATTTGCACTGTGTTCGGTGCTACGCGCCTCATATAATATTTTAAATATTGGATCGTTTTCGGCTTGTATCCTATACATAACGATTTCAATGTAAAACAAGATAAACTATTACATATAAAGTTTATATATATATATATAATAGAAGTACGAATTTAATCATACTAAACACTCATATAGTGTATTGATGTATATCAATTATAAAGTGCATACTTTAGTAATTAAATGCAAACATGAAACCCTGTCCAACATAATAATATATACCACATACATTCTGGAACATCATTAACGAAATGCATTCAGAAACTGACTGTTCTTCATGTATCCACGTCACACGAATCGGTTGTCCGATTAGCGCTGTTCTTAGCGCGCTCGCTTCTCACCAATGCAACCCGGGTTCGATCCTCGGACCGGGAAGTATGTGAGATGGTACGGTTGTCGCCAGATCGGGCAGATGGATTTTCTCCGGGTACTCCGGTTTCTTCCCACACGAATGACCACATTTATGCTGTCATCCGCACCAAAGAGAGTGATTAATATAAGTTGTTAAAACTTGCTTAGCAATCATTGTAAAATAAATAAAGCTTAAACTACACGAATCTACAGAGAAATTGCGCGCGTTTGTGGCAATTAATTCAAAAGCGGAGTTAGGAATATATACATTCCTCTAGATACCCATCTAGCAATGCCTGATATGGATATATCAATATATGATAGCACAAACACTTTGTATACAAAATTGAAAAATTCACTTTATTATGTGTGAATGTATTTGCTCGGAATAAATATTTTTAAACAAAGTCGCACCAACATTTGAAGTCATATTGTGATTCTGCAGGTACCATTGATGGAGGACGACTCCGGGTGTGCATCCGAACAGTAGTTCAGCAGCATTATATATAAATGTTTATATGGTACAATATGTAATCACTGATTCTGAGTTATAAAGCGATCCGAAATGCCGATTCAGAGATAGGATATGTCCATATAACGATTTCTAGACATAATTCATGCCCAATCAAGTAGATCCTGCACGGTGAATGCGAAACAGCGTTCATTGTAACACAGACTGCAGTGAGAATTGAATTGAAAAGTGGAAACATTCCAAGAACTTGTCATGTTGAATACGCGGGAACTGTCTGCGAAGCGGAAACAACGATTCCGGTACGATCTGCGATCTTGATGAAGCTTTTGTGTTGGAATGAAATGTGTCTATAACCAACCCCGCAGTTTCCAACAGAGAGTTCTACGCACCATGCAGTTTATAATTAGAACACCAGCAAACAGCACGGGAGTTGACTATTCAATTAAGGGATGATTCACGGGTTAATAGTTTTCATCGGGGTTTGGACTACAGTGGGCGTGTTTAAAGTTAGCATAGATGACGATGTGGATGTCCTTTCAAAGATGGCAACATAGAGTAATAATCCGGTTAAAAAAAAGATAACGAATAATAATTCGACTTCGACACCCAATGAAGGATTCGAACATTCAACGATGCAGTGCAAGTGATCCGAAATCATAAATTTATACACATTTATTTTAGCGCGATTGCGAAACAAGTTCTTTATAACTTATATTAATCACTCCAGAGACCTCATTCCTGATGGAATCCATCGCCACGAGGTAGAGAGAAGAGGCAACGTGGAATTTAAATGCCTTGCATAAGGGCATACTCGTAACGGAATTCATTGAAACAAATCGTATATTCAGACATCGAGGTCCCCACAATAACTGCCTATCAACACCAGAAGAAGAATGGATATCAATATTGGATAAGGCTGTTAGTTTTATCGCATTGAAATAATCAGCTCTAACATTAATCCCATCAAGTGTAAATATAATACACATTTAAGATCCTATAGGAGTTGTACTCACATTAATCTACCGACTGCGAAATAGTTCATCGCCTGGTAAGATCTATTGAACAGCTAGAATGGGTAAATATGTTTTACTAGCCTACTGGTGGAACAAGATGGGTTTTTTCTTCTTATAATTAATAGTTAATATTCATAATACCGGCTGCGTAAATGGCTTTGGTCGTAATATTAATATCACCATCCACTGACGAGTAGCTATATGATATATTAAGCTATCAGCATCCACTGACGTGTAGCTATATGATATATTAAGTTATCAGCATCCACTGACGTGTAGCTATATGATATATTAAGTTAGCAGCATCCACTGACGTGTAGCTATATGATATATTAAGTTATCAGCATCCACTGACGTGTAGCTATATGATATATTAAGTTATCAGCATCCACTGACGTGTAGCTATATGATATATTAAGTTAACACCAACAAAATTATCAGCATCCACTGACGTGTAGCTATATGATATATTAAGTTATCAGCATCCACTGACGTGTAGCTATATGATATATTAAGTTATCAGCATCCACTGACGTGTAGCTATATGATATATTAAGTTATCAGCATCCACTGACGTGTAGCTATATGATATAAGTTATCAGCATCCACTGACGTGTAGCTATATGATATATAAGTTATCAGCATCCACTGACGTGTAGCTATATGATATATTAAGTTATCAGCATCCACTGACGTGTAGCTATATGATATATTAAGTTATCAGCATCCACTGACGTGTAGCTATATGATATATTAAGTTATCAGCATCCACTGACGTGTAGGTATATGATATATTAAGTTATCACCATCCACTGACGAGTAGCTATATGATATATTAAGTTATCAGCATCCACTGACGTGTAGCTATATGATATATTAAGTTATCAGCATCCACTGACGTGTAGCTATATGATATATTAAGTTATCAGCATCCACTGACGTGTAGCTATATGATATATTAAGTTATCAGCATCCACTGACGTGTAGCTATATGATATATTAAGTTATCAGCATCCACTGACGTGTAGCTATATGATATATTAAGTTATCAGCATCCACTGACGTGTAGGTATATGATATATTAAGTTATCACCATCCACTGACGAGTAGCTATATGATATATTAAGTTATCAGCATCCACTGACGTGTAGCTATATGATATATTAAGTTATCAGCATCCACTGACGTGTAGCTATATGATATATTAAGTTATCAGCATCCACTGACGTGTAGCTATATGATATATTAAGTTATCAGCATCCACTGACGTGTAGCTATATGATATATTAAGTTATCAGCATCCACTGACGTGTAGCTATATGATATATTAAGTTATCAGCATCCACTGACGTGTAGCTATATGATATATTAAGTTAGCAGCATCCACTGACGTGTAGCTATATGATATATTAAGTTAGCAGCATCCACTGACGTGTAGCTATATGATATATTAAGTTAGCAGCATCCACTGACGTGTAGCTATATGATATATTAAGTTATCAGCATCCACTGACGTGTAGCTATATGATATATTAAGTTATCAGCATCCACTGACGTGTAGCTATATGATATATTAAGTTATCAGCATCCACTGACGTGTAGCTATATGATATATTAAGTTATCAGCATCCACTGACGTGTAGCTATATGATATATTAAGTTAGCAGCATCCACTGACGTGTAGCTATATGATATATTAAGTTAGCAGCATCCACTGACGTGTAGCTATATGATATATTAAGTTAGCAGCATCCACTGACGTGTAGCTATATGATATATTAAGTTATCAGCATCCACTGACGTGTAGCTATATGATATATTAAGTTAGCAGCATCCACTGACGTGTAGCTATATGATATATTAAGTTATCAGCATCCACTGACGTGTAGCTATATGATATATTAAGTTATCAGCATCCACTGACGTGTAGCTATATGATATATTAAGTTATCAGCATCCACTGACGTGTAGCTATATGATATATTAAGTTATCAGCATCCACTGACGTGTAGCTATATGATATATTAAGTTAGCAGCATCCACTGACGTGTAGCTATATGATATATTAAGTTAGCAGCATCCACTGACGTGTAGCTATATTATATATTACGTTACCCAACAGACATGCGAATTGTCGGTTTGTCTTCTAGGACCGGGAAGTATGTGAGATGGTACGGTGGTCGCCAGATCGGACAGGTGGGTTTTCTCCGGGTACTCCGGTTTCCTCCCACACGAATGACCACATTTACGCGTGCATCCGAGCCAACGAGAGTGATTAATATAAGTTGTTAAAGTTTGTTTCGCAATCATTGTAAAATAAATAAAGTTTAAAGTTTAGGATAGCAGTCTCTATCTGGTTTAATCCATGTGTATGATACATGCTTTATCGAGGTGCATCGCTATTACATTGTACATGCCGTTATAAGCTAGATTGATAGTATCCAGATATATTACAGACTGTAGTCCAGTGGTAACACGCTGGACTGGTAATCAATGGATCGCAGGTTCGATCCCCCGTCTGACCCTAATAAAATTAACAGTCTTTCAGATGGGACTTTAAACCGAGGTTTCGTGTCGGTATGTACATCGTGCACGTAAAAGAACCAGAGGAGACTCTGGAATGGGTCTCTGTCTGTATCACTGCCCTATCCTGCAAACATCTAAATTGACTAATCTCTTCAGGAGGCGTCGCTCATATGAGCAACCGGTAGTGACGATAAATAAACATAAAACACACATACACACCAGATAGATTGATGTTTTTTGTGGGCATACCTTTGTTCTTATGTTTATTATCAGTCTTATGTTTATAGTTGATTGATAATTGTTCCCAGTGTCCATTAGTTGTGATTGCACCAGACTACAGTGTCCCTCGATTATTCCGTTGAGTACAATACGCCGTCTGTGTCGAGATGCACGGTTTCAATTCAATATGTATCGATACTTAATCTACATTTTTGCATACAGTCAAACATGTGATAGCGGTTACCTCTATTAAGCAGCCAAACTGAATTAAGCAGCCAGTTTTCAGATCCCCAATATGTTACTTTGTTCTACATTTGACTTCTATTAAGCAGCAATCTGTACTAACCAGCCACTTTATGTGACTCCCCTGGCTGGCTGCTTAACACAGGTTCGACAGCATATAGTACATTTACAGACGGATCTGTAGTCCAGTGGTTAACACGTTGGACTGGTAATCCACGGATCGCAGGTTCGATCTCCAGCCTGACCCTAATAAAATTAACAGTCTATCAGATGGGACTCTAAACCGAGGTCTCGTGTCGGTGTTTTACATCGTGCATGTAAAATAACGAGAGGCGACTCTAACTGCACCATCCTACAACAATCTAAAATGACAACTCTCTTCAGGAGGCGTCACTCATATGTGCAATCGGTATCGACGATAAATAAACGTAAAACACACACATATAGTACATCTGACTGACGACACCGTAAATGGCCCTCTTCATATACTAGTAATACGTCCCCGGGGTATATCTTCGAAAGAAGCCATATACGGTGACATCGTAGACACTGTTACGAACGAAGAGAGAAGAGGTGGAGAGAGAGAAGAGGTGGAGAGAGAGAATAAGTGGAGATAGAGAAGAGAGAGAGGAGAGAAGAGAGAGATAAGAGGTGGAGAGGAGGTGAATAGAGAGAGAAGAGGTGGTGAGAGAGAGAAGATAGAGAGTGGGGAGAGAGAGTGGGAAGAGAAGAGAGAGAGAAGAGAGAGAAGAAAGAGAGAAGAGGTGGAGAGAGAAGAGGTGGAGAGAGAAGAGGTGGAGAGAGAGAGAAGAGGTGGAGAAAGAGGTGGAGAAAGAGGTGGATGGATAGAGAGAAGAGGTGGAGAGATGCATTGATCCGAATATAACTGACGGATTATACTAATTAAAACAGTTACGTTTAATTGGTACAAAATGCTTGGCAGATTCAACCGACTTACTTGTGAATGTTTGCAAGGAACAGAGAGACAGACGGACATTACAGACACACCAAATATAATGGTCAATCTACCGATAGGCGATCGGGCCAATAATAATGATACCCTGTGAAATATTTGGCCTCAGAAGATTGAAACGTGTTGTGATGCAAACAATTGATGGTTGAATACAATGACGTCCATTTTGACGTCAGCTTTTTTAAAATTCGTAATTCTTCGTGCCTCTTTGAAATATACATGTACAGTTACACCTGTGTTAGTGGTCACCTCTATTAAGCAGCCATCATGTATTAAGCAGCCAACCTGTATTAAGCAACCAACCTGTATTAAGCAGCCAACCTGTATTAAGCAGCCAACTTGTATTTAGCAGCAAGTTTCCAGATTCCCAATATGTTGTTTTATTATACATATCACCTCTATTAAGCAGCCACCTGTGCTAAGCAGCCACTTTCGGTGATTCCCTTGGCTGGCTGCTTAAGACAGGTTTGACTGTAGTGCACTTCCTATGTACTGTTTGTTGTGTTCTTGAGGCTTAGTGTCGCACAGCTGAGGTCATATATAATAATTTAATGAGGTCTCGAGAGTGATTAATATAAGTTGTACGAACTTGTTTCGCAATCGAGCTAAAAGAAATGTGTTTGAACTATATATAATAATAATGTCGACTCGCCGGCTATTATTTGTGGAGAATGTCCTCGGGTGCCCATCTGAAAGGTATTTCAGGCCCGGACGTGTATAACCAGAGTCGGATTTGGAATCGGAACTATTCCGAGTTCGATACTAGATACATGACGCCAAGTATAATAATAATAATAATAATAATAATAATAATAAAGACTTTATTTAACGAGAAAAATAATTTAAACAACTAAGTCAATCTATCATGAGGCCCTCAGCAAATTAAAACATGAAATATCATAATGAAACATGTAAACAGTAACGAGGAAAACTTTCATAGGAAATAAGATATAAGCTGCAAGAACTAATACTTCTGTTTATGTATAATTGTATATTATCAGTTTATTAGGTTATTGGTCTGTTCTGTGCACCACATGATATATAAAGCTTTGAAGTGTGGAACAGAATGTGCTGTTTTAATGTGATAAGAGAGGGCATTCCACAAGTGTGACCCTGAATATAAGAAAGATTTTCTAAAAACTTCAGTGGCTTAGGATGGTAAAGTTGGAGATTTGTAGATGTAGATGTAGTGTCATTGAGCAAAGCACCTCACACACATTGCTTAGTACCGCTTAGGTCGGCTAAGCCTGTCTGGGAAAACATATCTAGGTATGTGCAAGGCGTTTGACATTAATGGAATATACATAGCAAAAAACAGCTGGATCGCCATATCACCCGAGCTGTCGTTGCGAATTTAAACCCCAAACACATATATGACATTAAAGCAACACACCGACGTCGCACAATACTTTCGAACAAGCCCCTGATTTATTTGATAACAATAATTGCGTCATTACGCCATGGGAGAGACCGCGGAAATCGCATTATTCCCGGGAGAAATTTCCAGAAACAGTAAATAAATTTAATAGGGATTTATTACAGATATAGCTTTTGGCGAGACAAAATCTGATTATATATCTGTCTTTAAAACAGCTACATCATTTATGCATGATTATAGGTCAGACACCGCTATTGCAATTTCCATAGGTCACCATTATAACATACAGTGCCATTATATTTTCCCCCAAAATAGTTTGGCACAAAAGACAGTAGTTTTCAACAGACTGGCCTTTGAGCCACAGGAAAATGTCAAATTTCAATGGGGTTGACCGATTGCGGTTTTTTTAATTTCCCACTAAAGGCACCCACCCCCTATTCTGAAGGTAATTTAGTGGTGAATGTTGCACTGACACCTGCATTTATAATATGCTGTTTATTTGTCACCATATTGTCTGCAAATATTTTTAAATATTCCAAAATGCAGCTCATATATTGTATTTTAATATTTAGAAGTCATGTTCACTATTTGTGACAATACCTACTCAGCCAATCAGTTCATGTATCAATAACTCTTAAGGGCTTCCCTACACTTTTTCAACCAATCCCAGACCACTATATCAATAACACCGTCTGACCTATAGGAAGCAGGCTTACTTTTTGATTTAAACAATAATTCGGAATAGGTCGCGAATATTCTGCTCTTGTTTGTTGGTTTCGGGGCCCAACAAGGGGGACTTGTTTGTTGGTTTCGGGGCCCAACAAGGGGGACTTCCATTTGTTTGCTCCGTATAGTGACTAGTAGGAGTTGGAGTACATCCCCTAGTAGCCTAGTGGAAGTCGTGATAGCGCAGTGGATGCGCGTTCGCTTCAGGTGCGAAAGGTCCGGAGTTCGAGCCCCGCTGGAGCCGTTACGATTGTGCCCTTAGGCAAGGCATTTAAATTCCACGTTGCCTCTTCTCTCTCCCTCGTGGCGATGGATTCCACCAGGAATGAGGTCTCGAGAGTGATTAATATAAGTTGAAATAACTTGTTTCGCAATCGAGCTAAAATAAATGTGTATAAGTAGCCTTCCAAGAATGATATACAGTCTACATCCGTTATGTCGAATTCCGTCGGATCGAACACAATACTTCGACGTAACCGATGTTTGACTTCTATATTCTATAAATTCTATATAAACGTAGCCAGTTATATGTAAAATGATAGTGTCTGAAACGGGACTTTGATCCGACTTCGAGATAACCGGAGAATTCGACATAACCGATGTAGACTGTATATATATATATGTGTGTGTGTGTGTGTGTCTATCAACTTGTATGACATTAATCTGATTGTTCCGTGGTCGAGTGGTTACGGTGGCTGACTTATATACCACTGTAACCTATCGTCACTGATGGTCACGGATTCGGGTCCCGCTCAGGCCGTGTCTATTTATATGAACAAGCTTTTTCTTCTTTTTGATATTTTTTTTTACTAATAAATGAATCATAACATTATCTTTGGACCAGTTCATTTATCAAAATGGGTAATTTTGTCTAAAAGTAGTAGAAATACTGTACCAGCAAGTGCAGATCCTGATGAGACGGCTCGTCACGGGCATGCTCATCTAGATCTACACTTTTTGTAGGCTATTTAGAGGATTGTAGTGTTGAAAGGATTAATTAAGCGAGCTCAGAAAAAATTAAGTGGGTGTTATGAAAACGAGTCGACATAAAAAATATTATTAACTTTCTTTATTACATGAACAACGGCCGTTAAGCACATTTAAAAGATTTTCCCACGGTCCCGCTATATTCATTAACCTAAGAACACCCTCATGAATATACATTATTGTAAATTAGTTCCTAATAAACGTACACGTTTATTTAATTTTAACACGTATTCAACACAATTTAGAAAATATATATTTTCTTAGTGGTTAAGGCGTCCGCTTACGGGACAGGGGGTCGAAGGTTCGAACCTCGTCGGTGGGTTAATTCTGATATGGCCGGTTGGTGAGATGCCAGTTAGTTAAATAATGGTTACTGATTGCATATCAGCCTGGCGCCTGACCTGCAAGAATTGGCTTCGGGAAGTACTGATGATCATAAAAAAGGTGTCTCATAAGTCATCAATGGCTGGCCCTTTCAATATGGGTGACACTACAATAAACAAACACTTTACTTTTACTCAATATATCAAATCGAAGACATGCATTGTAATCTATCATCTCGGATGGTCACGGGTTCGAGCTCCGCTCAGGCTGTGTCTCATCTATATGAACATGTTTTACAGAGATTGGGGCCTGCCCAGGAAAGGTGTTGTTATGTAAACTGTGTGTCGACGATATAGCCCCAAATGGTGCTGGTGTTCATTATTGCTGTTTTCTAAAACTAAGCTTGTATATAGGTGACACTTGTTCTTTTGGCGTGCCATTCCCAGAGTTTAGAAATCTATTCTTTGTAAGATATATTAGCATAATGATTGATTGACCACTTACAATGTCAATACGTATTAAAATTCTACACCGCAATCGTGTCCGGAAGTGTACCCCTGTAATCGTACATGTTGCGATTACAACGAAAGCTGTGGGGTTGTAAGGCGTGTTTCTGTGTCTGATATGAATACAGCGCCTTCTCTAAGTTGTTACTACAACGGAGGATGTACGGCTGAACGGTGTGAGTCTAGATCTGATATGAATACAGCTCCTTCTCTAAGTTGTTACTACAACGGAGGATGTACGGCTGAATGGTGTGATTCTAGATCTGATATGAATACAGCTCCTTCTCTAAGTTGTTACTACAAAGGAGGATGTACGGCTGATCGGTGTGATTCAAGATCTGATAGCAATACATCAAACATGATAGCTCTGTCATTTAAATCTTGCTACTTACAAAAAATGGGTCAAACACAGGGAACATTTTCCTATATTTAGGGCATTAATTATATACTATCTGCTATATTTGAATCACTGTGAGACATACAGAATATATATTTCTTATGGAAGTCGTAATAGCGCAGTGATAGTGCGTTCGCTTCAGGTGGGAAAGGCCCGGAGTTCGACCTCCGCTGGAGCCATTACGATTGTGCCCTTAGGCAAGGCATTTAAATTCCATATTGCCTCTTCTCTCTCTCCCTCGTGGCGATGTATTACATAAGGAATGAGGTCTCGAGAGCGATTAATATAAGTTGTAAGAACTTGTTTCGTAATCGAGCTAAAATATATTTGTATAAACTCTATATATTTGCTATCTAAAGAGTCGCGTTTCCGTTTCCGCTATCGACTTTTTCAACCTTTCGTCACGCGAAAATTTGATTGTTGTCGCGAAAAGTAAAAAATAACGCGTTAATTATTGGCATATGACACAACATTTCAAGCTTGAAGCATAGGAGATTAAATTTCGACTGTTGGTGATAATAAACAGGTACGTACAGTTAAAACTGTGTAAAGAATACATCCCAATGAATCACAGAAAGTGGCTGCTTAGCACAGATTGCTGCTTAATAGAGGGCAAATGTATAACAAAGTAACATATTGGGAATCGGAAAAGTGGCTGCTTAATTCAAGATGGCTGCTTAATGTGTGTAGTTCGTGGTAATATTTCAATCGTGTTCGTGTATCTAATTCAGTACTTGAAGGCGCTTACGTTAAATATCGAGTCATTTGCCCTTCACCACAATAGGTTCGAATCCCGCTGGGAATGTCGAATTCTTTAGAGTAATACGCTATCCAGCCGGCTTGCGAAAGGTCGATGGTTCAACCTGGGATGTCCGTCCGTGCTTGAAATACACATTGGATGGGCAGCCGGGGTCTCCTTCCACCAGTAACAGCAGGACAGTCATCACGTGGCCAAAGACAAGAAACAAACGAGAGCTAACACGAAGTTAATTCACCAGCCTCTGATTTAATTCACTGAAGTTTATTCAATTGTGATTTAGAAATTCTAAGAAATTGCACACCCGTTTGCATGATCACTGTCTGGTGACCTGACCTACTATAACAGACATTGTTTGGGATATAATTTGCACACTGTTAACTTTCTTATTAATATGAGGGCTGGTCAATAGGCATGCAGAATTATGTGAAGAGCGTCTGAAGAAACAGTAAATGATTTATTGATCGACCCTCGCTCGTACAAACCACATTGGTCGGTTTTGTTTTTTGTTTTGATTTGATTTAAAATCGTTAATTCATAATGTTGATATCAGTACCGTAGCCAGAGGCAACATTTCAACAGAGGCAACATTTCAACAGAGGCAATCTAAGGGGGTCCGGGGGCATGTTGCCCCTTAACATTGTTGGGGGTATTGAAGCGATTTCCTACGTTTTCTGATTTTAGACGTATTCGTTTGTACAGACCTTTCAGCTCTCTACTCTAGCAGTAAACATTTTATACAACAAAGGGATATTTTTTGCATTTTATTTATTTAATGTTTTATTTAATTTTTTGTTTGCTTTGGAAATTTTAACCGAAGCACATGCCTCGGTGTGCCTCAGTGTGGCTACGGACCTGGATATCGTTAATTGGTGAAGTTGTACTCGTGAATTCGTGAAGTAGAAATGATGAAATAACGGCATGGCACCACCTAGCGGCATTCCGAATGTTCTGGTTTATATGACATAATCGAATATAAATAACCGTGTTAAGTAGGTAATTTGGCGTAGCACTGTCCGGTCATGTGTGTGATATACTCATAAAACCTATAATTGAGACCGCCATAATGTCCCACATCGTTATCAGTCGAATATAGATTTACACAAACAAATGTGCAAATAGCTTTCAAACGACTGCAGTTCTTAGATACATTCTACATCCGTTATGTCGAATTCCGTCGGACCGAACAACATACTTGGACATAACCGAAGTTTGACTTAAACGAAATTCTATATAAACGGAGCCAATTATAGGTACAATGATAGTGTCTGAAACGGGACTTTGATCCGACTTCGAGATAACCGGATAATTTGACATAACGGTTGTAGACTGTAGATATATTTCTTTATTTATAGAGGGTGACCTAATTAGTTCTGAACTAATCTTCCTTAGGGCCCTCGGCTGAGTGATGGTGCTCGTTGACTTGAAATAATTTGCCCTTCACCACTGTAGGTTCAAATCTCATCAAATGAGTCAAGTTCGAGCCCCACTGGAGCCGTTACGAGTGTGCCCTTATGCAAGGCATTTAAATTCCACGTTGCCTCTCTCTCCCTTATGGCGATGGATTCCATCAGGAATGAGGTCTCGAGAGTGATTAATATAAGTTGAAATAACTTGTTTCGCAATCGAGCTAAAATAAATTTGTATAAACTAAACTATAAACTAAATGAGTCAACTATTGTCTGTATGTCTGTCTGTCGAAAACGGAATGTTTCCCCCCGGAAATTAATCCAAGAAATTTAGCTGCATGTAAACAGGGATAGATACTCATTCTGGGTATGTATATAAAAAGAAATGTACACATACTGTGTTTGATCTATTTGAATATCGAAATCCATTATTCATATTTTCTGTATGTAGAAGTTTTTTTTTATATCAAACGTTAATATATCGTTGAATGAATGAATGCTTTTTTAGATAATGAACAATAGCAAACAAGGAAAGCGTCTACAAATAATGGACAAACTATGTGTCTGGACATTGTAATTCATTTTATTGCTAAAGTGCATGTGTACTTCCTTGTACAACAAGCCAAGTCGTGATAGCTCAGTGGTAGCGCGTTCGCTTCACGTGCGAAAGACCCGGAGTTCGAGCCCCACTGGACCCGTTACGATTGTGCCCTTAGGCAAGGCATTTAAATTCCACATGCCTCTTCTCTCTCCCCCGTGGCGATGGATTCCATCAGGAATGAGGTCTCGAGAGTGATTTAATATAAGTTATAAGAACTTGTTTCGCAATCGAGCTAAAATAAATTTGTATAAACTAACAGCCACGTGTTCGCGATCGTGTTGTTCAGATATGATAAAGCAGTGCAAGTTGGATACAAAATATGGCACGTAGACTGGTACACCCATACCGACGGATCTGTAGTTTAGTAGTTAACACGGTGGGCTGGTAATCCAGGGATCGCAGGTTCAATCCCCCGTCTGAACCCTAATGGGACTTTAAACCGATGTCTCGTGTCGGTACTTTACACCGTCCAACGTGCTATGCGTGTTTTATGTTTATTTATCGTCGCTACCGGTTCCCATATGATCGACGCCTCAGGAAGAGATTGGTCATTGTTGGAGGAGAGTGCAATGATACAGACAGATACCCATTCCAGAGTCTCCTCTGGTTCTTTTACGTTCACGGTGTAAAGCATTGACAAGAGACCTCGGTTTCTTATCCCTCCTGAAAGTCTGTTAATTGTATTAAGGTCAGACGGGTAATCGAACGTGTTAACGACTGCACTACTGGCCAGTCTGTTATTGTTTTTTTTCTTTCGATTTATTGATAAGATTTATACCCATTTGACCCACAATATGGCGGCGTTACGTGGTGCTTGATCAATATATATATTGATGTTGTTCCTGTGTTATGCCTGGGAACAGGCGTTGATATATATTTGCCTTTGTCAGTCATATAAATATAGTTTAATACCGAGATCAGTAATTGGGCCGTATTGAGTTTCTGGTAATACAACGCCTGGGGAAACTTGGGGGGTATTCCGTGTAAGTATTGATTATCATTAATCCTATTAAGATGCCTATTAGCACGTGCCTTAATTAATGATATGCTTGAATCGAAAGCGAGGCACTGCAATGTCGATACAACTTTATAATTGGTCGCTATTGTTTACGGGTCAAAGGAACGATAAATAGTTTTAAAAAGCACAACTTGCGTCTGATTTGACTTATTTACTCAACATTTCAGTCGTCCTTACTTCAATTACGCCGAACATAAACATAATAGTTAAAATCCGATATATCGTGGATATAACACAGAAACGGGAAATTATTATATGTTTGCAATGTAAATGAGGCTACGGGAGCATTCGTGTATTTTCGGAAATGATCATGTATAATCGTGACTGTTCGGTGATTTCAGAAAAGATTCCGTTTCTATTTTTAGCGATCGTATCTTGCAGATAAGAGATATCGTTCTTCAATCAACATCCTAGAAAATACGGGTGTAATGTAGGTGGCGCTACGCTCGAAAATCGAGTTTCCCCATGCTGTCATTTTGCCAGAAGTAAATTAGTGAAACATCGACAGACTGGAAACACAGGCTACCTCTATTTGAACCCTACGCATATGTTTATGATGTATATAAGCCTCTAGTAATGCCGTTATAAGCCACACTGACGATTCCCAAGACCTTTCTGTCATTCCGTGATAATACATAGCTTGTGATGTTTATTGTTCTTTTATGTCTGCGTCGGATTGATAGACGTTTCCGGTGTCCATTGGTTGTGATTGTTATATATTAGTTGTCCCCTAGAGCATCGTGCGCAGTCAATAAATACGAATGATCAATACGAACTAATTAAAAGACAATTTAATTAGTGATCGTGGCCGAGTGTTTTAGCTAATTTACTTCAATTGTGTGCTTTACGTTTATTTATCGTCGCTACCAGTTGCCCCTATGAGCGACCCTGAAGAGATTAGTCATTTTAGACTTTTGGAGGATAGTGCAATGATACAGACAGGGACCCATTCCAGAATCTCCTGTGGTTCTTTTACGTGCACGACAGGAGACCTCTGTCTAAAGTCCCATCTGAAAGACTGTTAATTTTATTAGGGTCAGACAGGGGATCGAACCTGCGATCCCTGGATTACCAGTCTAACACCAAAAAAAACCACACAAAACAACAAATTAATTGCTATGACCGATTCTGTTGCGAGTAATACTTTTGAGCTTATTTCGTATAAATACAAATACAGTAGATTGATAACTCACTAACTAAATCATATACGGTCATTTATGGACACTCTGCCGCTTATATTAATGTTTGTTTTGGATAGAAGCAAGCGAAGCATTTCTAATTATGAACTCTTCTCCTGGCAACATAGCCGTTGTTAAGGAAACAATTTTGCATTAATCATCCAAGAAAAATCCCTCATTAGTTTGGAAAATAGCTATACCCACCCTCATTGTATATCGATTTATATATTTAATGGTGTTTGCGGATTCATCCGCTGGGCACTACTTAAGGCAAATGCACCGATTTCATACAACAATGTGGAACTTTATACCGAGCTCCTAGATTTGTGGTGGAGTGTAGCATAATTATGTGTAAGCAAAAGGTTCTAATACAGAATAAACGTTTGCTCATTAGTAGTGGAACATCAATTTCTCTCAGTCAATATCATTAGTGTGTTTGTTTGTCTTTGGGTTCGCAGCCGCATTCGTATAATAAGCATGTATGTTTGTCTTTGGGTTCGCGACCGCATTCATATAATAAGTGTGTTTGTTTGTCCTTGGGTTTATAATCGCTAGTCATATCATAAGTGCATTTGTTTGTCTTTGGGTTTATAGTCGCAGTCTTATCATAAGTGTGTTTGTTTGTCTTTGGGTTTATAGTCGCAGTCACATCATAAGTGTGTTTGTTTGTCTTTGGGTTTATAGTCGCAGTCATATCATAAATGTGTTTGTTTGTCTTTGGCTTTATAGTCACTAGTCATATCATAAGTGTGTTTGTTTGTCTTTGGGTTTATAATCGCTAGTCATAATTATCATAAGTGTGTTTGCGCATGCCCATAACTTCGAGTGCGCATGTCAGCTGCATGTCATTAATGAGGAAATTCATAAGAAAATGGATACAATCAGGAAACATTCATCGAAGGAAATGCAATAGCGATGTAAATATGCTGTGGGTATGCCATGTCTTGGAACTAAAGCTCTATGTTTATTTTCAGTGTATGCCATGTCTTGGAACTAAAGCTCTATGTTTATTTTCAGTGTATGCCATGTCTTGGAACTAAAGCTCTATGTTTATTTTCAGTGTATGCCATGTCTTGGAACTAAAGCTCAATGTTTATTGTCAGTGTATGCCAGGTATTGGCACTACAGTTATATGCGTATTGTCAGTGTATGCCAGGTCTTGGAACTAAAGCTCTATGTTTATTTTCGGTGTATGCCAGATATTGGAACTAAAGCTCTATGTTTATTGTCAGTGTATGCCAGGTCTTAGAACTAAAGCTCTATGTTTATTGTCAGTGTATGCCAGGTCTTAGAACTAAAGCTCTATGTTTATTGTCAGTGTATGCCATGTATTGGAACTAAAACTCTATGTTTATTGTCAGTGTATGCCATGTATTGGAACTAAGGCTCTATGTTTATTTTCAGTGTATGCCAGGTCTTGGCACCAAGGTTCTCTACGAACTCCTGTACACGCCTCCAACGAAAGTGATAGTGTTAACCGGATGCAGTATAGTGTCAACATTCGTCGCCCAAGCTGCCAAAATGTGGAACGTCATTGTGGTAAGCCTGTCCTCATGTATAATGTTACGGATATACCACACTCAGTTGGCAATGTGTATGCCAATATTTACACTTAAAGCGACAAAATGTCACAAATAAAAATAATTGGCGGAGCAGTATTTCACACACGGACGAGCACCCGAGTAGAACCGCCGACCTTTCACAAGCCAGCCGGATAGCTTCTTCTCACGAAAGTAATTGATACCTATTATGTATGATCCCACTTCTGACACCATCTACTATTATTGAATACAACTGTTGTATGCGTTTATATATTGTTTAACACTAGGCTAACCAAACAGAAAACAGCCTATCATCTCTAAGAGCCAGGATATATGCACTGTTACATAGCAATGAATATGTATGAGTTAATATGTTCCTTCATAATCTATCTAATATCTTGTTTTTCAACAACCCCCGTCTGACCCTAATAAAATTAACAGTCTTTCAGGTGTGACTTTAAACCGAGAGCTCGTGTCGGTGCTTTACACCGTGCACGTATAAGTACCAGAGGAGACTCTGGAATGGGTCTCTGTCTGTATCATTGCACTATCCTCCCCACATCTAAAATGACTAATCTCTTCAGGAGGCTTCGTTCATATGGGCAACCGGTAGCGACGATAAATAAACGTAAAGCACACACCCCTAGTTGGATAATAATAATAATAATAATAATACAATAATAATAAAGACATTATTTAATGAGAGAACGTATTTGAACAAGTATGTCAATTGCAACAAATTAAAATATCAAATAGTACATCGCCACATGTAAACAATGACCACTTACACTGTCATGGGAAATAAGATATAAGCTGCAATAACTAATTAATACTTACATACATGCATAATTATAATGTATCAGATTATTAGGATAATGGTCTATTCGTTGCAACACTTGATATATAAAGCATTGAAGTGTAGAACAGAATGTGCTGTTTTGATGCGATAAGGGAGGGACGTCCACAATTGTGACCCTGAATATAAGGAAATAATTAATAATTAATTAATAATATTATTGTCTTAAAAGTTCACTATTTGGCTTAGGAGGGTACAGTTGGAGATTGCACGTTCGGAGTTCGAACATCGGAACTAAATCTGAATGACTCTTGCAGATAGACTGGTGCTATGCCATTGAGTGTTTGAAACATTAAGACTGCTTTTTGAAAAGCTAACTCTTTCTCGAAGGAAAAGTCATCCAACTGAGTGTTGAGATTTAGAACCTTCAGTTGTGATGGGCTGGTGATTTGAAGAAATGGTCTTAACCACTTGGCCACCCTTCTGTGAGAGAACACAATACTGTGAGAGAACACGATACTGTGAGAGAACACGATACTGTGAGAGAACACCATACTGTGAGAGAACACGATACTGTGAGAGAACACAATACTGTGAGAGAACATGATACTTTGAGAGAACACAATACTGTGAGAGAACACCCTACTGTGAGAGAACATGATACTTTGAGAGAACACGATACTGTGAGAGAACATGATACTGTGAGAGAACACCCTACTGTGAGAGAACACAATACTGTGAGAGAACACGATACTGTGAGAGAACACGATACTGTGAGAGAACACCATTCTGTGAGAGAACACGATACTGTGAGAGAACACCATACTGTGAGAGAACACGATACTGTGAGAGAACACCATACTGTGAGAGAACACCATATTGTGAGAGAACACAATACTGTGAGATAACACGATACTGTGAGAGAACACCATACTGTGAGAGAACACGATACTGTGAGAGAACACGATACTGTGAGAGAACACGATACTGTGAGAGAACACCATACTGTGAGAGAACACCATACTGTGAGAGAACACGATACTGTGAGAGAACACGATACTGTGAGAGAACACACTACTGTGAGAGAACACAATACTACGAGAGAACACCGCACTGCGAGAGAACACAATACTGTGAGAGAGTAGATACCTAATCTATGCAAACGAATATTTCACTGGAAGTTTAAGTAAATTTATGATTTTGATGTCAAGTTGCATCGCAAACAACCAATATTTTCTGTACTTTTATGAGCAGATTGTTCTGGTTCCCTTTTATTAGCATTTATACAGCTTTATGTTGAACTGGCTATTTCTTTGATTAAACACGATTGGTACATGCTGTCATGTTATCTGGATTATTCTGTGGAAGATCAGTGTGGATCATATTTATGATTCAAAGGAAACTTGACAACAGACATCTAGGCATCAATGCATTCCCCGACAGGGAGAAGTAATAAAGATAATTCTTATTCCTTCTGTGGCCGTCAGGGTTTTGAAGAGTACTTGATATTTGGGCTTGAGAATTATGCTTGAAATGTCTATTTGATAATTGTGCTCGAGATTTGTGCTTGAGATTTGTGTTTGAGATGTGTGCTTGAGATGTGTGCTTGAGATGTGTGCTTGCGATGTGTGCTTGAGATGTGTGCTTGAGATGTGTGCTTGAGATGTGTGCTTGAGATGTGTGCTTGAGACGTGTGCTTGAGAGCTGTGCTTGAGATGTGTGCTTGAGATGTGTGTGCTTGAGATGTGTGCTTGAGATGTGTGCTTTGTGCTTGAGAGTGGCTGTGCTTGATGTGTGCTTGAGATGTGTGCTTGAGATGTGTGCTTGAGATGTGTGCTTGAATGTGTGTGCTTTGTGCTTGAGATGTGTGCTTGAGATGTGTGCTTGAGATGTGTGCTTGAGATTTGTGCTTGAGATGTGTGCTTGAGATGTGTGCTTGAGATGTGTGCTTGGATGTGTGCTTGAGATGTGTGCTTGAGATGTGTGCTTGAGATTTGTGCTTGAGATGTGTGCTTGACATTTGTGCTTGAGATGTGTGGTATGTGTGCTTGAAATTTGTGCTTGAGAGGTGTGCTTGGTATGTGAGCTTGAGATGTGTGCTTGAGATTTGTGCTTGGTATGTGTGCTTGAGATGTGTGCTTGAGATGTGTGCTTGAGATTTGTGCTTGAGATGTGTGCTTGACATTTGTGCTTGAGATGTGTGGTATGTGTGCTTGAAATTTGTGCTTGAGAGGTGTGCTTGGTATGTGAGCTTGAGATGTGTGCTTGAGATTTGTGCTTGGTATGTGTGCTTGAGATTTGTGTATAGTTGGCATATTGAAATTCCGCATGCTTGTAATTAGATTTAGAATCGTATATGGAGTTAATGTTATTTCCTGTTTGAAATTGTGGCAGAAAAAGTCGAGTGGGATTTCAACTACAGCGGTGTTTGTTTATGTTCAAATCAGCGACATTAACCGCTCGATCAAGTAGATCCACCCCTGGTATGCAATAAAGTGTGTGTGTTCCGTACCAAATCGTGAAATCGATTATACCTTAAAGCTACGGGCACCATTCCTAAAATTAACAAGAAAAACTATTACATATACATATGTAATAGAAGGACGATTGAAAACTCACTCTGCATAATACACACTTGTATTGAGTGAACGTATATCAAGTATAAAGTGCATAATTTAGTAATTAAATGCAAACATGTTGACAATAACATGAAACCCTATCCAGCATAATAGTATATACCACATCCCTGCTGGAACACCCACAAATCATATGGGAACCAATTATTGTTTCAGAATTTCAACTACGTAAATAGATTGACCTGTCCATTTCTGGATTCCAGCTCAAACCATGTATTTCTATGCGCACACCAGTGACAACTTGGAACTAGTTCCCTGAAAACAAATGGACACTATTAATACCTATAACACGAATACATAGCAGTAATTCTTATCACATAAATTCCCATTCGTCCAGAAAAAATACAAAAAAAATTAAAAAATGGCGGCCATCATAGTATATAGACTCGGCTTTCTTTTGCTACTTCCAAAGTAAAATTCATGTCAAAACTAACTTTAAGTGTATTACTACACATTGCGTCGTTATTGCAATGTGTACGGTGATGTCAACAATGCGATGCATCTATTCGCAGCAGATAATTGGAAAGGTTAACTTGTTCACGTCTTTGGCGTGTGCAAGACAGTGCATTCGCTCTCTCTGTGTCTGACGTTATTGAAATAAAATCTGGCTTTTATGGAATTGATTAGCATACAGCGGTGGCATAACGTATGGATATTACCAGCTTTAATGGAACTGCTTAGCATACAGTAATGCCATTACGTAACGATATATTAGTCTGGGTTTACCAGTATTTACACAGTATGCCCATTATTGCATTAGGCTCTTTTATGGTTAGTTTATACAAATTTATTTTAGTTCGATTGCGAAACAAGTTCTTACAACTTATATGAATCACTCTCGAGACCTCGTTCCCGATGTAATCCATCGCCACGAGGGAGAGAGAAGAGGTAACGTGGAATTTAAATGCCTTGCCTAAGGGCACAATCGTAACGGCTCCAGCGGGGCTCGAACTCCGGACCTTTCGCACATGAAGCGAATGCGCTACCCAGCTGACGTGCAGTAGGTCGGTGATTCTACACAGGTGGGAATACTGAAATGTGTCTGAAATACAGTTCGGTGAGGACAGAAAGGCACTTCCTCCGCCAATAATAGCCTGACTGTTGCCGTATTACTTAAAGCGACATTACATCGCAAAAAGCAAATAAAATACCATTTTGTTCACGTATAAATGCATAGCACATTATACTGAATACATTCGAACACTAACATGGAATCAATAAACAGTGTTTTAGACAAACTTTCAAAAGTGAAAATAGGATTTCATATAACGGTCATCCGCGCTCCTGAATTGACGTTTGTTTGTCATTGGATTCAATACTAATCACGCGATACTTTCGATTAGAGCTAATTTAACTAAGATAAGTCTACACATAAATATGCATAGGCACACATATGAGATATCACGGTAAATATGTACTATACCTTGTGTTATTCTGGATACACGCTTTGTATTACGCATGCATGTCTGTCGACCCTATTTACATTATTTTGTTATGTCAACAAACCGCGTTTGTCTATGACGTTTGTTTATTTGTTGAAATACTCATTTTTAGGCAAACATTTGGAAAAAATCAATACAATATAATAGCATATTACATTCTGCAGACATTTGCCTTTTCACCGATGTGGTGTCGCTTTTAGCTGTTGTTGCGACTGTAAGCTCCAATACTAAGCAAACAAACAAACAAACAGACAATAAATTCTAAAGAACGGGACTTAACAATGCAATCGATTGTCAGTCAGATTCCCCTGCATTGTAGTTATTTCCTTCATTACGGCCACCCTATAATAACAGATATGTGGTTGTCCTAGAAAACAATACAGCCGTCCAATATTAAATATTGCATTTGTGATTGTATTAGAAAAAACAAACCGTCACAAGAAACGATCGAATTACGCCTAATATGACACAGAAACGTGCTACACTCTACAGCTCCACTAGTATGTTTGCAGAATCTCCTATATTCGTCCAGTTGTCAATAAGCGACAGCGCTGGCCGAAAAAGTCCGATTTATCCCGAAACATGTATCGGTCATTTTAGTTGCAATACTTTGTTTTTACTGTTGTTCCCTAATCAGATGTTGCGGTATGATGACAATTGTGTTTGTAGGGTGCACACCGCTAAAGTGTGTCCTTGATTGTATTGCTAATCAACCTGCTGTCACAGTTAAATTCTCAGTTTCAAACACGATTCCACTTGTAAATAATGCAGTTCTGTAAACGCTAGGGCTGCTGCATGAAGTTAAACCCAATGAAGTCAAAGCATCACTATGAACGATTGTTCACCATGTGATAATGTATGTGTGTTTTATCGTCGCTACCGTTTGCCCATATGAGCGTCGCCTCCTGAAGAGATTAGTCATTTTAGATTGTTGGAGGATAGTGCAATGATACAGACAGAGACCCATTCCGGAGTCTCCTCCGGTTCTTTTACATGCACGGTGTAAAGCACCGATACAAGACCTCGGTTTAACGTCCCATCTGAAAGACTGTTAATTTTATTGGGGTCAGACGGTGGATCGAACCTGCGATCCCAGGATTACCAGTCCAGCGTGTTACCACTGGACTACGGATCCGTCTGTAATGTAATGTGACAATGATTACAGATACCGGTTTATAAATGGAATGCGTATAGATCATAGTACTGTTTACTCATCCATGCGCCAGAGCAAGTAGTACTGCAATTCACTAAACATGTCCTTATGTCTCGTGTCGGTGCTTTACACAGTGCACGTAAAAGAACCAGAGGAGAATCTGGAATGGGTCTCTCTCTGTATCATTGCACTATCCTCCAAAAAGCTAAAATGACTAATCTCTTCAGGAAGCGTCGCTCATATTGGCAACCGGTAGCGACGATAAATAAACGCAAAACACACACATTAAAATGAAAACAAATAACACAGTTGCACCACACTCATAATAAGAAATGCAAACAGTATCTGATACCACAATAACACTTCATCAAATTATGGTCTGCTTGTTTGAAATAACTACTTTCTAGGGTACAAGGACACGGAACCAATCGCATCAGTGGGTTTATCAAAATCGATTTTAATTACTTGATAACAAATCTTTGCAGATAAGTACAAATCGGATAAACTATAGGATATATGTCGAGATATAATAATTGAATACTCATAAGATGAGACTGTGGATTAGAATTGATAGGATGCTATGCAAAGGGAGCAGCGACAAACACCGAGGACATACCATAGGATGACCTACATACATTTAGGGAGTATTCAGGGGAAATAACTATCTTTGATAGTGATCGATCGTGGTGTAATTTTAAATCAGACAAAGATAGGATCTGTAGTCCAGTGGTAACACGCTGGACTGGTAATTCAGGGATCGCAGGTTCGATCCAACGTCTGACCCTAATGAAATTAACAGTATTTCAGATGGGACTTTAAACCGAGATATCGTGTCGATGTTGTACACCGTGCACGTACATGCACCAGAGGAGACTCTGGAATGGGTCTCTGTCTGTATCATTGCACTATCATCCACACATCTAAAATGACTAATCTCTTCAGGATGCGTCGCTGATATGGGCAACCGATAGCGACGATAAATAAACGTAAAACACACACGTACATTGTGTATGTGTAGTGCCAAGTCTATGGTGTACGATAGTGTCCGTAATAATACAAGACATAGTTGGACAAGAGCAGCCCACCTGACGATCAGGATCATTTATCCAAATCCATGCATCTGCAGGCGCGACGATAAACTCTAAAAATAAACAACATCAAAATAAACTAAGGTCAAACATGTGTTATTATGTTTCTTAGTCTAATATTAATATCAACTCTATATATAGAAGTTAAAAGACCTAGACACACTATTGTCATGTCAAATAAATAAGGTCGGCCATGCCGTGTCAAATTAAAAATGAATACCAATGTCGTGTCAAATTAAAAATGAATACCAATGTCGTGTCAAATTAAAAATGAATACCAATGTCGTGTCAAATTAACAAGTAATATCAATGTCGTGTCAAATTAACAAGTAATACCAATGTCGTGTCAAATTAACAAGACATACCATTGTCGTGTCAAATTAACAAGTAATATCAATGTCGTGTCAAATTAACAAGTAATATCAGTGTCATGTCAAATTAACAAGTAATATCAATGTCGTGTCAAATTAACAAGTAATATCAATGTCGTGTCAAATTAACAAGTAATATCAATGTCGTGTCAAATTAACAAGTAATATCAATGTCGTGTCAAATTAACAAGTAATATCAATGTCGTGTCAAATTAACAAAACATACCAGTGTCGTGTCAAATTAACAAGTAATACCATTGTCGTGTCAAATGACAACGCCCTATTGTGTCAGCTGTTGTGTTATTTCAAACGATTAGGCCATGCTGCAGTGTTAAATGCTCATGTTATGTAGTGTCAAATGTTATGTTATATTTCGGGTTTTACGCCTGCGTCAGCACCATTTCGGCTAATCGCCGGCGGGCAGTTTACTTAACAACACCTTTCCTGGGCAGGCTCCAGCGGTTAACCAGTACTTGGGTGCACCAACCTCCGTAAGAAACTGCCAACTTTTTCATATAAATGAGACACGGCCTGAGCGTGGCTCGAACCCGTGACCATCAGTGATGATAGGTTACAGTGGTATACAAGTCAGCGACCTTAACCACTCGACCACGGAGGCGGACGTGGTGTCAAATGACCATGCTATGTAATAGCAAATAACTAGGTCATGTGGTGTCAAATGGCCATGATATGTGGTGTCAAATGACTAGGCCAAGCCATGTCAAATTGTCATGTTATGTTGTGTCAAATGGCCATGATAGGCGGTGTCAAATGACTAGGCCAAGCCATGTCAAATTGTCATGTTATGTTGTGTCAAATGGCCATGATATGTGGTGTCAAATGACTAGGCCAAGCCATGTCAAATTGTCATGTTATGACAGTTGGCCATGATATGTGGTGTCAAATGACTAGGCCAAGCCATGTCAAATTGTCATGTTATGTTGTGTCAAATGGCCATGATATGTGGTGTCAAATGACTAGGCCAAGCCATGTCAAATTGTCATGTTATGTTGTGTCAAATGGCCATGATATGTGGTGTCAAATGACTAGGCCAAGCCATGTCAAATTGTCATGTTATGTTGTGTCAAATGGCCATGATATGTGGTGTCAAATGACTAGGCCAAGCCATGTCAAATTGTCATGTATCTTGTGTCAATGGCCATGATATGTGGTGTCAAAGACTAGGCCAAGCCATGTCAAATTGTCATGTTATGTCGTGTCAAATGACCATGAAATGTGGTGTCAAATTACTAGGCCAAGCCATGTCAAATTGTCATGTTATGTCGTGTCAAATGGCCATGATAGGCGGTGTCAAATGACTAGGCCAAGCCATGTCAAATTGTCATGTTATGTCGTGTCAAATGGCCATGATATATGGTGTCAAATGACTAGGCCAAGCCATGTCAAATTGTCATGTTATGTCGTGTCAAATGGCCACGATAGGCGGTGTCAAATGACTTGGCCAAGCCATGTCAAATTGTCATGTTATGTCGTGTCAAATGGCCATGATATGTGGTGTCAAATGACTAGGCCAAGCCATGTCAAATTGTCATGTTATGTTGTGTCAAATGGCCATGATATGTGGTGTCAAATGACTAGGCCAAGCCATGTCAAATTGTTATGTTATGTTGTGTCAAATGGCCATGATATGTGGTGTCAAATGACTAGGCCAAGCCATGTCAAATTGTCATGTTATGACAGTTGGCGATGATATGTGGTGTCAAATGGTCATGTGATGCCATGCCAAATTAATGCAGATGTACTAATCGTAAATTAATCGAAAATGCCCAAGAAGAGATGCATGCAAACCGGAACTGGCATACTACTGCAGTATAGAATTAAGATGAGAAGGCGTCGTAACTAGCCGCTGTAATATGCTAGTATTGTATTAACAATTAGTCTACATCAGAAAAAGCTTTTAACTGAAGCTGTAAGGAAGATAGTAAAGTGACTCGTCCGTGTAGATTAGCTTCAAGAAATCCAGCCAGAACGTAATGTCTTCCAGCTCCTGCTAGGCTGAAAAAAGGCATACGCCACTTGTTTATTTGACATTCTTAAAGGTGTACGTTTAGTGGTTACGGCGTTTGTCTACGGAGCGGGAGGTCGAAGGTTCGAACCCCTGGCGAGGTTCGTTCCGATATGGCCGGTTGGTTGGTGAGCCGCCAGCTAGTTAAATAATGGTTACCGATTGCCTACCAGCCGGGCGCCTGGCATACAAGCATAGGATTCGGGAAGTACTGATAATATAAAAAGATACGTCAGAAATGACTGGCCCTTTAAATAGGGGTGACACTATAATAAACAAACAACCTATAGCAACATATAAAAAGTATAAACGTTATTAAGCTTACAGACGGATCTGTAGACAAGTGATTAACACGTTGGACTGGTAATCCAGGGATCGCAGGTTCGATCCCCCCGTCTGACCCTAATAAAATGAACAGTCTTTCAGACGGGACGTTAAACCGAGGTCTCGTTTCAGTATTTTACACCGTGCACGTAAAAGAACCAGAGGAGGCTCTGGATTGGGTCTCTTTCTGTATCATTGCACTATCCAAAATCTAAAATGACTAATCTCTTCACATGGGTAACCGGTAGCGGTACCGGTGTCCTCATGTATACATACACCTTCTTAAGCCATGTACAAGCAAGCTCATCAATGGCACCCCACAACTATCAAAGCCATAAATTATACTGATATGGCCTAAACAAAATTGTATGTATAGTGTATAGCCTATAATGTATCATACTATTTATTTTAAATAAAAAAATCAGTTTTGCTTTTGAAGCCAAAATCATTTGTCCAGACCCTTAGCGTATGTGTGACTGTTTAAAGGAGATACAAATATATTTTGAATCCACAATATTACAAATCTCTCGGGAGAGCTCGGACACCTCTCGGGGGAAGCTCGGAAACATCTCGGGAAAGCCCGGAAACCTCTCGGGGGAAGCTCGGAAACCTCTCGGGGAAGCCCGGAAACCTCTCGGGGGAAGCTCGGAAACCTATCGGGGAAGCCCGGAAACCTCTCGGGGGAACTCGGAAACCTTCGGGGAAGCCCGGAAACCTCTCGGGGGAAGCTCGGAAACCTATCGGGGAAGCCCGGAAACCTCTCGGGGGAAGCTCGGAAACCTCTCGGGGAAGCCCGAAAACCTCTCGGGGGAAGCTCGGAAACATCTCGGGGAAGCCCGAAAACCTCTCGGGGGAAGCTCGGAAACCTCTCGGGGAAGCCCGGAAACCTCTCAGGGAAGCTCGTAAACCTCTCGCGAAACCTCGTAAACGATCGGTTATAATACTGTGCATGCTATTTTTAGAACTTTTTTAAAATTCCCATCACATTTGCACTTGCATTTTACATTTAAATGAGCTGAAGTGACTTGAGAACATCATAGTTGGTGTAAATATCGATGGTACACGGTACGCGTACACAATTCTCAATTTCAATCTTTTGTCATCAAATTATTAACAAAACATAATGGATATTCCCGTAGCAAAAAGCAATAACCTCGCCAAGGAACTTGGATAACTGGATTCTACATAAATCATGAATATTATGTATTGCGCACAGATCGTGATATATGACGAAAATATATCGGCGTAATTTCATAGTGTGTCTGTTCATGAAAGGTTGCAGACAGATCTATGCAGCAGATGTGAAAACTAATTAATTTAATTCCTGGGACTCCATACATAACATTGACGCCAGCTGAAAGACGTTTTATTTAATGTTTAACATTATCTAATAGATTAGATTCTAAATTCCGCTAAATTCCGATTGACAGTTCGGTTAATCCGCTGAATTCCAAATCACTAATCATCAGCTCCTTACAATATATATATACGCAGCACATTCTAAGTAAACGTAAAATGCTGCAGGTTTCAGCACATAAAACATATTGTACATAAAAGTAAATTCTAGGGAATAAGTGCCCATCAAGTACCCAAACTTTATACACAGCCCTTCATATTTAGCCATACATTATCTCTTTTAAAAATATAATTTTCCTCGAGGGTTCCCTGTTTAATTTCGTTCAAACATTACAATCAAGGTTCGATATAGCAAACACGATTCTAAAACTTACAACAATTATCTACACCGAAATATTTAATTACATGTACATACATGTATATACAGTGAACTATGCAACGAATTCAGCTGGTAAAGCTGTAACGTAGCACTTCTCCACTGCTTCATACGCAGTCTGAATTTAAATTCTTCTTCTGGTACAGTAACTTGTACTGGACGAATGGGAATTTGTGTGATAAGAATTACTGCTATGTATCGTATAATAGATATTAAAATTGTCCAATTGTTTTCAGGGAACTAGTTCCAAGCTTTTACCGGTGTGCACATAGAAATACAGGCTTGAGCTGGAATCCAGAAATGGCCAGGTCAATTTATTTACGCAGTTGAAATTCTGCAACATTAATGTGTTCCAATATTGTTCGCGGATGTTCGAGCAGGGATGTGGTATATACTATTATGTTGGATAGGGTTTCATGTTATTGTCAACATATTTGCATTTAATTACTAAAATATGCACTTTACAATTAATTTACATTCACTCAATACCGAGTGTGTATTATTCAGAGTGAGTTTGCAATCGTTCTTTTTCTTATTATCTTTCGGGACTGTTTATGAGCGCTACATACATGTTCACCGACATATTTTTAGTTTATGAGAAATAGTGCGTTACATACATGTATGTTGTTGCCTAGGGGTCTGTTACGGTCGCTCTATACATGTTTCGCCGATTTGTGTAGCCTTGGGAACTGTTTAAGATCGGTCTTTTCTACACTCCAAATACAAGATCAGACGGATACTGTTTATTTTGATAGCGATTTAGGCAACCGGGTTGTATATATACCTGCATGAAAGAATCGTAATAATTAACATAATCCATTTGAGTTAGGGATGGCAACTAATATTCAAATATTCGAATATTCGCTCGAACGTCCAAATATTCGAATATTCGCTCGAACGTCCAAATATTCGAATACTATTAAATTACTATATATTCGAATATCTTCCCGACCGAATATTCGAATACCAAATCGCTATTCGCTGCCTCCCTAATTTGAGTATATCATTTATCATACATGCAAATATATGTTGATATTTATATGAAGCAATGACCATGCTGTTCGTATCTTAACGATGAGACCATACAGCAACATGATTTCGCGATTAGACTCGTCCAGGAACAACAAGAGATTAAAACATATTTTTCTATGAAATTGCTCCGGACACCTGTCTCCGTTTGCCAATGTCAGATCGCTGAATGTCGGACCTCATTGCTGCCTATACGTATGGTATCAGAGTTCTAACATATGTGTATAGCTATCATTATGTAATCTAAATACAATGTACATTATATGTAATACACTTATATTAAAATAAAAAACAAGATGTGTACCGTGTGAAATAGTTGAAATTATTGACACATCAATAATACACCTATGAAATCCCGTGCACATAACTGACCAATACACCCACAGTATTGAATTCCTACGCTGCTGCTGCGAGATGTGTCCCGACCGCGACGTGACGCCGTGACGAGATCGACCGAGAGTAATCCCAATAAACACGAGAAACGTTTTCATCCAGTTTTTAGAGAAACTGTTTATATGATTTTTTGTATTTATCTCTCGTTTTTTCTACGTATTTTATATAGTAATTTAATCACTTTGCGAGTGCACTATTGACCCAGTGAGGCAATCACTAGATATTGTTTTTATTTTATTGTTTCCCGATACCCGTAATGAACTTTGCCCCAATTTCTCGTAATAACCCAATGCCCGGAATGACCCGATGTAAATAATTACTTTTCTCGCGGTTCAAATTACATTTCTTTCTTCCTCGAGATCAAATGGGCATGAGACAAGGACACATATCCGATTGCATGTATCAATAATGTATGAGAAGCCGGAGATATAGTACATTGTTACGACTATATCGTCAAAGATAAAGCTTTTTTATCGTCCCTGGCAGGACAATCGGATACTCGTGCTTGGCAATGCATTTCGAGGAAACGAAAACAATTAAGCATCAATGTTTAGTTTAAACTTTATTTATTTTACAACGATTGCGAAGCAAGTTCTAACAACTTATATTAATCACTCTCGTTGGCGCGGATGAAAGCGTAAATGTGGTCATTCGTGTGTGTGGTCATTCAATGTTTGATGATTCTGATTCGAATTTGAACAATTCTGATTAGTTGAGAGAATAATCCTCATGATTTGTAAATTAAACTTGTATAGTTCTATATGAATTGGTACATAACGCTAATGGTAAAGACAGTAAGGACAAACTATATGATTTAAACGAAGTGTTGACGTAATTATAACGCTGTTTAAGACATAAATCTAACGCTGCGTTGTGTAGTGACGTCATCACAATTTAGTGAGGTCATGGCAATTTGCGCTTACATTTGGCGCCAAAATGAAGGCAGCAGCGTTATTTTGTGCAAAAATATTATAAAAACCAATATGGTAATGTGTTGAAAATGATCTTACACTCATACCATATTTCATGAAACGAATTTTGGAATGCTATTAAGCACGCCTACAGCTAGGCTCGAACTCCTTGCTTCTCACACATGAAGCGAACAGTTAGCACGACCTCAACACCACACATTACTTTAAGGTAAAAACTTGGATAATAACATTACAACAGCATTTCTTGTTTTCTTCCCGTAAAAACTGAAACTTGTTTATTTGCTTAAACGCCTATTTCTAGATATAAATACATATGCAATGACGTTGTACAATAATGAATTAAAAGATAATAATAAGAGTAGATCAATCCAGACAGAAATATTAAATAACCAGTCATCAATGAAGACATCACATTAGAATATTCAGAACAATGCGTAATAATCTCTGAAGAAGTGAGTTTTCAATTGTTAAAAATAGGTTAACTGACTCACTTTGTCTAAGGCTCAAATGCAGTACATTCTAAAGCGTGGGTCCAACAGTACTAAAACTTCTGTCATTGAAGGTCTTTTTCTTATTATAAGGAACAAGGTAGCATCCTACTGATGATTCAGAGGATCGTAGTGAGCGCTTTGAGATTTTACTGGACAAAAGTTTAATATGGTATTGAGGAGCATTTCCAACAGAACAGTTGTACATATAAGTGAGGATTTTAAAATTAAATCTTGCCTTAATATATAACCAATGCAAATCATAGTATGCCTGTTTTGAACTATCACGCCTATTGCGGTTGAGAACAAGTTTAGCAGCCATATTTTGGATACTTTGTAATTTACCGAACTCACACTGAGTAATACCATAAAGAATAACTTCACTGCACTCATACATAATGGAACGCCGGATACACTTCCGAGAACACTGCGCGGAACATGTCTTATAAACTAGTCCAAGTCAGTCCATTCTTTCCCATGACGTTCCGGGTGAGTCTAAGAATCATGGTGGAAGATTTCTGCTACATGCAATTTCCTTCAAACTACAATGTTACTCTTCAGGAACGATGCATATAGAATTTAATTTCACACGTATTCTACATCGGATGTTCAATCTCGTTTTGCTTCGTCAACATGTCATGTTTCAGAAGTGCCCTTCATTAGTATATTCACATTGCCACTATTGTAGAAATATATCATGCTGGGGCATCACGACACATAACCATTGCTGATGTCCACTATTGAGGATTACTGAATGTTTGCTCCATTAAAATGACACATAAACGGCGAGAAACATAGCAAATCGAATCGAGAATTATACTAGAGGACATGGAAAACGCACACATACATTATATGATTATTATACTAGAGTACATAGAAAATGCAAACCTACCTTATATGATTATTATACTAGAGGACATAGAAAACGCACACCTACATTATATAATAGAGGACATAGAAAATGCACACCTACATTATATACTAGAGGTCATAGAAACCACACACCTACATTATATACTAGAGGTCATAGAAAACGCACACCTACATTATATACTAGAGGTCATAGAAAACGCACACCTACATTATATACTAGAGGACATAGAAAACGCACACCTACATTATATACTAGAGGACATAGAAAACGCACACCTACATTATATGATTATTATACTAGAGTACATAGAAAACGCACACCTACCTTATATGATTATTATACTAGAGGACATAGAAAACGCACACCTACATTATATGATTATTATACTAGAGGACATAGAAAACGCACACCTACATTATATGATTATTATACTAGAGGACATAGAAACCGCACACCTACATTATATACTAGAGGACATAGAAAACGCACACCTACCTTATATACTAGAGGACATAGAAAACGCACACCTACATTATATACTAGAGGACATAGAAAACGCACACCTACATTATATACTAGAGGACATAGAAAACGCACACCTACTTATATGATTATATACTAGAGGACATAGAAAACGCACACCTACATTATATACTAGAGGACATAGAAAACGCACACCTACCTTATAAATACTAGAGGACATAGAAAACGCACACCTACATTATATACTAGAGGACATAGAAAACGCACACCTACATTATATACTAGAGGACATAGAAAACGCACACCTACATTATATACTAGAGGACATAGAAAACGCACACCTACATTATATACTAGAGGACATAGAAAACGCACACCTACATTATATACTAGAGGACATAGAAAACGCACACCTACATTATATACTAGAGGACATAGAAAACGCACACCTACATTATATACTAGAGGACATAGAAAACGCACACCTACATTATATACTAGAGGACATAGAAAACGCACACCTACATTATATACTAGAGGACATAGAAAACGCACACCTACATTAAATATATACTAGAGGACATAGAAAACGCACACCTACATTATATACTAGAGGACATAGAAAACGCACACCTACATTATATGATTATATACTAGAGGACATAGAAAACGCACACATACATTATATACTAGAGGACATAGAAAACGCACACCTACATTATATAATTATTATACTAGAGGACATAGAAAACGCACACATACATTATATACTAGAGGACATAGAAAACGCACACCTACATTATATAATTATTATACTAGAGGACATAGAAAATGCACACCTACCTTATATGATTATTATACTAGAGGACATAGAAAACGCATACGTACATTATATAATTATTATACTAGAGGACATAGAAAATGCACACCTACCTTATATGATTATTATACTAGAGGACATAGAAAACGCATACGTACATTATATGATTATTATACTAGAGGACATAGAAAACGCACACCTACATTATATACTAGAGGACAGAAAAACCGCACACCTACATTATATACTAGAGGACATAGAAAACGCACACCTACATTATATACTAGAGGACATAGAAAACGCACACCTACATTATATACTAGAGGACATAGAAAACGCACACCTACATTATATACTAGAGGACATAGAAAACGCACACCTACATTATATATATTATACGAGGACATAGAAAACGCACACCTACATTATATACTAGAGGACATAGAAAACGCACACCTACATTATATGATATATACTAGAGGACATAGAAAACGCACACCTACATTATATACTAGAGGACATAGAAAACGCACACCTACATTATATATTATATACTAGAGGACATAGAAAACGCACACCTACATTATATACTAGAGGACATAGAAAACGCACACCTACATTATATACTAGAGGACATAGAAAACGCACACCTACATAATATACTAGAGGACATAGAAAACGCACACCTACATTATATACTAGAGGACATAGAAAACGCACACCTACATTATATACTAGAGGACATAGAAAACGCACACCTACATTATATACTAGAGGACATAGAAAACGCACACCTACATTATACTCTAGAGGACATAGAAAACGCACACCTACATTATATACTAGAGGACATAGAAAACGCACACCTACATTATATACTAGAGGACATAGAAAACGCACACCTACATTATATGATTATTATACTAGAGGACATAGAAAACGCACACCTACATTATATACTAGAGGACATAGAAAACGCACACCTACATTATATACTAGAGGACATAGAAAACGCACACCTACATTATATATTATTATACTAGAGGACATAGAAAACGCACACCTACATTATATACTAGAGGACATAGAAAACGCACACATACATTATATGATTATTATTACATGAAAACGAAATACGAAGGATTCCATCAAAGATATATCACATCTATATTACAAAACACAAACTGAACAACTAAAAATATTCCAAAATGTTTAAAACTATGTATTTATATAGTTATTGTTTTTCATGACAAACACACTTAACCGAAGTGTGCGTTTTCTATGTCCTCTAGTATACGTTTACAACAAACATAATATACGGTTGACTAAGGTCATTTGGGTCGAGTTATTCAAATGGTATAACGTGTATGGACAATCCAAATGATTCAACAGACGGATCTGTAGTCCAGTGGTAACACGCTGGACTGGTAACCCAGGGATCGCAGGTTCGACCCCCCGTCTGACCCTAATAAAATTAGCAGTCTTTCAGATGGGACGTTAAACCGAGGTCTCGTGTTTGTGCTTTACACTGTGCACGTAAACGAAATATAGTTATTGTTTTTCATGTAAACCACACTTACCCGAAGTGTGCGCTTTCTATGTATTAGTATATAATGAATAAACGAAGCTTCTGACTTCATACAAATAATATTATACATCAAACATATACAAACATCACAGAATATGAGATGTGGGGCAGTATAGAGTGACTCCTGTACTGAGCCTATGCGTGTTGGTGTTTGTAGCCTAATCTATGGTCGGGCTGAGCATACACATACTATTATACATCAAACATATACAAACATCACAGAATATGAGATGTGGGGCAGTATAGAGTGACTCCTGTACTGAGCCTATGCGTGTTGGTGTTTGTAGCCTAATC
>CM026398.1:57397856-57448281 GCA_014843695.1 Archivesica marissinica | reverse complement strand
TCCTTTAAGATGTATTTAATTCCATGCATAACTTACATGTATGTAGACACTCTATGATTGTGGTAGCATCGATGTAATATCCTCCGCACAGTACGCAGATCAGGTGCGGGTTCACCTCCGACACACGCAACCGCTTTACCCTCTGCATCCTCCGGAAGATGCAGTCCAGCTGAAAATAGTGAACATAAATGTATAATAAAACAACATATTGGGATAAATTAACATATATTAAGCAGCCACCTGTGCTAAGCAGCCACTTTCTTGTGATTCCCTTAGCTGGCTGATTAAGACAGGTTTGACTGGATGTAATACATGTATGATTGTGATTGTGTTTATGTAAATATGTATGATTGTGATTGTGTTTATGTAAATATGTAAACTAAGGGCACCGTGTTCTGCGCATATTGGATGGTTTTCGGCCTATATCCTATAGTTATGCACCATATCACATGACCAATAGTTATAACATAGTATGTGCTTTTCGACGATGTACTATTATGTACAAGTATTGTAAATAACCATCTGTTCTGTTCTGTTTGAAAACAACCATGAACATTCTTGTATCACCCAACATTTTTCATTTTTCTGTAACCAAAGAAAATCGTTCTGGAGATGCATGCACGGGCAAACAACTTCAAGAGTAATCTAACACACGAGACAAACCTCGCTCATTAGCCGGTGAAGAAGTTCTTTGATGCCTTGTTTGCTTATTTGATACCTCGTTTAAATAAGTTTCGAATTAGTGTGTATGTATAGGATATAAGCCGAAAACGATCCAATATAGAAAATATTGGACTGTATGAGGCGCCGAAGGCAGTACAGTACATGTACCAATAGTTTACATATTTGATCCGTTCGAGGCTTATATCTTACTTAAAAAACACACTTATATAACACACACTTATATAACACACACTTATATAACACACACTTATATAACACACACTTATACAACACACACTTATATAACACACACTTATACAACACACACTTATATAACACACACTTATATAACACACACTTATATAACACACACTTATATAGCACACACTTATATAACACACACTTATATAGCACACACTTATATAACACACACTTATATAACACACACTTATATAACACACACTTATACAACACACACTTATATAGCACACACTTATATAACACACACTTATACAACACACACTTATATAACACACACTTATATAACACACACTTATATAACACACACTTATATAGCACACACTTATATAACACACACTTATATAGCACACACTTATATAACACACACTTATATAACACACACTTATATAACACACACTTATACAACACACACTTATATAGCACACACTTATATAACACACGATCCTACTAATTAAATGCGTACATATACGCATAGTAGTTAATATAATACTTTACAGTATGGAGTTATTTCACATGTAACCAAACGTGAACATGGACTACAAGGATAATGAACACATGGGAGAGCAAGAGGACACACGGAGGGAACGTGCACGATGTATTTGCTTTCACGAAGAATACACGAAGAACAGCCAGGCAAGAAGACACACGGAGGGAACGTGCACGATGTATTTGCTTTCACGAAGAATACACGAAGAACAGCCAGGCAAGAAGACACACGGAGGGAACGTGCACGATGTATTTGCTTTCACGAACACTACACGAAGAACAGCCAGGCAAGAAGACACACGGAGGGAACGTGCACGATGTATTTGCTTTCACGAACACTACACGAAGAACAGCCAGGCAAGAAGACACACGGAGGGAACGTGCACGATGTATTTCCTTTCACGAAGAATACACGAAGAACAGCCAGGCAAGAAGACACACGGAGGGAACGTGCACTATGTATTTGCTTTCACGAACACTACACGAAGAACAGCCAGACAAGAAGACACACGGAGGGAACGTGCACGATGTATTTGCTTTCACGAACACTACACGAAGAACAGCCAGGCAAGAGGACACACGGAGGGAATGTGCACGATGTATTTGCTTTCACGAAGAATACACGAAGAACAGCCAGGCAAGAAGACACACGGAGGGAACGTGCACGGTGTATTTGCTTTCACGAACACTACACGAAGAACAGCCAGGCAAGAGGACACACGGAGGGAACGTGCACGATGTATTTGCTTTCACGAACACTACACGAAGAACAGCCAGGCAAGAGGACACACGGAGGGAACGTGCACGATGTATTTGCTTTCACGAAGAATACACGAAGAACAGCCAGGCAAGAGGACACACGGAGGGAACGTGCACGATGTATTTGCTTTCACGAAGAATACACGAAGAACAGCCAGGCAAGAAGACACAGGAGGGAACGTGCACGATGTATTTGCTTTCACGAAGAATACACGAAGAACAGCCAGGCAAGAGGACACACGGAGGGAACGTGCACGATGTATTTGCTTTCACGAAGAATACACGAAGAACAGCCAGGCAAGAGGACACACGGAGGGAACGTGCACGATGTATTTGCTTTCACGAAGAATACACGAAGAACAGCCAGGCAAGAAGACACACGGAGGGAACGTGCACGATGTATTTGCTTTCACGAACACTACACGAAGAACAGCCAGGCAAGAAGACACACGGAGGGAACGTGCACGATGTATTTCCTTTCACGAACACTAATATTCAATATGCAAGATTGGACATTCCAGGTTATCAAGTTAACATATTTAGAGGTTACGCGCACATTTCTTTCACGAACATAACAAAGTTGTTGTAAGAAATACGGTATTTAATCCACGGTTATCTACAAAACCATCAATCATAATTGGACGCAACCAAGCGTACACATATGTTTCAATGTGCGGCCAATCCATAAAATCGGTTAGCTTAATTGTATGGATTTATTCTACTAACGAGAAGATTCCTTGCCAGATCTGTGTAAATCATTATTTTTTGACCTGTTTTTATTGAGAACTCGCTTACCCCGCCCACTAAGTGCAAAACGAGGCGGTATTACGTTAGCTCTGTGAGATCCTATACACAGATTACAGTCTAGTATTATGTTAGCGCAGGAGGTTTTATCTAACAGCAAGTTTTACAATCGTGTTGATAAGAATGTATTAGAACAAACAATGAGGTCGCTATAAGAATGTATTAGAACGAACAATGAGGTCGCTATAAGAATGTATTAGAACAAACAATGAGGTCGCTATAAGAATGTATTAGAACAAACAATGATGTCGCTATAAGAATGTATTAGAACGAACAATGATGTTGCTATAAGAATGTATTAGAACGAACAATGAGGTCGCTATAAGAATGTATTAGAACGAACAATGAGGTCGCTATAAAAATGTATTAGAACAAACAATGAGGTCGCTATAAGAATGTATTAAAACGAAAAATGAGGTCGCTATAAGAATGTATTAGAACAAACAATGAGGTCGCTATAAGAATGTATTAGAACAAACAATGAGGTCGCTATAAGAATGTATTAGAACAAACAATGAGGTCGCTATAAGAATGTATTAGAACAAACAATGAGGTCGCTATAAGAATGTATTAGAACAAACAATGAGGTCGCTATAAGAATGTATTAGAACAAACAATGAGGTCGCTATAAGAATGTATTAGAACGAACAATGAGGTTGCTATAAGAATGTATTAGAACGAACAATGAGGTCGCTATAAGAATGTATTAGAACAAACAATGAGGTCGCTATAAGAATGTATTAGAACAAACAATGAGGTCGCTATAAGAATGTATTAGAACGAACAATGGGGTCGCTATAAGAATGTATTAGAACAAACAATGAGGTCGCTATAAGAATGTATTAGAACGAACACTGGGGTCGCTATAAGAATGTATTAGAACAAACAATGAGGTCGCTATAAGAATGTATTAGAACGAACAATGAGGTCGCTATAAGAATGTATTAGAACAAACAATGAGGTCGCTATAAGAATGTATTAGAACGAACAATGGGGTCGCTATAAGAATGTATTAGAACAAACAATGAGGTCGCTATAAGAATGTATTAGAACGAACAATGAGGTCGCTATAAGAATGTATTAGAACAAACAATGAGGTCGCTATAAGAATGTATTAGAACAAACAATGAGGTCGCTATAAGAATGTATTAGAACGAACAATGAGGTTGCTATAAGAATGTATTAGAACAAACAATGAGGTCGCTATAAGAATGTATTAGAACAAACAATGAGGTCGCTATAAGAATGTATTAGAACAAACAATGAGGTCGCTATAAGAATGTATTAGAACAAACAATGAGGTCGCTATAAGAATGTATTAGAACAAACAATGAGGTCGCTATAAGAATGTATTAGAACGAACAATGAGGTTGCTATAAGAATGTATTAGAACGAACAATGGGGTCGCTATAAGAATGTATTAGAACAAACAATGAGGTCGCTATAAGAATGTATTAGAACAAACAATGAGGTCGCTATAAGAATGTATTAGAACGAACAATGAGGTTGCTATAAGAATGTATTAGAACGAACAACGAGGTCGCTATAAGAATGTATTAGAACAAACAATGAGGTCGCTATTAGAATGTATTAGAACGAACAACGAGGTCGCTATAAGAATGTATTAGAACAAACAACGAGGTCGCTATAAAAATGTATTAGAACAAACAACGGGGTCGCTATAAGAATGTATTAGAACGAACAATGAGGTCGCTATAAGAATGTAATAGAACGAACAATGAGGTCGCTATAGCAATGTAATAGAACGAACAAAGAGGTCGCTATAACAATGTAATAGAACGAACAACGAGGTCGCTATAAGAATGTATTAGAACGAACAATGAGGTCGCTATAAGAATGTATTAGAACGAACAATGAGGTCGCTGTAAGAATGTATTAGAACGAACAATGAGGTCGCTATAAGAATGTAATAGAACGAACAATGAGGTCGCTATAACAATGTAATAGAACGAACAATGAGGTCGCTATAAGAATGTATTAGAACGAACAATGAGGTCGCTATAAGAATGTATTAGAACGAACAATGAGGTCGCTTATAAGCAAATACAGCTACATTGTACACATTCATGGCGATGGATTCCATCGGACATGCGTTCTCGAGAGCGATGGATTCCATCGGACATGAGTTCTCGAGAGCGATGGATTCCATCGGACACGAGGTCTCGAGAGCGATGGATTCCATCGGAAATGCGTTCTCGAGAGCGATGGATTCCATCGGACATGCGTTCTCGAGAGCGATGGATTCCATCGGACATGATGTCTCGAGAGCGATGGATTCCATCGGACATGATGTCTCGAGAGCGATGGATTCCATCGGACATGATGTATCGAGAGCACTTAAGCAAACGTTGTAAACATTTGTTTCGCAATCGATCATCCAGTAATTTGTACAAACTAAGCAATTAGGACATCAACCGTATATGCGTCTATATTTTACCATTGCTGTGACAATGTTCTAGTGTAGCGTCAATGTTCTAGTGATATGACCATGTTCTAGTGTGGCATCAATGTTCTAGTGATGTGACAATGTTCTAGTGTGGCGTCAATGTTCTGGTGATGTGACAATGTTCTGGTGATGTGACAATGTTCTAGTGTGGTGTCAATGTTCTAGTGGTGTGACAATGTTTTAGTGATGTGACAATGTTCTAGTGATGTGACAATGTTCTAGTGTATCGTCATTGTTCTGGTGATGTGACAATGTTCTAGTGTAGCGCCAATGTTCTAGTGGTGTAACGATGTTCTAGTGTGGTGTCAATGTTCTAGTGATGTGACAATGTTCTAGTGTATCGTCAATGTTCTAGTGATGTGAAAATGTTCTGCTGTAGCGCCAATGTGCTGGTGATGTGACAATGTTTTAGTGTAGGGACAATGTTCTAGTGTATCGTCAATGTTCTAGTGTAGCGACAATGTTCTAGTATGTCGACAATGTTCTAAGTGTGTCGACAATGTTCTAGTGTTGTGCCAATGTTCTAGTGATGTGACAATGTTCTAGTGTAGCGTCAATGCTCTAGTGTTGTGACAATGTTCTAGTGTGGCGACAATGTTCTAGTGTAGCGACAATGTTCTAGTGTATCGTCAATGTTCTAGTGTAGCGACAATGCAACCGTATAAATAATCACATCAATTTCCTGTGAACAAAAATGTAGATAATCAGACATGTATGTTGGCGGTTATCATATCCGTGTTGGAAATGCAGAAAATGCAGAATTGCATCCAATGTTTATATTTCCGTCTCTGCTAATTGTAAACAGACATTTTTGTTAATATAAAAAATGCATGTTTTCCATATTTCAAGCTGTGTGTATTATACGGTGATGGGCAAGTGTAAAATACAATATCTATAATATATTGATCTATAATATAATGGTGTGACTAACATAAATGGTGTTTTACAGATTTATTTGTAAATTCTGGTTCAAAATAGAGCATAGACATCTAGTTGTGCATGTGACAAGGAAAAGATTAATATTTATACGATATGCTATAAAGAATAAATTATTCCTCCGAGAGGATATAGAGAATAATGTATTCATCCGAGAGGATATAGAGAATAAAGTATTCATCCGAGAGGATATAGAGAATAATGTATTCCTCCGAGAGGACATAGATAATAAAGTATTCATCCGAGAGGATATAGAGAATAATGTATTCATCCGAGAGGATATAGAGAATAATGTATTCCTCCGAGAGGATATAGAGAATAAAGTATTCCTCCGAGAGGACATAGAGAATAAAGTATTCCTCCGAGAGGACATAGAGAATAATGTATTCATCCGAGAGGACATAGAGAATAAAGTATTCCTCCGAGAGGACATAGAGAATAAAGTATTCATCCGAGAGGACATAGAGAATAAAGTATTCCTCCGAGAGGACATAGAGAATAAAGTATTCATCCGAGAGGACATAGAGAATAAAGTATTCCTCCGAGAGGATATAGAGAATAACGTATTCCTACGAGAGGATATAGAGAATAATGTATTCCTCCGAGAGGATATAGAGAATAACGTATTCCTCCATGAGGATATAGAGAATAACGTATTCCTCCGAGAGGATATAGAGAATAATGTATTCCTCCGAGAGGATATAGAGAATAAAGTAGTATTCTTCATAGGTGCTATAGAGAACAAAGCTGAATATTGCTGCCCATTTTTCACTTAAAATTAATTAATTAATTTTCCTCCACAAAATATATAATTAATTTTCCTCCACAAAATATAATAACTACTACGCCCCTGATAACAGATCTAAGCGTAAATATTAAATTCAGGTATACAGAACACTTGTCAAATGAAAACTTGCATTCATGCCTGTACGATTACAAGTGAGAAGCCCCTTTGAGAACACTTGTTCCCATTAAAATGTGGTGAATTTACGATAAACACTTCTAAAGTGGGCATATAATAAATCCACACTAGAGTAAACCAACCTAATGTCGTTACTGCAATTTCTAGCAATTTATTTATGCTAGGAAGTTTGACTTTTTTTATCTCTTGAGAACGAGTCTGGTGTCTGGATTGCTATACGGAACCCACGAACCCTACGGGCCATTTTTTTCTCAAATTAATGCCCCGATAAATACATTAGCTATTTCAGAACAGCAGTCAATTTTAAAACTAATTTGGCAGTCTTGAAAGATTTTAAGAAAATGTGATCGTTTTATTTTCTAACTATATGAGAAACTGAGAAAAGCTGACATTTCAATTATTAATACATAATTCTAACATAATTCTAACATGACTCGCCTTTTTGTCTGTAATCGCATAATAAAGAATGCACAGTGTTTAAATATGCAATAAACCATGACACCAAGTGGTCTTAACCTTAAATGTACGTGGCCATTGCATTTCCTTCCAGGAACGTATGTATATATGCCCTGTTTGTATATATGCCCTGTTTGTATCTATTGCATTTCCTTCCAGGAACGTATGTATGTATATATGCCCTGTTTGTATATATGCCCTGTTTGTATATATGCCCTGTATGTATATATGCCCTGTTTGTATCTATTGCATTTCCTTCCAGGAACGTATGTATATATGCCCTGTTTGTATATATGCCCTGTTTGTATATATGCCCTGTATGTATATATGCCCTGTTTGTATCTATTGCATTTCCTTCCATGAACGTATGTATATATGCCCTGTTTGTATATATGCCCTGTTTGTATATATGCCCTGTTTGTATATATGCCCTGTATGTATATATGCCCTGTTTGTATCTATTGCATTTCCTTCCAGGAACGTATGTATATATGCCCTGTTTGTATATATGCCCTGTTTGTATATATGCCCTGTATGTATATATGCCCTGTTTGTATATATGCCCTGTTTGTATCTATTGCATTTCCTTCCAGGAACGTATGTATATATGCCCTGTTTGTATATATGCCCTGTTTGTATATATGCCCTGTATGTATATATGCCCTGTTTGTATATATTGCATTTCCTTCCATGAACGTATGTATATATGCCCTGTTTGTATATATGCCCTGTATGTATATATGCCCTGTTTGTATATATGCCCTGTTTGTATATATGCCCTGTATGTATATATGCCCTGTTTGTATCTATTGCATTTCCTTCCAGGAACGTATGTATATATGCCCTGTTTGTATATATGCCCTGTTTGTATATATGCCCTGTTTGTATATATGCCCTGTATGTATATATGCCCTGTTTGTATATATTGCATTTCCTTCCATGAACGTATGTATATATGCCCTGTTTGTATATATGCCCGGTTTGTATCTATTTCGTTTGAATTTCCTCACTAATGATATGCAGCTGACATGCGCACTCGAAGTTACGGGCATGCGAATTCGCTACTAAAGGCGTGTCGTATTAAGTGTGAACTGTGACGTAAGTATTAAGTGTGAACAGTGACTGAAGTGTGAACAGTGACTGAAGTGTGAACTGTGACGTAACTATGAAGTGTGAACAGTGACTAAGTGTGAACTGTGACGTGAGTATGAAGTGTGAACTGTGACGTGAGTATGAAGTGTGAACTGTGACGTGAGTATGAAGTGTGAACTGTGACGTAGATATGAAGTGTGAACTGTGACGTAGGTATGAAGTGTGAACTGTGACGTAGGTATGAAGTGTGAACTGTGACGTAGGTATGAAGTGTGAACTGTGACGTGAGTATGAAGTGTGAACAGTGACGTGAGTATGAAGTGTGAACTGTGACGTGAGTATGAAGTGTGAACTGTGACGTGAGTATGAAGTGTGAACAGTGACGTGAGTATGAAGTGTGAATTGTGACGTGAGTATGAAGTGTGAACTGTGACGTAGGTATGAAGTGTGAACTGTGACGTGAGTATGAAGTGTGAACTGTGACGTGAGTATGAAGTGTGAACTGTGAAATGGCACAACTGGTATTTCGTTGTATATCGCTGTTTAAAGATAAATATATATATACGAACGTCAGTAATTTAACAGAACGAATAAGAATACATACATTCCTGAGAGCGTTACAAAACCTGAATAAAGTGCCATTGACCCTAATACACGAATAGTCATCCCCCCTTTTCAACTATGTTTATACGCCTAATCAATCTCCACATGCATTGTATTCAGGGTAAATGCAGAATCACGACCTAAGTGAAATCTAAAACTGTCTCAGTCGGCAAAATTACACCTTGCATGTAATGGTCAGTGCGGGGTTTCTCACGGTCACTTTATTTATGACCTTGGCCGGATATTCAAAATATCCCACGGGTATTGGGTCATGCGATGCGTAAACAGATAGGGAATTGTTACGATGTTGTAAGCCATTATCGCCCATCATTGAATGCAGAACAAAGCAAAGGGTACATGCGTAAAACAGAGGTCATATACGTAAAACAGAGGTCATCTACGTAAAACAGAGGTAATTCATATACGTAAAACGGTGTTAATCTTCGCAAAACAGAGTTCATTTATATAAAACAGGGATAATCTACGTGTGAAATAGGTAATCTAAGTAAAGCAGTGGTGATCTACGTAAAGCAGAGGTAATCTACGTAAAGCAGAGGTAATCTACGTAAAGCAGAGGTAATCTACGTAAAGCAGAGGTAATCTACGTAAAGCAGAGGTAATCTACGTAAAGCAGAGGTAATCTACGTAAACAGAGGTAATCTACGTAAAGCAGAGGTAATCTACGTAAACAGAGGTAATCTACGTAAAGCAGAGGTAATCTACGTAAAGCAGAGGTAATCTACGTAAAGCAGAGGTAATCTACGTAAAGCAGAGGTAATCTACGTAAACAGAGGTAATCTACGTAAACAGAGGTAATCTACGTACAGCAGAGGTAATCTACGTAAAGCAGAGGTAATCTACGTAAAGCAGAGGTAATCTACGTAAACAGAGGTAATCTACGTAAACAGAGGTAATCTACGTAAACAGAGGTAATCTACGTAAAGCAGAGGTGATCTACGTAAAGCAGAGGTAATCTACGTAAAGCAGAGGTGATCTACGTAAAGCAGAGGTGATCTACGTAAAGCAGAGGTAATCTACGTAAAGCAGAGGTGATCTACGTAAGCAGAGGTAATCTACGTAAAGCAGAGGTAATCTACGTAAAGCAGAGGTAATCTACGTAAACAGAGGTAATCTACGTAAAGCAGAGGTGATCTACGTAAAGCAGAGGTGATCTACGTAAAGCAGAGGTGATCTACGTAAGCAGAGGTACTATAAGCAGAGGTAATCTACGTAAAGCAGAGGTAATCTACGTAAAGCAGGGGTAATCTACGTAAAGCAGAGGTAATCTACGTAAAGCAGAGGTAATCTACGTAAAGCAGAGGTAATCTACGTAAAGCAGAGGTAATCTACGTAAAGCAGAGGTAATCTACGTAAAGCAGAGGTAATCTACGTAAAGCAGAGGTAATCTACGTAAAGCAGAGGTAATCTACGTAAAGCAGAGGTAATCTACGTAAAGCAGAGGTAATCTACGTAAAGCAGAGGTAATCTACGTAAACAGAGGTAATCTACGTAAACAGAGGTAATCTACGTAAAGAGAGGTAATCTACGTAAAGCAGAGGTAATCTACGTAAAGCAGAGGTAATCTACGTAAAGCAGAGGTAATCTACGTAAAGCAGAGGTAATCTACGTAAAGCAGAGGTAATCTACGTAAAGCAGAGGTAATCTACGTAAACAGAGGTAAAACGGGCTAAACATACGTAAACGGAGGTAATCTACGTAAACAGAGGTAAAACGGGGTTAACATACGTAAACGGAGGTAATATACACAATTGGACAGCGGATGTAAAATAAGTGGACCTCGGAGCTATCAGCTACAGCAGTGCTAAATGTTGATATAACGTTGTTATGTCGTACAATAAGTGATAATCGAAGTAATTAGTTGTAAAAACTTCTATGCATGTATAAGCTGCAAGAAATAACACTTCTATGCATGTATAAGCTGCAAGAACTAACACTTCTATGCATGTATAAGCTGCAAGAACTAACACTTGTATGCATGTATAAGCTGTAAGAACTAACACTTCTATGCATGTATAAGCTGCAAGAACTAACACTTCTATGCATGTATAATCTGCAAGAACTAACACTTGTATGCATGTATAAGCTGCAAGAACTAACACTTCTATGCATGTATAAGCTGCAAGAACTAACACTTCTATGCATGTATAAGCTGCAAGAACTAACACTTCTATGCATGTATAAGCTGCAAGAACTAACACTTCTGTGTTGTTATGCATGTATAAGCTGCAAGAACTAACACTTCAATGCATGTATAAGCTGCAAGAACTAACAATTCTATGCATGTATAAGCTGCAAGAACTAACACTTATATGCATGTATAAGCTGCAAGAACTGACACTTATATGCATGTATAAGCTGCAAGAACCAACACTTGTATGCATGTATAAGCTGCAAGTACTAACACTTATATGCATGTATAAGCTGCAAGAACTAACACTTCTATGCATGTATAAGCTGCAAGAACTAACACTTATATGCATGTATAAGCTGCAAGAACTAACACTTCTATGCATGTATAAGCTGCAAGAACTAACACTTCTATGCATGTATAAGCTGCAAGAACTAACACTTCTATGCATGTATAAGCTGCAAGAACTAACACTTCTATGCATGTATAAGCTGCAAGAACTAACACTTCTATGCATGTATAAGCTGCAAGAACTAACACTTATATGCATGTATAAGCTGCAAGAACTAACACTTATATGCATGTATAAGCTGCAAGAACTAACACTTTATGCATGTATAAGCTGCAAGAACTAACACTTCTATGCATGTATAAGCTGCAAGAACTAACACTTCTATGCATGTATAAGCTGCAAGAACTAACACTTCTATGCATGTATAAGCTGCAAGAACTAACACTTCAATGCATGTATAATCTGCAAGAACTAACACTTCTATGCATGTATAAGCTGCAAGAACTAACACTTCTATGCATGTATAAGCAGCAAGAACTAACACTTCTATGCCTGTATAAGCTGCAAGAACTAACAATTCTATGCCTGTATAAGCTGCAAGAACTAACACTTCTATGCATGCATAAGCTGCAAGAACTAACACTTATATGCATGTATAAGCTGCAAGAACTAACACTTCTATGCATGTATAAGTGTACATTATGCAGGAGCAAAAGGTGTAAACTATTTATTTTACAACGATTGCGAAACGAGTTCTAACAACTTATATTAATCACTCTCGTTGGCCAGGATGGAAGGGTAAATGTGGTCATTCGTGTGGGAGGACACCGGAGTACCTGAGAAAACCCACCTGTCCGATCTGGACACAACAGTACCATCTCGCTTACTTCCCGGTCCGAGTATCGAACCCGGGTTGCATTAGTGATAAGCCATAGTGCTAATCGGAAAGCCTAATGTAAGAGTTGGTGAGGATACTTGTGGTGCTGCGGTAGGTGGGTACAATGTAAGAGTTGGTGAGGATACCTGTGGTGCTGCGGTAGGTGGGTATAATGTAAGAGTTGGTGAGGATACGTGTGGTGCTGCGGTAGGTGGGTATAATGTAAGAGTTGGTGAGGATACCTGTGGTGCTGCGGTAGGTGGGTATAATGTAAGAGTTGGTGAGGATACGTGTGGTGCTGCGGCAGGTGGATATAATGTAAGAGTTGGTGAGGATACGTGTGGTGCTGCGGTAGGTGGGTATACTGTAAGAGTTGATGAGGATACGTGTGGTGCTGCGGTAGGTGGGTATACTGTAAGAGTTGGTGAGGATACCTGTGGAGCTGCGGTAGGTGGGTATAATGTAGGAGTTGGTGAGGATACCTGTGGTGCTGCGGTAGGTGGGTATAATGTAGTAGTTGGTGAGGATACTTGTGGTGCTGCGGTAGGTGGGTATAATGTAAGAGTTGGTGAGGATACTTGTGGTGCTGCGGTAGGTGGGTATAATGTAAGAGTTGGTGAGGATACGTGTGGTGCTGCGGTAGGTGGGTATAATGTAAGAGTTGGTGAGGATACTTGTGGTGCTGCGGTAGGTGGGTATAATGTAAGAGTTGGTGAGGATACGTGTGGTGCTGCGGTAGGTGGGTATAATGTAAGAGTTGGTGAGGATACCTGTGGTGCTGCGGTAGGTGGGTATAATGTAAGAGTTGGTGAGGATACGTGTGGTGCTGCGGTAGGTGGGTATAATGTAAGAGTTGGTGAGGATACGTGTGGTGCTGCGGGTATAATGTAAGAGTTGGTGAGGATACCTGTGGTGCTGCGGTAGGTGGGTATAATGTAAGAGTTGGTGAGGATACGTGTGGTGCTGCGGTAGGTGGGTATAATGTAAGAGTTGGTGAGGATACCTGTGGTGCTGCGGTAGGTGGGTATAATGTAAGAGTTGGTGAGGATACCTGTGGTGCTGCGGTAGGTGGGTATAATGTAAGAGTTGGTGAGGATACTTGTGGTGCTGTGGTAGGTGGGTATAATGTAAGAGTTGGTGAGGATACTTGTGGTGCTGCGGTAGGTGGGTATACTGTAAGAGTTGGTGAGGATACGTGTGGTGCTGCGGTAGGTGGGTATACTGTAAGAGTTGGTGAGGATACCTGTGGTGCTGCGGTAGGTGGGTATAATGTAAGAGTTGGTGAGGATACATGTGGTGCTGCGGTAGGTGGCCGCGGTAGGTGGGTATAATGTAAGTGTTGGTGAGGATACGTGTGGTGCTGCGGTAGGTGGGTATAATGTAAGAGTTGGTGAGGATACATGTGGTGCTGCGGTAGGTGGCCGCGGTAGGTGGGTATAATGTAAGTGTTGGTGAGGATACGTGTGGTGCTGCGGTAGGTGGGTACAATGTAAGAGTTGGTGAGGATACGTGTGGTGCTGCGGTAGGTGGGTATAATGTAAGTATTGGTGAGGATACCTGTGGTGCTGCGGTAGGTGGGTATAATGTAAGAGTTGGTGAGGATACGTGTGGTGCTGCGGGTATAATGTAAGAGTTGGTGAGGATACCTGTGGTTCTGCGGTAGGTGGGTATAATGTAAGAGTTGGTGAGGATACGTGTGGTGCTGCGGTAGGTGGGTATAATGTAAGAGTTGGTGAGGATACCTGTGGTGCTGCGGTAGGTGGGTATAATGTAAGAGTTGGTGAGGATACCTGTGGTGCTGCGGTAGGTGGGTATAACGTAAGAGTTGGTGAGGATACTTGTGGTGCTGTGGTTATGTTATATTTCGGGTTTTACGCCTGCATCAGCACCATTTTGGGCTATATCGCCGGCGGGCAGTTTACTTAACAACACCTTTCCTGGGCAGGCTCCAGCGGTTAACCAGTACTTGGGTGCACCAACCTCCGTAAGAAATTGCCAACTTTTTCATATAAATGAGACACGGCCTGAGCGGGGCTCGAACCCGTGACAATCAGTGATGATAGGTTACAGTGGTATACAAGTCAGCGACCTTAACCACTCGACCACGGAGGCGGAGTGGTGCTGTGGTAGGTGGGTATAATGTAAGAGTTGGTGAGGATACTTGTGGTGCTGTGGTAGGTGGGTATAATGTAAGAGTTGGTGAGGATACTTGTGGTGCTGCGGTAGGTGGGTATAATGTAAGAGTTGGTGAGGATACCTGTGGTGCTGCGGTAGGTGGGTATAATGTAAGAGTTGGTGAGGATACCTGTGGTGCTGTGGTAGGTGGGTATAAACTATAATGTAGGAGTTGGTGAGGATACCTGTGGTGCTGCGGTAGGTGGGTATAATGTAAGAGTTGGTGAGGATACGTGTGGTGCTGCGGTAGGTGGGTATAATGTAAGAGTTGGTGAGGATACCTGTGGTGCTGCGGTAGGTGGGTATAATGTAAGAGTGGTGAGGATACTTGTGGTGCTACGGTATGTGGGTATAATGTAGTAGTTGGTGAGGATACTTGTGGTGCTGCGGTAGGTGGGTATAATGTAAGAGTTGGTGAGGATACGTGTGGTGCTACGGTAGGTGGGTATAATGTAAGAGTTGGTGAGGATACGTGTGGTGCTGCGGTAGGTGGGTATAATGTAAGAGTTGGTGAGGATACGTGTGGTGCTACGGTATGTGGGTATAATGTAAGAGTTGGTGAGGATACTTGTGGTGCTGCGGTAAGTGGGTATAATGTAAGTGTTGGTGAGGATACGTGTGGTACTGCGGTAGGTGGGTATAATGTACGAGTTGGTGAGGATACGTGTGGTGCTGCGGTAGGTGGGTATAATGTAAGAGTTGGTGAGGATACCTGTGGTGCTGCGGTAGGTGGGTATAATGTAAGTGTTGGTGAGGATACGTGTGGTGCTGCGGTAGGTGGGTATAATGTAAGAGTTGGTGAGGATACGTGTGGTGCTGCGGTAGGCGGGTATAATGTAAGTGTTGGTGAGGATACCTGTGGTGCCGCGGTAGGTGGGTATAATGTAAGAGTTGGTGAGGATACGTGTGGTGCTGCGGGTATAATGTAAGAGTTGGTGAGGATACGTGTGGTGCTGTGGGTATAATGTAAGAGTTGGTGAGGATACGTGTGGTGCTGCGGGTATAATATAAGAGTTGGTGAGGATACTTGTGGTGCTGCGGGTATAATTATATAGTTGAGATGTCGTAACGATTCTCTTTCTGGCAGGCTATCGTGCAAATAGTATCGGACAAGACGGCTATGTACAATTCTGCTTTCTGCACGAATATCAATAGAACCTTGAAATAGCATCCATATTTGATTAAATGCCAATAAACGACTGCATTGAAGGCTTCCTGAATTCTATTCACGCAATGCAAGAAGCGAGCAATACTCGGTCAATTGGTTTGAGTTTAAGAGAGATGTGTATAGGGTAGTTGTATTGGAGAGAATAGGACAGTGGGACAGGTTTATTCTGAACAGCAAACAGGGTAGCGTATGAGGACATTAATTCATTTTCATTTCCTACAAAACATAGAAAACATATGCCACACAATGCTGTATATACAATGTACATACTACAGAGCATAGTTTATTGTATCGATTTATCATCAGTTTATTCGTGCTTTATGGCGGATATTGTGTTCGCGTAGGGCCTACATATTACGGTGACGTCACGGATATTCGTGCGTACGTCACAAGCCCGAACGACACAGCCATGTATACTTAGACTGGTACACTGATACACCGCAATGCCGTTTTGTTATCTATTTTTTTATTGGTGGGGTGATGTTTTTAGATAAAAAATGTATGTTCCAAAATACCAATGACGCGTTTTGTTGGCATGCTAAATTTAAACTAGCCAAAATTAAACAATGTTAAAACTACAGTCTACATCCGTTATGTCAAAGTCGGTTATGTCGAATTATCTGGTTATCTCGAAGTCGGATCAAAGTCCCGTTTCAGACAATATCATTTTGCATATAACTGGATCTGTTTATATTGAATTTCGTTAAGTCAATCTTCGGTTATGTCGAAGTATTTTGTTCGGTCAGGCGGGATTCGACATAACGGATGTAGACTGTAAATAGATCTAATAATGAGTGGACATCATACAAATACATGTGCACGTAATAACCTAGTAAATATATGTGCACGTAATAACCTAGTAAATATATGTGCACGTAATAACCTAGTAAATATATGTGCACGTAATAACCTAGTAAATATATGTGCACGTAATAACCTAGTAAATATGTGCACGTAATAACCTAGTAATATATGTGCACGTAACCTAGTATTGTGGTTTGTTTATGTGCACGTAATAACTAGTAATATATGTGCACGTAATAACCTAGTAAATATATGTGCACGTAATAACCTAGTAAATACATGTGCACGTAATAACCTAGTAAATGTATGTGCACGTAATAACCTAGTAAATATATGTGCACGTAATAACCTAGTAAATATATGTGCACGTAATAACCTAGTAAATACATGTGCACGTAATAACCTAGTAAATGTATGTGCACGTAATAACCTAGTAAATATATGTGCACGTAATAACCTAGTAAATATATGTGCACGTAATAACCTAGTAAATACATGTGCACGTAATAACCTAGTAAATATATGTGCACGTAATAACCTAGTAAATATATGTGCACGTAATAACCTAGTAAATATATGTGTACGTAATTACCTAGTAAATATATATGTGCACGTAATAACCTAGTAAATATATGTGCACGTAATAACCTAGTAAATATATGTGCACGTAATAACGTAGTAAATATATGTGCACGTAATAACCTAGTAAATACATGTGCACGTAATAACCTAGTAAATATATGTGCACGTAATAACCTAGTAAATATATGTACTCGTAATAATATAAGACAGCTACGGCGTTCCATACCAACACGCTAATGGATACGCCACGTGATTAGACTGTCGAAACTCGCTTATAAATACTGATAGTTCATAGTAGCTTGTCACTTGTATACAAGACAGTAACAGGAAAGGCTCGTTTTATATTTCATTTGAAGTCGCACACTCAGCTTTGGTTATCTGGCGACTCTCCCGTTTGTGTTGGCAGAAGACGACCCCGGGTTCTATTCCAAACTATATGTCAGCCCCGTGCGCGTACCCGAGTAGAGGAGCAGACCACCCACAAGGTGGACAACTACATCACATGAAAGAATTCGACATCCCAGTGGGATTCGAACATAGTGATTTGAAGTCAACGACCGTAACCACTATACCCCATCCCGCCTCCTCTCTAGTGCGTGCATTGTTCGCGAAATGGCGCATTTCCTTGGCGTGTTAATACCTATATATACTAAATACTTGTCGTCGATGTCATGCATTTCGTACATCTTCTCAAACACAATATATTGGCAGTAAAACCAGAATCATCTATCCATCTCCGATACCTCTGCATCACCGATACCTCTGCATCACCGATACCTCTGCATCTCCGATACCTCTGCATCACCGATACTGAAGTCACAATCATATATATATATCCGATACCTCTGCATCACCGATACCTCTGCATCTCCGATACCTCTGCATCACCGATACCTCTGCATCTCCGATACCTCTGCATCACCGATACCTCTGCATCTCCGATACCTCTGCATCTCCGATACCTCTGCATCTCCGATACCTCTGCATCACCGATACTGAAGTCACAATCATATATCCCTCTCCGATACCTCTGCATCACCGATACTGAAGTCACAATCATATATCTATCTCCGATACCTCTGCATCTCCGATACTGAAGTCACAATCATATATCTATCTCCGATACCTCTGCATCTCCGATACTGAAGTCACAATCATATATCTATCTCCGATACCTCTGCATCTCCGATACTGAAGTCACAATCATATATCCATCTCCGATACCTCTGTATCTCCGATACCTCTGCATCTCCGATACCTCTGCATCACCGATACTGAAGTCACAATCATCTATCCATCTCCGATACCTCTGTACCACTGATACTGAAGTCACAATCATCTACCCATCTCCGATACCTCTGTACCACTGATACTGAAGTCACAATCATCTATCCATCTCCGATACCTCTGTATCTCCGATACCTCGATACCTCTGTATCTCCGATACCTCTGTATCTCCGATACCTCTGCATCACTGATACTGAAGTCACAATCATCTATCCATCTCCGATACCTCTGTATCTCCGATACCTCTGTATCTCCGATACCTCTGTATCTCCGATACCTCTGCATCACTGATACTGAAGTCACAATCATATATCCATCTCCGATACCTCTGTACCTCCGATACCTCTGTATCTCCGATACCTCTGTACCACTGATACTGAAGTCACAATCATCTATACATCTCCGATACCTCTGTATCTCCGATACCTCTGCATCACTGATACTGAAGTCACAATCATCTATCCATCTCCGATACCTCTGTACCACTGATACTGAAGTCACAATCATCTACCCATCTCCGATACCTCTGTACCACTGATACTGAAGTCACAATCATCTATCCATCTCCGATACCTCTGTAACTCCGATACCTCTGTATTTGCGATACCTCTGAATCACTGATACTGAAGTCACAATCATCTATCCATCGCCGATACCTCTGTATCTCCGATACCTCTGTATCTCCGATACCTCTGTACCACTGATACTGAAGTCACACTCATATATCCATCTCCGATACCTCTGTATCTCCGATACCTCTGCATCACTGATACTGAAGTCACAATCATATATCCGTCTCCGATACCTCTGCATCTCCGATACCTCTGCATCACTGATACTGAAGTCACAATCATCTATCCATCTCCGATACCTCTGTATCTCCGATACCTCTGTATCTCCGATACCTCTGTACCACTGATACTGAAGTCACACTCATATATCCATCTCCGATACCTCTGTATCTCCGATACCTCTGCATCACTGATACTGAAGTCACAATCATATATCCGTCTCCGATACCTCTGCATCTCCGATACCTCTGCATCACTGATACTGAAGTCACAATCATCTATCCATCTCCGATACCTCTGTATCTCCGATACCTCTGTATCTCCGATACCTCTGTACCACTGATACTGAAGTCACACTCATCTATCCATCGCCGATACCTCTGTATCTCCGATACCTCTGCATCACTGATACTGAAGTCACAATCATATATCCGTCTCCGATACCTCTGCATCTCCGATACCTCTGCATCACTGATACTGAAGTCACAATCAATACCGGGAACAAAATGACAATTCTCAGAAAAAGAGGAGGATACGACGTAACGATTTTATACTACCGCTATTACTCTAGCAAACACAAACCGGCTGTTTCCAAGAAATATCTCAATACAAACCGACTGTTTCCAAGAAATATCTCAATACAAACCGACTGTTTCCAATAAATATCTCAATACAAACCGGCTGTTTCCAAGAAATATCTCAACACAAACCGGCTGTTTCCAAGAAATATCTCAATACAAACCGGCTGTTTCCAAGAAATATCTCAATACAAACCGGCTGTTTCCAAGAAATGTCTCAATACAAACCGGCTGTTTCCAAGAAATATCTCAATACAAACAGGCTGTTTCCAATAAATATCTCAATACAAACCGGCTGTTTCCAAGAAATATCTCAACACAAACCGGCTGTTTCCAAGAAATATCTCAATACAAACCGGCTGTTTCCAAGAAATATCTCAACACAAACCGGCTGTTTCCAAGAAATATCTCAATACAAACCGGCTGTTTCCAAGAAATATCTCAATACAAACCGGCTGTTTCCAAGAAATGTCTCAATACAAACCGGCTATTTCCAAGAAATATCTCAATACAAACAGGCTGTTTCCAATAAATATCTCAACACAAACCCGCTGTTTCCAATAAATATCTCAATACAAACCGGCTGTTTCCAAGAAATATCTCAACACAAACCGGCTGTTTCTAAGAAATATCTCAATACAAACCGGCTGTTTCCAAGAAATGGCATAACTAATCATGACATAGCGGACTATGACATAACGGACCATTATATAGCGGACCATGACATAACGGACCATGCTATGACGGACCATGACATAGCGGACCATGACATAACGGATCATGACATAGCGGACCATGCCATAACGGGCCATGACATACCGGACTATGACATAACTGACCCATGACATAACAGACCCATGACATAACGGACCATGACATAACGGATCGTTGCATAACGGACCATGACATAGTAGATCATGACATAGCGGACCATGACATAACGGAACATGTATATAGCGGACCATGACATAACGGACCGTGTATATAGCGGACCATGGCATAACGGACACTGTATATAGCGGACCATGACATAACGGACCATGGCTATATATCGGACCATGACATAGCGGACCGTGCATATAGCGGACCAGGACATAACGGACCATGATATAACGAACCATGACATAACGGACCATGACATAACGGGCCATGGTATAACGGATCATGGTATAACGGATCATGACATAGCGGACCATGGCATAATTAATCATGACATAGCGGACCATGACATAACTAATCATGACATAGCGGACCATGGCATAACTAATCATGACATAGCGGACTATGACATAACGGACCATTATATAGCGGACCATGACATAACGGACCATGCTATGACGGACCATGACATAGCGGACCATGACATAACGGATCATGACATAGCGGACCATGCCATAACGGGCCATGACATACCGGACTATGACATAACTGACCCATGACATAACAGACCCATGACATAACGGACCATGACATAACGGATCGTTGCATAACGGACCATGACATAGTAGATCATGACATAGCGGACCATGACATAACGGAACATGTATATAGCGGACCATGACATAACGGACCGTGTATATAGCGGACCATGGCATAACGGACACTGTATATAGCGGACCATGACATAACGGACCATGGCTATATATCGGACCATGACATAGCGGACCGTGCATATAGCGGACCAGGACATAACGGACCATGATATAACGGATCATGGTATAACGGATCATGACATAGCGGACCATGGCATAATTAATCATGACATAGCGGACCATGACATAACTAATCATGACATAGCGGACCATGGCATAACTAATCATGACATAGCGGACTATGACATAACGGACCATTATATACCGGACCATGACATAACGGACCATGCTATGACGGACCATGACATAGCGGACCATGACATAACGGATCATGACATAGCGGACCATGACATAGCGGATCCTGATATTACAGACCATGACATAGCGGACCATGACATAACGGGCCATGACATAACGGGCTATGACATAGCGGACCATGACATAGCGGACCACATTTGGAACATGAAAACAAATACTTGTTATGAAGGTTCACAAAATGTACACACAGAAAACACACAGAAAACACACAGAAAACACATGCCACAGACAATAAAATCACTACATGTGCTGTATGTGTGCATTTATGAACCTGTATATCGCAATGTACATACATGTTAAACAAAAATATATATACTCCCATATATTTGGCAATGACAGGAATTGCATATCACAAAATTGTACACAGAAAACTAGCAGTGTTCTTAGAACTCAATGCGTTACACTAATACCAGTCACGTGGTCCCTACCAGTCACGTGGTCCCTATAATCGACTGAACTGTATCAGAAGTCTCAAGTGTGGTCCGTTATGTCCTGATCCGTCATGTCCTGATCCGTTATGTCCTGGTCCGTTATGTCCTGATCCGTCTGTTGTGCATGTCCTGATCCGTCATGTCCTGATCCGTCATGTCCTGATCCGTCATGTCCTGATCCGCCATGTCCTGATCCGTCATGTCCTGATCCGTTATGTCCTGATATGTATCCTGATCCGTCATGTCCTGATCCGTTATGTCCTGATCCGTTATGTCCTGATCTGTCATGTCCTGATCCGTCATGTCCTGATCCGTCATGTCCTGATCCGTCATGTCCTGATCCGTTATGTCCTGATATGTACCTGATCCGTCATGTCCTGGTCCGTCATGTCCTGATCCGTCATGTCCTGATCCGTCATGTCCTGATCCGTCATGTCCTGATCCGTCATGTCCTGATCCGTCATGTCCTGATCCGTCATGTCCTGATATGTATCCTGATCCGTCATGTCCTGATCCGTTATGTCCTGATCCGTCATGTCCTGATCCGTCATGTCCTGATCCGTCATGTCCTGATCCGTCATGTCCTGATCCGTCATGTCCTGATCCGTTATGTCCTGATCTGTAACCTGATCCATTATGTCCTGATCCGTTATGTCCTGATCCGTTATGTCCTGATATGTCATGTCCTGATCCGTTATGTCCTGATCCGTTATGTCCTGATCCGTTATGTCCTGATCAGTTATGTCCTGGTCCGTTATGTCCTGATCCGTTATGTCCTGATCCGTTATGTCCTGATCCGTCATGTCCTGGTCCGTTATGTCCTGATCCGTTATGTCCTGATCAGTTATGTCCTGATCCGCTATATTCGGGTATGTCAGTTACGTCCTTGGTCTGCTATGTCCACGGTCCGTCATGTCTTAGCTATGTACAAGGTCCATTATATATATGGTCAGTTATGGACATGGTACGTTATACACATGGTCCGTTATGACCATGGTCCGTTATGTCCCGATCCGTCAAGTCCTATGTCTATGGTCTGCTATATACATGATCCATTATATCAATGATCCGTTATGTCTTGGTCCGATATGTCCATGGTGTGGTATGTCCATGTTCCAGTATGTCAGTGGACCGTTTATGTCCATGGTTCGTTATGTCAATGGTCCGGTATGCCCATGGTGTGGTATGTCCATGTTCCAGTATGTCAGTGGACCGTTTATGTCCATGGTTCGTTTATGTCAATGGTCCGTTATTTCCATGGTCCGGTATGCCCATGGTTCCCCATATAAAACAGTGATTGCTGATTGGATCGTGCGTATATATGACCTCCAGACTGTGCATATACTTACCCTTTCACAAATGCTTATCTTCCCGGACCCCTCCATCAGCAAAGGCCGTAACACCACATATTATCTCCCTTTATAACACTAGTGAATATTGCCGAGCCACAATATAGCTTTCACATTAACACCTCCATCTACTACAGCCATTTGGAATATCCGTCTTCATCAAAGACACACGCCAAGAACATAATATAGGGAAAATACGCACTTTCCTATTATCTCCCATCACATAAATCAAAACGTTCCACAGTTTTATTCACAAAACGATACATTTGTTTACAAAATCGATGTGAAATCCAGACTGTTAGGAAAAGCCACAGTTATATCAATAACACAGTTACTTAATTCAATACGAATAAATATAGTTAGAGTCCATACGAGCAACGAATGCACTAGTTAAAACGAGTTTACACCTTGAATTGTGCAGCTGGGTGAACAACAAATACCTTCCAATGTTAACAACGGCTCTGTGTGAACAGATCCGCGTACTCCATGAACAAAACAAACAAAATAAACAACATAAACTTCCAAGTTATTCTTAAACCCTACAGCATTATATCTGCTTTCTTTCTCCGCCTAAGCCACTTTAATCCATCATTTATGTATGAAGCTTATGTTGTTAGTCTATCGCAACATCTCTTTAACATACACTATGCACACGTAAACCTGTATACGTCTATATACATGCTTAGCCTAGACCACAATCGGACCACACTGGCATATATAATAACATAAATGACAGAATAAGTAATTTACTTTGTGTGTCGAGTATGATAAATTAAACATCGAGTAATAAAAATGGAGCACAAGCGGTCGTATCGCCTTTTAGAACGTATTCATGCGAGGACGACATTAATGAGAATTTATGTCAATCAACTTAGTCGTGGGCGGGGCTAACTCGAATACGAGGTAACGATTTGGGCGGCTTCCAAGTTGTTTCACGATTAATTAAATTTGTTTTGGTAGATTTTTATCATTTACAGAGATAAAAGTTCAAACAAGCACGAAACGATTTGATGAAACAAAGAAGATTTGGACATTTGAGTCATGTAATGTAATGCATACACATCTTTACAAAGTAAACATTATATTACGTTCCTCTCTCGCGGTTTTACTAAGAATAACACATGACACAATTATTTTGTGTCTGAAATAATAGGGTAAAATATATAATCAGTTTCAATGAATATTGCTCTTGTTGTGAATATGATGTTTGATCTAGCTATGCATTTACCAATTATGAATTTAATTACATTGAACACGGCCATGTTGATTTTTCATCTTATATTTAAATTCCCCACGATTAAAACCCATGTAGTAAAACGATTTAAAACACATGTAAAACATCTTACTGCTCATAGTATGCAGAAATAAAAGCTAATAAGGACAGGGTTGTTGTTTATAACAAAAAGGAAAATTCAAATATTTGATTCACTTTCAAGTAAACATTTACAACAATTAGTAAGAGCCAATTGGCAAAACACATTGGTGTTGCCTGGCAACTCGGAACTACCATAAGCCAGTCCGTGTCTGGCAACTCGGAACTACCATAAGCCAGTCCGTGCCTGGCAACTCCGAACTACCATAAGCCAGTCCCTGCCTGGCAACTCGGAACTACCATAAGCCGGTCCGTGCCTGGCAACTCGGAACTACCATACGCTAGTCCGTGCCTGGCAACTCGGAACTACCATAAGCCAGTCCGTGCCTGGCAACTCGGAACTACCATAAGCCAGTCCGTGCCTGGCAACTCGGAACTACCATAAGCCGGTCCGGCTGCCGTACACCTAGTCAATAACTCCATAAGCCAGTCGTTGGCACTCGGAACTACCATAAGCCGTGTGTGGTGGTTGGGTCCGTGCCTGGCAACTCGGAACTACCATAAGCCGGTCCATGCCTGGCAACTCGGAACTACCATACGCCAGTCCGTACCTGGCAACTCGGAACTACCATAAGCCGGTCCGTGCCTGGCAACTCGGAACTACCATAAGCCGGTCCGTGCCTGGCAACTCGGAACTACCATATGCCAGTCCGTGCCAATCATCATGTCAATCATGTGTGTGTTTTACGTTTATTTATCGTCGCTACCGGTTGCCCATCTGAGCGACACCTCCTGAAGAGATTAGTCATTTTAGATGATTGGAGGATAGTGCAATGATACAGACAGATACCCATTTCAGAGTCTCATCTGGTTTTACGTGCACGGTGTAAAGCATCGACACGAGACCTCGGTTTAAAGTCCCATCTGAAAGACAGTTAATTTTATTATGGTCAGACGTGTCAATTCATTGTCGTAACTATTAATGCTTAATCACTGAACTGGTGTAATACTGTGTGTAGAAGATATGTTTCCGCTATCATATTTACAAATCTGCAAACATACAGCGATAATGCACATTTGCTATTTATCATAAAACAGCTTTACAAACAGCAAAATGGTCCTACATGCGTTTATTATCACAATACACCCATACACATAAACAGTTTTGACACTTGCCTCCGGCTTTATATTATAATGTTAGTTGCCATATAATTTCAAATTCTCGTATATTTCATTAACGCTGATTATAAATAAAGCTTCTAGACGCGGGGGTGTGGGGGGGGGGGGGTCAAAACAAAGACTTTGGAGTATGAACATAAAGCAGTCTAAGGGAAGCTGCCAACATGTTTTTCATCAACAAGGCTAAATGCATGTGCACGTATAATGCATTACACAACAGAACATTACAACATGCTAATGTATGTTTGTGCAAACAGAACATTACTACATGCTAATGTATGTTTGTGCAAACAGAAAATTACTACATGCTAATGTATGTTTGTGCAAACAGAAAATTACAAACTTCCATGTACAGTAAACTGTGTGTTAGATTATATATGTAAACTATTTGTTAGATTATATATGTAAACTGTGTGTTACATTATATATGTAAACTATTTGTTAGATTATATATGTAAACTATTTGTTAGATTATATATGTAAACTATTCCAATCTCCAACTTTTCCCTCCTAAGCCAAATACTGAACTTGTTCGACAATCTTTCTTATATGCAGGGTCACACTTTATCACGTCTAACAGCGCATTCTGTTGCACGTTAAACAGCGCATTATGTTGCACGTTAAACAGCGCATTATGTTGCACGTTAAACAGCGCATTCTGTTGCACGTTAAACAGCGCATTATGTTGCACGTTAAACAGCGCATTATGTTGCACGTTAAACAGCGCATTATGTTGCACGTTAAACAGCGCATTATGTTGCACGTTAAACAGCGCATTCTGTTGCACGTTAAACAGCGCATTATGTTGCACGTTAAACAGCGCATTATGTTGCACGTTAAACAGCGCATTATGTTGCACGTTAAACAGCGCATTATGTTGCACGTTAAACAGCGCATTCTGTTGCACGTTAAACAGCGCATTATGTTGCACGTTAAACAGCGCATTATGTTGCACGTTAAACAGCGCATTATGTTGCACGTTAAACAGCGCATTATGTTGCACGTTAAACAGCGCATTCTGTTGCACGTTAAACAGCGCATTATGTTGCACGTTAAACAGCGCATTCTGTTGCACGTTTCAAAGCTTTATATTATCAGGTGGTGCCAGGAACAGACAGTTGACCCGATAAACTGATACATTATAAATGTACATGTATATAAATGTTATATATACATTATAAATGTACATGTATATAAATGCTATATATACATTATAAATGTACATGTATATAAATGTTATATATACATTATAAATGTACATGTATATAAATGTCATATATATCATGTGCCATGCTAGTCTGTAGTATTGGTCACTGTGTCCATATTGTACTAGTTGATGATTTAACTCGAGAGTGATTAATATTAGTTGTAAGAACTTGTTTCGTAATCGAGCTAAAATAAATGTGTATAAACTAATTAGTTTTCTGTCCAATCCAATCATAGACTATTGGTAGTTATCGTGTGTTACGCAATATGAAAAATACACTTGATTAATAAAATCAAAAGCTGTAAAATTAATTTATATGCAAGACAATACAAAATAATATCCTTACTGCGTCAAACAGTTACGCATGTTTACAGCAATTAAACAGTAAATACAGGCAGTGAAATGGAAGTTTACAAACGAGCAAAATGTATTAGTATTGAAACATATGATGTAAAATGGAGTTAGTTTCATTGTTTATTTGCAAAATTAATATATATATTTAGAAAGAAAGACCGATAGATTTGCACAACAAAAGATTAATAAAATAAGTCTGTATAGTCGGTCATGTATGGTAATGTATTTTATTGAATTTCGATCTTAAAGTTGAATACTGTTGTGGGAAGATTAGTATGAAGTGATACTAAATTTACTCAACTTCCAAACTTTTAGAATAATAATAATTATATAAGATTTCTTTGAACATTTGATTTCAAATTCCTTAACGTAAGCCACGTAATTTGGTCTTAAAGTCTGAGCAAACGCGTGGGACAAGTGTAAAGTCTGAACAAACGCGTGGGACACGTGTAAAGTCTGAACAAACGCGTGGGACAAGTGTAAAGTCTGAACAAACGCGTGGGACAAGTGTAAAGTCTGAACAAACGCGTGGGACAAGTGTAAAGTCTGAACAAACGCGTGGGACAAGTGTAAAGTCTGAACAAACGCGTGGGACAAGTGTAAAGTCTGAACAAACGCGTGGGACAAGTGTAAAGTCTGAACAAACGCGTGGGACAAGTGTAAAGTCTGAACAAACGCGTGGGACAAGTGTAAAGTCTGAACAAACGCGTGGGACAAGTGTAAAGTCTGAACAAACGCGTGGGACAAGTGTAAAGTCTGAACAAACGCGTGGGACAAGTGTAAAGTCTGAACAAACGCGTGGGACAAGTGTAAAGTCTGAACAAACGCGTGGGACAAGTGTAAAGTCTGAACAAACGCGTGGGACAAGTGTAAAGTCTGAACAAACGCGTGGGACAAGTGTAAAGTCTGAACAAACGCGTGGGACAAGTGTAAAGTCTGAACAAACGCGTGGGACAAGTGTAAAGTCTGAACAAACGCGTGGGACAAGTGTAAAGTCTGAACAAACGCGTGGGACACGTGGCGACTATCCAGCTGGTGGACGGCACCCTGGTAGAACCAGCAACCTCCCACAAGCCAGCTATACATAGCTTTCTCGCATGAAAGAATACTACATCACCAAGTGGAATTCTAACATACAACGCTGAGGACGTGATTTGAAGTCAACGACTTCGGCAACAACCTCGGCAACGGAGTGCCTCTAGAAAATCTACAAATTCCTAACATTGCATAGTTTTTATAAAGAACGGCATTAGTTGAGCGAGACAAGACTGGCGAGGAATTCACGCCGATTGGGTTGTAAATTTGAGTTTGATTATTCTGTCACATTCTCTTTCTATCAAAGCTGGGTTTATCAAACAATTTTAATCGTAGAAGTGAGATAATAATCATAAAATGTCAATATTAACGTGGAATAATGAGTCACGTGATTGGAGTTTTTATCTGTCCCGAACATATCCGATTGCGACATCATGTGGATTGATTCGCTCTTGACCTCAGATAGCTGCAAACGTCCTGATTACAGATGGTGGATTAGGCTTATCTTACACTATATTTTTACGATAAATCAAGATCAGTTTTGCATCCGTCTTTCTCAATAATACAGACTGTTCAAAATGCAAGATACAGTATACATACGTTATGTCAAAGTCGGTTATGTCGAATTATCCGGTTGTTTCGAATTCGGATCAAAGTCCCGTTTCAGACACTATCATTTTACATATAACTGGCTCCGTTTATATAGAATTTCGTTACGTCAAACTACGGCTATGTCGAGGTATATTGTTCGGTCCGACGGAATTCTATATAACGGAAGTAGAGTGTAGAGAATCCTGTATGCATTGCATTTATAATACTAAGAAATTAGCCGAACTCAGTACTACAACATAGCCAGCCTTGGGGTGGGCGTGGGATATGGTGTCACGATACTGCCCTCCGAATAGTAACATTATGGGTTTGAGACTCGTCAGTGTAACTTAGTCCATATTTCATGCACCCATCAGAATCATCGTCATCAACAACAACATCATCAGCATCAGCCCCATCATTGACACAATCTACCGTGTTCGCCTAGCCCAACAAAGCCCATCCCACCAACCACATCCCACCAACCTCATCCCATTCCACAATCCCATACCATCAACTGATTACTTCCAACAGCAAAAATGATAGCGCGTTCGCTTCAGGTGCGAACGCCCCGAAGTTCCGAGTCCCACTGAAGCCGCTACGATAGTGCCCTTAGGCAAGGCATTTAAATGTGCCTGGTATCTGGGTAGAACCACCGACCGTCCACAACTCAGCTGGGTAGCTTCCTCGCATGGAAGATTTCAATACCCCCAGTGGAATTCGAACCTATTACGTTGAGGGTCAAGTCAACGACCTTACGGCCTCGGACGCCACTTCATCTACTACTTGTCTGGTGCCAAAATACACAACGTTCCGGGAGAAGAAGCTACAGTCGATTTCCAAGATGGCCGCCAAAACGATCATCTTAAAATTCTAAACTGAACAGCATTAGTTACACCGTTACACGTTTCATCGAAACTGACAAAGAGATACAACAGAAGATGCTATACAATGTACATGCAACATACATATATACATATGTACATCCACACGGACGGACGGACATCATATGACTGGGGTTTATATTAATACAACAGAGTTCTATCTAGCACAGGTAAGCAAACGTAATAGTTTCATTCTTTTAAACAGATAAGTTTTCATTTAATTTGTACTTGTTAATTTATCTCCATATGTTTATCTAAACTTGCCGTGAAGCTAGATGTATTACTCAGTGCAACTAACCATCAACAGCAGGAAATGCATGTTCCTGCAAAAATGCACAATATTTGCACACTCATTAAAAAAAAGAGCGCGCGAAAACGCACATTAGAAACCGTATTATAACATATCAGCTGTTTCCCAGCCTATATATAGACTGAATGTATGTATATCATAAAAGAAACATTAAAATGAGCCCTCGACTAGCTTCACTATACACCCACATGACACGGCTTTCATTTATCATACAAAAAGTCTTCGGAAAATGACACTCTAAATCTCAATCATTTAAAAGCGCGATCGTTAAATGCGTGCAAATTCGACACATGAATATAAATTGCACATTTTATCATTGAAGTAATAAAATGAATAATGATTAGACTGTACATAGTGCTTGTAGCGTCTGTCAAAAATAGTCCCACAAAGAGTATTCATCATTTATAGCAGCTATACATTCACGACTGCTTGCCACGTGCATACACCTTACGTTTTGGTAACATTTTGTTCTGGTGCTCGAATAGAAACTAGTTCTATAAATTTCACGAACAGAAAATAACTTATTTTTATTTTCAGACTTGTATATAATCATATAATAATACATAATTATATAATATATTTCATTGTATCAGCAACGTTTTATGCAAAGATTACTAATTCCCGTTACAGTATAAGAAACGGTGTACTCGTAATGTTTTAATCTTCATTATTGTGTCGTCTATGTATCTATACACCTAATTAAATAAAGCATGACCAATATACACGTAGACACAGACATGAACACTATACACGTAGACACAGACATGAACACTATACACGTAGACACAGACATGAACACTATACACGTAGACACCGACATGAACACTATACACGTAGACACAGACATGCACACTATGCACGTAGACACCGACATGAACACTATACACGTAGACACAGACATGAACACTATACACGTAGACACAGCCATGCACACTATACACGTAGACACAAACATGCACATTATACACGTAGACACAGACATGTACAACATACACGTAGACACAGACATGACCAATATACACGTAGACACAGACATGCACAATATACACGTAGACACAGACATGCACAACATACACGTAGACACAGACATGAACAATATACACGTAGACACAGACATGCACAACATACACGTAGACACAGACATGAACAATATACACGTAGACACAGACATGAACAATATACACGTAGACACAGACATGAACACTATACACGTAGACACAGACATGAACAATATACACGTAGACACAGACATGAACACTATACACGTAGACACATACATGAACACTATACACGTAGACACAGACATGAACACGTAGACACAGACATGACCACTATACACGTAGACACATACATGAACACTATACACGTAGACACAGACATGAACAATATACACGTAGACACATACATGAACAATATACACGTAGACACAGACGTGAACAATATACACGTAGACACAGATATGAACAACATACACGTATACACAGACATGAACAATATACACGTAGACACAGATATGAACAACATACACGTAGACACAGACATGAACAATATACACGTAGACACATACATGAACACTATACACGTATACACAGACATGAACACTATACACGTAGACACAGACATGAACAATATACACGTAGACACAGATATGAACAACATACACGTATACACATACATGAACACTATACACGTAGACACATACATGAACAATATACACGTAGACACAGACATGGACACTATACACGTAGACACAGACATGCACAATATACACGTAGACACAGACATGAACAATATACACGTATACACAGACATGCACAATATACACGTAGACACAGACATGAACAATATACACGTAGACACAGACATGAACAATATATACGTAGACACAATCATGAACAATATACACGTAGACACAGATATGAACAATATACACGTAGACACAGACATGAACAATATACACGTAGACACCGACATGAACAATATACACGTAGACACAGACATGAACAATATACACGTAGACACAGACATTCATTAAAATAGAATTACAGGATACATAATTCAGTGTCAGTAATCAAACCATACTATTTACAACCTTAATATGTTCAAGGTAAAACTGACGTGTAGTAGCTAATTGTCAAATTAAAACGTTATTAAAACAATTCAAATTAAATTGTGAAATTCATTACTAGCACTAGCGCGCGACTAAACAATGTTTAAGGGATCTGCTATCAACCTCGATCAGATCGTGGATTAACTAATTAGCACCTACATCTCTGGATGCATAAAAATACAATGACTTAAGACACATCAGTATCATTTATATTTACAAAGATAAAAAGCACGTTTTCGCAATATGCTAAAACAGGTTTTGGCACATAACCTGATCAAACTCTGGCTGGAAAACAAACTAGTTTTGCATCAGTCTCCTACTTGTACATTACAGCAAATATTTTGTTGAAGGTTTTTTAGAGGGTGTATAATCAAAAACGAACGGTTTCACCATTTTCACAACTTTCAACGGTTTCACAACTTTCAACGGTTTCACAACTTTCAACGATTTCACTACTTTCAACGGTTTCACAACTTTCAACGGTTTCACAACTTTCAACGGTTTCACTACTTTCAACGGTTTCACAACTTTCAACGGTTTCACAACTTTCAACGGTTTCACTACTTTCAACGATTTCACTACTTTCAACGGTTTCACAACTTTCAACGGTTTCACTACTTTCAACGGTTTCACAACTTTCAACGGTTTCACAACTTTCAACGGTTTCACAACTTTCAACGGTTTCACAACTTTCAACGGTTTCACTACTTTCAACGGTTTCACTACTTTCAACGGTTTCACTACTTTCAACGGTTTCACAACTTTCAACGGTTTCACCCTCAACTACGGAGAATATACAATGCCATGTAGCTATCAATTAGCTTTCAACCATTTCAAAGAAATGAAAGTGGATTACTTGAATCTACAGAACTATTGGAACTGATATGTTATGGTATTAGTTTATACATATTTATTTTAGCTCGATTGCCAAACAAGTTCTTACAACTTATATTAATCACTCTCGAGAACTCATTCCTGGTGGAATTCATCGCCACGAGGGAGAGAGAGAAGTGGCAACGTGGAATTTAAATGCTTGCCTAAGGACACAATCGTAACGGCTCCAGTGGGGCTCGAACTCCGGACCTTTCGCACCTGAAGCGAACGCGCATCCATTGCGCTATCACGACATGGTATTAATGCATGTAACAAACATTATATGCATTCATGTTGCAATTGAACTTTTCTTTTTAATACAGGTTTATTAATTAATAAATATATATTCATTCTTGAAAAGTACCAATTACTGAGATCTCGATAGAAATCGAAAATAACGAGATCATACTGTGGAGTACGTCTAAACACAATCTATATACACGTATATCTAGACTGTTCATAAACATCAACTACCAACATGTGGAAAATCTCGTAGGCGTAAGGTGGAAGGTAGAGGCGTAATTGTACATATAAATATATACTAGTGTTTAGTTGTTTCTATAGTTTGTGTTTGCATACTTGGGTTCATTTATATAACATACTCGTATATGTCCTCCCGGGGTTTTAAAGCGCAATGTGGCTGTTCAATTAGCGCAGTGGTTAGCGTGCTCGCTTCTCACCAATGCAACCCGTGTTCGATCCTCGACAGGGACGGATGGACATATGGATTTTCTCCCCGAGTACTCCGGTTTCCTCCCACACGAATGACAACCACATTTACGCTTTCATCCGCGACAACGAGAGTGGTTGATACAAGTTGTTAAAACTTGCTTCGCAATCGTTGTAAAATAAATATAGTTTAAATTTAAAGCGCAATTCGAATTTAACAAAATCTGTTGGAAGTATAATATGAAATGATATATCACAACTTACATGCATATACTGTATATATATACAATAATGTACACCTCCACAACGTCTATATCCACAAATAAATCATATATTGAAACCAGTTATGGCACATGTCACAAGCATAATTGTAAAATAGAGTGTTCAACTTCTGGGAATTATTTAGCATTTATCATAAATTTACAAAACAAATTCAAACGCAACAAACGCTATTTTACAATATGAATACACGGTTAAAATGGTATTCTTTTCTCAACATGACGTCGCCTTCCACAATATTCTACTTCACGTTTGGGTACTTTTTAGATAATCGCCATTTTATAACGATGATCGTAAATTAAGCGAAACAAAAGCACAATTAAATTTATTTCTCTTATTTCATGTAACCATAACAACATGCGGTATATAACACCAACGCATGATATAACGAGGAAACGTGTAACATACAACTGTTCACATGATTTACAGATAAATAATGTTTTATAATTAATTGTATAATAAGTAACATTATTACATGCAATGCACAATTTACTTCGCGAGGGTAACTCTCAATTTCAATTTTTTACTTATTTACTTAATATCTAATAACAACAATTACTGCATGAGAATATTGATACCGCATTCTCTCAATATGCACCGTAAGTTATACAACAATTACTGCATGAGAATATTGATACCGCATTCTCTCAATATGCACCGTAAGTTATACAACAATTACTGCATGAGAATATTGATACCGCATTCGCTCAATATGCACCGTAAGTTATACAACAATTACTGCACGAGAATATTGATACAGCATTCGCTCAATATGCACCGTAAGTTATACAACAATTACTGCATGAGAATATTGATACCGCATTCGCTCAATATGTACCGTAAGTTATACAACAATTACTGAATGAGAATATTGATACAGCATTCGCTCAATATGTACCGTAAGTTATACAACAATTACTGAATGCGAATATTGATACAGCATTCGCTCAATATGTACCGTAAGTTATACAACAATTACTGAATGCGAATATTGATACAGCATTCGCTCAATATGTACCGTAAGTTATACAACAATTACTGCATGAGAATATTGATACAGCATTCGCTCAATATGTACCGTAAGTTATACAACAATTACTGCATGAGAATATTGATACAGCATTCGCTCAATATGCACCGTAAGTTATACAACAATTACTGCATGAGAATATTGATACAGCATTCGCTCAATATGTACCGTAAGTTATACAACAATTACTGCATGAGAATATTGATACAGCATTCGCTCAATATGCACCGTAAGTTATACAACAATTACTGCATGAGAATATTGATACAGCATTCGCTCAATATGTACCGTAAGTTATACAACAATTACTGCATGAGAATATTGATACAGCATTCGCTCAATATGCACCGTAAGTTATACAACAATTACTGCATGAGAATATTGATACAGCATTCGCTCAATATGTACCGTAAGTTATACAACAATTACTGCATGAGAATATTGATACAGCATTCGCTCAATATGCACCGTAAGTTATACAACAATTACTGCATGAGAATATTGATACAGCATTCGCTCAATATGTACCGTAAGTTATACAACAATTACTGCATGAGAATATTGATACAGCATTCGCTCAATATGCACCGTAAGTTAACATCTAAATTTAATTGTGATTTCCTTGATAAACATACATAATTTTCTAAATTACTAAAACACATTTTCAACATTCATATTCATAACAGAATCTAAGCTGTATATAAATTTGGATGTTTAAGGATGTAAGAAACGTTTTTCTACTATTATTAAGTGTGGATCATTAAAACAAATAATGCAATTCACCACCAATTATAGATGTATTACAAAGCTTGCATATGCGTCTTGAACGTACAGTCTACATGCAGTTACAATCAAGTGATTTACACACGTACAGTCTACAGTTACAATCAAGTGATTTACACAAGTACACATGGCTCGTGGAGACAGGTAATCCATGGACCACAGGTTCGATCGCCCGTCTGATCCTAATAAAAATAACAGTATTTCAGCTGGAACTTTAAACATAGGTCTCATGTCGAGGCTGTACACCATGCACGTAAAAGAACCAGAAGAGATTCTGGAATGAGTCTCTGTCTGTATTATTGCACTATCCTCAAAAAATCTAAAATGAATATCTCTTCAGGAGGCGTCGCTCATATGGGCAACCGGTAGCGACGATAAATAAACCTAAAACACACACGCACGCTCGTGGAGAAGGGGAAAAACGTTATAAAACCATATATTTAACAAAGAAAGCAGTTAGAAGGTTGTGTAACTTAGACGACGGTTTTATTATTACTGAAGATAGTTTAATATTACAGTAAAGCTAAGCATCTGCTAAAGAATGTTCGATTCATGTATGCGACAGAAATATTAAGAATTGTATAAACGTAAATATAACTTTTAACGGAAATGCTAGACTAGTACTTAATATGATATAACAACTGACGATCTGCCCACTTCCTCTCTCAAGTTTCATTAACAAAGTGGCCCATTCTGCTTCATGTGGGCTTATCAGGGGACTGCGTGCATTCAAAGAGGCCAACTATTTGACTTTGTCAAGTGTGAGACGCTTGAAACAGTTTCCGCTCACTATGCACTTCCAGTGTCAGGGGGCGGGGCTTACATATTTCTTAAGCGTTATTTCATTCTTAACTTTTCATTTTAAATATCGACATTAACAAGAAAACAACAACACATTTTATCGACGAGACATAGAACAGAACATATGTTTATTTTGACGTATACATAAGTACATAGTCATTAATAGAAATATACATACATGCATATAGATATATATACATAATTATATATATATATATCCACACATAAAAACATAATTACATATCACAATCAATCAATGTAATAGCCATTATATACAAGTGCTACGAATGTTGTCATGTAGCACGGAGGATAAACTCTAATATCATATTTAAATCTAAGAAGTCAAGGTATTTAATATATTATTTCGTTTGTTTAAAGCATTTTTAATGTAAAGAGCCAAATTATACAGGTCACTTCTGTTATCAGAGCTTAACAATTTCAAAAATGTATACATACTTGGTCTTGTATACAATCTTTTAGTAATATAACGTTTCCTCAAATCTATATAGCATGAACATGTTAAGTTAAGTATATGTTTTTCGTTTGCGTAGTATGTATACTAGATGACATAGAAAACGCACACTTTGGACAAGTTTTACATGAAAAACAATAACTATTAAATACATAGTTTTAAACATTTTGGAATAGTTTTCGTTGTTCGGTTTTTATGTTTTGCAATAAAGATGTAATATATCCTTCGTATTTCATTTTCATGTAATAATAATCATATATTGTAGATGTGCGCTTTCTATGTCCTCTAGTATATACTGTAGGTGTGCGCTTTCTATGTCCTCTAGTATATATTGTAGATGTGCGCTTTCTATGTCCTCTAGTATATATTGTAGGTGTGCGCTTTCTATGTCCTCTAGTATATATTGTAGATGTGCGCTTTCTATGTCCTCTAGTATATATTGTAGATGTGCGCTTTCTATGTCCTCTAGTATATATTGTAGATGTGCGCTTTCTATGTCCTCTAGTATATATTGTAGATGTGCGCTTTCTCTGTCCTCTAGTATATATTGTAGATGTGCGCTTTCTATGTCCTCTAGTATATATTGTAGATGTGCGCTTTCTATGTCCTCTAGTATATATTGTAGGTGTGCGTTTTCTATGTCCTCTAGTATATATTGTAGATGTGCGCTTTCTATGTCCTCTAGTATATATTGTAGATATGCGCTTTCTATGCCCTCTAGTATATATTGTAGATGTGCGCTTTCTATGTCCTCTAGTATATATTGTAGATGTGCGCTTTCTATGTCCTCTAGTATATAATGTAGATGTGCGCTTTCTATGTCCTCTAGTATATATTGTAGATGTGCGCTTTCTATGTCCTCTAGTATATATTGTAGATGTGCGCTTTCTATGTCCTCTAGTATATATTGTAGATGTGCGCTTTCTATGTCCTCTAGTATATATTGTAGATGTGCGCTTTCTATGTCCTCTAGTATATAATGTAGATGTGCGCTTTCTATGTCCTCTAGTATATATTGTGGGTGTGCGCTTTCTATGTCCTCTAGTATATATTGTGGGTGTGCGCTTTCTATGTCCTCTAGTATATATTGTAGATGTGCGCTTTCTATGTCCTCTAGTATATATTGTAGATGTGCGCTTTCTATGTCCTCTAGTATATATTGTGGGTGTGCGCTTTCTATGTCCTCTAGTATATATTGTGGGTGTGCGCTTTCTATGTCCTCTAGTATATAATGTAGATGTGCGCTTTCTATGTCCTCTAGTATATATTGTGGGTGTGCGCTTTCTATGTCCTCTAGTATATAATGTAGATGTGCGCTTTCTATGTCCTCTAGTATATATTGTGGGTGTGCGATTTCTATGTCCTCTAGTATATATTGTGGGTGTGCGCTTTCTATGTCCTCTAGTATATAATGTAGATGTGCGCTTTCTATGTCCTCTAGTATATATTGTGGGTGTGCGCTTTCTATGTCCTCTAGTATATAATGTAGATGTGCGCTTTCTATGTCCTCTAGTATATATTGTCTATGAAAGACGCTCTCGCTAGGAATAAATTTCGCCGATTGTTTGGTTCACTCCGCTATTTTTTAAATATTTTCAAACGTATTCTTTATGTCATATATCTGTTCAAAAGGACTGTCACGGTGTTTTAAATAATCCATATCATAACCCTAACCATAACCATAACCATAACCCTAACCATATCATACATTTGTGTATATTGTATTATTACAAAACAACTGTATATCCAAAGTTAGTCAGAAACGAAATCGAACCGTTGCACCCGTTTTAATATACTAGTTTCAAATAATATAATCTTTGTTCGTTTACAATTGATGTCCGATTAGCGCGTTCGCATCTAACCAATACAACCGGGTTCGATCCTCGGACCGGGAAGTATGTAAAATGGTACGAGGGTCGCCAGATCGGACAGGTTGGTTTTCTCCGGGTACTCCGGTTTCCTCTCACATGAATGACCACATTTACGTGTTCATCTGCGCCAACGAGAGTGATTAATATAAGTCGTTAAAGCTTGTTTCGCAATCGTTGTAAAATAAATAATATAAAGCTTAAACTTGTTTTGGCTACAGTTGTTGGAATAATAAAATGGGATACCCGCACACAGCGTGATCTCGTTTTTATTAAAGAAATATATATCCTGTTAAAATAAAACGACATTGTATTGCATATAAGAGCCCGAAATATTAATAAAACGTTAAAGGTGATGTACGCACATTAATTTCATTGCTTTATAATTTGTTACGGAGAATTGGAGCAAAAAGATAGTCCAATGAAATAAGAACAGAGAACAACATTTTATCATCAGACTTGTACATAGTACATAATCATATAATACATAATACATAATATATAATATATTTATTTACGTGACTTGTTAGTTACATATTCAAGTGTGTTCATTGTATTAGTAACAGAGGATGAACATTATATTTAAGCAGAATATCCTACAATATCAAGTATATTTAACAAGAAAAAAACAATGTTATTAGATACAAATTATTTTGTCTTTAGCATAATTATGTAAATGGAAATTATTTTAATAAGACTAACATAGTGGAGCTAAGATTATATAATGCTTAACAATGTTCAAGTACTTCCAAGTAGCTAAATAGTTGGATTTCTTTGCTGCGAAGATCGTGTAATACTGATTGTGTAACGAATACAGTTATATGATAGCAACACTTTTAGAAATTGTGACCGTCAGTTTGAACTGGAATATAACATTTAAGTTCAGCGGGGGGGGGGTCTGTTGTTACATTTGACATTATAGGAAGAGAGATAGAGAGATAACATTATAGGAAGAGAGATAGAGAGATAGATAGTTGCGGAGAATTGGAGCTACGAAGATTTGTAAAAAGGGCAATAAGATACGCTGACTTCATATTCATCTTCAAACTGATTGTCACTAGTTCCAGGAAAGTTGCTATCATGTAGAACTGAACTGCAATTGTATCACTAGTTCCAGGAAAGTTGCTATCATGTAGAACTGAACTGCAATTGTATCACTAGTTCCAGGAAAGTTGCTATCATGTAGAACTGAACTGCAATTGTATCACTAGTTCCAGGAAAGTTGCTATCATGTAGAACTGAACTGCAATTGTATCACTAGTTCCAGGAAAGTTGCTATCATGTAGAACTGAACTGCAATGGTATCACTAGTTCCAGGAAAGTTGCTATCATGTAGAACTGAACTGCAATTGTATCACTAGTTCCAGGAAAGTTGCTATCATGTAGAACTGAACTGCAATTGTATCACTAGTTCCAGGAAAGTTGCTATCATGTAGAACTGAACTGCAATTGTATCACTAGTTCCAGGAAAGTTGCTATCATGTAGAACTGAACTGCAATTGTATCACAAGTTCCAGGAAAGTTGCTATCATGTAGAACTGAACTGCAATTGTATTAGTTTCACAACCTGACGTAAGCAAAGAATCCATTGTTTGGAACATGCTTAAATGTACCTGCACAAATATACATGTAAGCTTATTCTGACTAGAATAATCTTTTTGTAGTCGGGTATCTCCATGTATCTCCATGTATATCCATGTATCTCCATGTATCTCCATGTATCTCCATGTATCCATTTCTCCTTCACAAATCATAATAGTTAATGGGCGTACGCCGCAAAACGTATACCGGTAATTTATTAAAATTACTGGCATGAAAACAAACAGTTCACTGAAATTTCGTATTTGTGTCCACAAGGAATACGATTTTAAAATAGAAATAGCCGACAAGACATAAAATAATAATATTATTTTCTTCACAACTCCGAACGAGTCCAGCCCACTCGTCGGAAGTTGAGGAGACTGAAAACTAACACATAATTTTATATAACGCATATTATCCATTGAAGATATATACAGAGTCTTCAAGCTTGAACGTTTATATGAAGTATAATTATATCATATATGAACCTTACACATGTATGTGTCGTAGCAAAGTGCACCCAATATTTGATTTCTTTTAAAAACAGGACTTCGATGTGCCTCACATTTAAATGAAACACAGTTTCTGAATTCAAACTGAAATATGTTGATGGCCACCATAAAAACCTGTTCACTTTTATATTCAGTTTTACCTTTTCATTACTAATTTTAGAATTATGGATTTTACTATCATGAGTGAAGAAAATAATCCTTCACACATTGCACTCATTTACCCAATATTTCGCACATTTTCATACCAAACGTGTCTATAAATTGTTTTCTAAAAGGATTTAATTTTTACCTCTTAATGCAAGTGCACAGATTCTGTTTGGTGTCACTATTCTCGGGATATGTATTCATTACATCACACATTAATGTTTGAAATTATTTTTGGTCCAATGAAATGGCAGCATTTTTCAAACTTTGAACGAATTTATTTTAGTAAACCAACTTTAAAACACTAAGCAGGTTAAAGTTTATTAGTACGTATGTAAAAGATGACAGGCGCGAGTTTGATGTTTCGGTGTGTCAATCAATGCCGCGGGACGAAAGAGGGCGCAGACATGTAGAGAGCGTACACAAATAATTTAAAACACTAAGCAGGTTAAAGTTTATTAGTACGGCATGCGCCGTACCGTGCCTGACCAATTTAATTTGTAAATACGTACTAATAAACTTTAACCTATACTTATTATTCAAGTTTTGCAGTAAAGAAATCAAACCGTTTTAATGTACTTGAACATTGTTGAAACATATAATATAATAATAATAAAAATATATAATCAGATTTTGACACGGGTAGACCTTTTAACCATCGACTCATCGTAGCTCCGTGTCCTAGTCGTGATCATATAGCAATGCAATTAATGTGCGAACATCACACTAATAAACGGGACAGTGTACGATTGCGTGTTTAAAAACGAGTACGACTTTTAAATCATTATTATAAAGTTAATTCTATATGCAGCCGTTTAGGTTTAACTAAAATAGCCTAAATATAGAGTGCATCTTGCAATCTACAAATAAATCTATTGTAGCTAATCTAGTTAAATTTATCAAAGAATATTTTAAATATTAGTATGTCATGTGTTCATACTCTGCTATTGATGATATTGCAAACTGCTGTGTACCCATTCATCTGAGTATTTATATGTTATATACGTATATATATTGCAAACTGCTGTGTACCCATTCATCTGAGTATTTATATGTTATATACGTATATATATTGCAAACTGCTGTGTACCCATTCATCTGAGTATTTATATGTTATATACGTATATATATTTGACGATGTACTATATATACCGTTATTTCTGGTGCGGGCCGTTGTCTAATGTTGCTAAAACTTGTGGCCCAAACCATTTGTATTTTCATGCTATGTATTGTATCTTTATGTGTATGACATATATACTATTAATTTGCAATAACATATGATTAAATATAGAATATGTTTTCTGTTCTGTTCTGTTCTACACATTATACATGTACTATTTAATTGACAAATGTTTTCATTACAATGTGATCTACATTGGACAATGTCCATAGTTTAAATAACCATATTTTACATTTAATAACATACTGGGAAATAAAGCTAAAACACAGTTTAGAAATAATCTTATTTTAACATTTAACAACCGAAAACAGTTTAAAATAATCTATTTTTAACATTTAATAACCGACTGGGAAATACTTTATAAGTTATAACGCAGTATAAATAACAATACACGAACATTTAATACCGACTGGAAAATGCAGTCTTAAATTTAAACCGACAAAAGAATAATGTTTACAAAACCTTGGTTAAATTAAATATTTATATTAAGTTATTACCATTTTCAAACCGAAGTTAAACATAAATTATATTAGTTTAAACAATATTTTAGTTCAATATGTGCACGTGCATTTATAATATACAGTATATGGAATATGTGCACGTGCATTTATAATATAAAGTATATGGAAATGATTGAGAAGAAAGCATAACATATGTTTGTAATTGTAAGTTATAACTAGTGAGAGTCGTGATAGCGCAGTGGTAGCGCGTTCGCTTCATGTGCGAAATGCCCGGAGTTCGAGCCCCGTTGAAACCGTTACGATTGTGTCCTTAGGCAAAGTACTTAAATTCCACAATGCCACTTCTCTCTCCCTCGCGGCGATGGATTACATCAGGAATGAGGTCTCGAAAGTGATTATATAAGAACTTGTTTCACAATCGAGCTAAAATAAATGTGTATAAACTAAGCTAATTATGATTAACAGTAAAACCCGTACACTATGACCACCTACGGGTCTTTAGCGGATTAAAATCTCTAATAGCTGGCTTAGGAAAATGAAACACAACTGATACAATGGATTGAACTTGAATCGTAACAATTATATATTAATAAATTACATGCATGGTTATAATCTATAATAATGATACAGACGCTATCGCTATGTGTTCTGTGACTGGTTATAATCTATAATACTGATACAGACGCTATCGCTATGTGTTCTGTGACTGGTTATAATCTATAATACTGATACAGACGATATCGCTATGTGTTCTGTGACTGGTTATAATCTATAATACTGATACAGACGCTATCGCTATGTGTTCTGTGACTGGTTATAATCTATAATACTGATACAGACGCTATCGCTATGTGTTCTGTGACTGGTTATACTCTATAATAATGATACAGACGCTATCGCTATGTGTTCTGTGACTGGTTATAATATATTATAATGTTACAGACGCCATCGCTATGTGTTCTGTGACTGGTTATAATCTATAATCATGATACAGACGCTATCGCTATGTGTTCTGTGACTGGTTATAATCTATAATAATGATACAGACGCTATCGCTATGTGTTCTGTGACACCTGTCGGCATTCTCTAATAGTTATTCCTTTAATTGAGGAAGTGTATTTATTGTCGCACCCGCAACATTCGGGACCATGTCTCCCTCTCCACGCTTATCCATGTTCCCCCTCCTTCCGCTATCACACCAGTCCTCACTCCTTCCGTGATCATCCCGGTCCTCTCTACTCCCACGATCACCCCGATCCGCATATTTCTTCAGCGATCACCCCAGTCCGACCTCCTTCCACGATCACTCCAGTCATACCTCCTTCCGCGATCACTCCAGTCATACCTCCTTCCACGATCACAACAGTCATCCCTCGTTCCTCGATCATTCCTCCATCCACTATCACCCGATACTCCATCCTTCCACTATCACTCGATCCTCCATCCTTCCACTATCACCCGATCCTCCATCCATCCACTATCACCCGATCCTCCATCCATCCACTATCACCCGATACTCCATCCATCCACTATCACCCGATACTCCATCCATCCACTATCACCATTTCCTCCATCCATCCACTATCACCCGATCCTCCATCCATCCACTATCGCCCGATACTCCATCCATCCACTATCACCCGATACTCCATCCATCCACTATCACCCGATACTCCATCCTTACACGATCGCCCGATACTCCATCCATCCACTATCGCCCGATACTCCATCCATCCATCCACTATCACCCGATACTCCATCCTTACACGAACACCCGATACTCCATCCATCCACTATCACCCGATACTCCATCCATCCACTATCACCCGATCCTCCATCCTTCCACTATCGCCCGATACTCCATCCATCCACTATCACCCGATCCTCCATCCATCCACTATCGCCCGATACTCCATCCATCCACGATCACCCGATCCTCCATCCATCCACTATCATCCGATACTCCATCCTTACACGAACACCCGATCCTCCATCCATCCACTATCACCCGATACTCCATCCTTCCACGATCACCCGATCCTCCATCCACGATCACCCGATCCTCCATCCATCCACTATCACCCGATACTCCATCCATCCACTATCACCCGATACTCCATCCTTACACGATCGCCCGATACTCCATCCTTACACTATCGCCCGATACTCCATCCTTACACGATCACCCGATCCTCCATCCATCCACTATCGCCCGATACTCCATCCATCCACTATCGCCCGATACTCCATCCATCCACTATCACCCGATACTCCATCCTTACACGAACACCCGATACTCCATCCATCCACTATCACCCGATACTCCATCCATCCACTATCATCCGATACTCCATCCATCCACTATCACCCGATACTCCATCCATCCACTATCACCCGATACTCCATCCATCCACTATCACCCGATACTCCATCCATCCACTATCGCCCGATACTCCATCCATCCACTATCACCCGATACTCCATCCATCCACTATCGCCCGATACTCCATCCATCCACTATCACCCGATACTCCATCCTTACACGAACACCTGATACTCCATCCATCCACTATCACCCGATACTCCATCCATCCACTATCATCCGATACTCCATCCATCCACTATCACCCGATACTCCATCCTTACACGATCACCGATACTCCATCCATCCACTATCACCCGATACTCCATCCTTCCACTATCGCCCGATACTCCATCCATCCACTATCACCCGATACTCCATCCATCCACTAGCACCCGATACTCCATCCTTACACGATCGCCCGATCCTCCATCCATCCACTATCACCCGATACTCCATCCATCCACTATCACCCGATACTCCATCCTTACACGAACACCCGATACTCCATCCATCCACTATCACCCGATACTCCATCCATCCACTATCACCCGATACTCCATCCTTACACGATCACCCGATACTCATCCATCCACTATCACCCGATACTCCATCCATCCACTATCACCCGATACTCCATCCATCCACTAGCACCCGATACTCCATCCTTACACGATCGCCCGATCCTCCATCCATCCACTATCACCCAATACTCCATCCATCCACTATCACCCGATACTCCATCCTTACACGAACACCCGATACTCCATCCATCCACTATCACCCGATACTCCATCGATCCACTATCACCCGATACTCCATCCATCCACTATCACCCGATACTCCATCCATCCACTATCACCCGATACTCCATCCTTACACGAACACCCGATACTCCATCCATCCACTATCACCCGATACTCCATCCATCCACTATCATCCGATACTCCATCCATCCACTATCACCCGATACTCCATCCATCCACTATCACCCGATACTCCATCCTTACACGTTCGCCCGATACTCCATCCATCCACTATCACCCGATACTCCATCCTTACACGATCGCCCGATACTCCATCCATCCACTATCACCCGACACTCCATCCGTACACGATCGCCCGATACTCCATCCATCCACTATCACCCGATACTCCATCCTTCCACTATCACCCGATACTCCATCCTTACACGATCACCCGATACTCCATCCTTACACGATCGCCCGATACTCCATCCATCCACTATCACCCGATACTCCATCCTTACACGATCACCCGATACTCCATCCTTCCACTATCGCCCGATACTCCATCCATCCACTATCACCCGATACTCCATCCATCCACTATCACCCGATACTCCATCCTTACACGATCGCCCGATACTCCATCCATCCACTATCACCCGATACTCCATCCTTACACTATCACCCGATACTCCATCCTTACACGATCGCCCGATACTCCATCCTTACACGATCATCCGATCCTCCATCCATCCACTATCACCCGATACTCCATCCTTACACGATCACCCGATCCTCCATCCATCCACTATCACCCGATACTCCATCCTTACACGATCACCCGATCCTCCATCCTTCCACTATCACCCGATACTCCATCCTTCCACTATCACCCGATACTCCATCCATCCACTATCACCCGATACTCCATCCATCCATCCACTATCACCCGATACTCCATCCTTACACGATCACCCGATCCTCCATCCTTCCACTATCACCCGATACTCCATCCTTCCACTATCACCCGATACTCCATCCATCCACTATCACCCGATACTCCATCCATCCATCCACTATCACCCGATACTCCATCCTTCCACTATCACCCGATACTCCATCCATCCACTATCACCCGATACTCCATCCATCCATCCACTATCACCCGATACTCCATCCTTCCACTATCACCCGATCCTCCATCCTTACACGATCACCCGATCCTCCCTCCGTCCACGATCACCCGATCCTCCATCCGTACACCCGGTAACACAGTCTGACAGTGAGTGCACACATAGTACGCTGAAGTTATCTTATCAGTGTAGCTGCGATCAATTAGAAGCAACATGATTTGTGCAGTAAAATTCACATATTCTCGATTTTGTTCCGTCTTTAAATGTCAGACGGTAAGAATGAAAGCAGGTGTTTCCTTGGAGATTGCGTAATTGTAAACACAGACGTTTCCAGAAGCTGTTCTACTCTCTGGCAAGTGGTTCAGATATTTACCATAAATCATCTATTTCATTGTAACATTGCCGCCGTGTTATAGTACATCATAGTGCCGGTAAAGTGTCGTTGAATCGTGAACAAATGCTTGAAATAGTAGGTGGGAGTGGACATTTCGGTGACCGCCCTGACCGCAGACCTTGGCCGATTTCTCTCAAAATCAATGATAATTCTTGGTGGTTCGTATGAAGATTTATGATCATTGGAAAGGCTTCGCCTCAGGGCCATATGTGTATAGTGTCTTGAACATTGGCTGATACGTTCGTGAGAAGAAGACGTTTGAAATATCTCATAAAAAGATGACCTTTTGACATTTCGGCAGCCATCTTGGATGACGTAATCTTCCGAATTTTACAATAATTGCACCAGAGCGATCGACTTGACGATACCTTCGGTGTGATATATTCAGTCAAAAATAAAAGTTTACCTTATTTGATCCCCGGGTCACGCTTATTTTGATCCCGGGATCAACATTTTTACAACTTTGAAAGATCAGTCCTACCAATATCTGCCGGTGGTTCGCGAGAGAAGAATGTTTTTAAGAAGTTGTGCTATTTTTAGACGGCGGTCATCTTGGATTGCGTAATGACGACATCTAAATAATTTTGTAATATCTTCTCAACCATGACCATAAATGGTGACAATATACCCAATGGTTACTGAGAAGAAGACGGTTGAAAATGTTACGGACGACGATGGACGGATGACAGACGTACATATTGCGGCGGTAACAATCGAGCTAATAAAGCGAATGTTCTGTTCTATTCTGAGCAGAAATGTTTTATTATCGAAATATACCACCATTAGCAGAAACGAACCGACTACTGTGGCGTAGACAAACACATGGCCCCGAGGTTATAAAACGTTTCTTCATTCTAAAACTCAGTCTCAAACTTCTGATTGGTTCAGCTGAGTGTAAATCTCAGACTCAACCAATCACATCACTTGAGCTCGAGTTTCAGATCTTAGAAACGTTTTATAGCATCGGGTCATGGTTCTTTTGCAAACATTGTTGTCAACGCTGTGGTTGCCCTGGTGTGGTCGTAATTCCAGGTTAGTCGCAATATTGCATCATGTTGCATATCGGAATTACCTGGAATAGGTACGGTATTTTAAACAATACTGATTCGGATTGTTGAAATTGTTTGAAGTACGCATGCGTGAAGAGTTTTGTTCTGTAACAAATATCTGATAATTTTATTTTCCTGTAGCGTAGAAACTGGAACTGAGAATTCGGCTTCCAAAACAACTCAACACACTATCTGTGCACCGCGTACACACTATCTGTGCACCGCATACACACTATATGTGCATCGCGTACACACTATCTGTGCACCGCGTACACACTATCTGTGCAACTTTATAAACTAGACACCGCGTACACACTATCTGTGCAACTTTATAAACTAGACACCGCGTACACACTATCTGTGCAACTTTATAAACTAGACACCGCGTACACACTATCTGTGCAACTTTCTAAACTAGACACCGCGTACACACTATCTGTGCAACTTTATAAACTAGACACCGCGTACACACTATCTGTGCAACTTTATAAACTAGACACCGCGTACACACTATCTGTGCAACTTTATAAACTAGACACCGCGTACACACTATCTGTGCAACTTTATAAACTAGACACCGCGTACACACTATCTGTGCAACTTTATAAACTAGACACCGCGTACACAACACTATCTGTGCAACATTATAAACTAGACACCGCGTACACACTATCTGTGCAACTATCTAAACTAGACACCGCGTACACACTATCTGTGCAACTTTATAAACTAGACACCGCGTACACACTATCTGTGCAACTTTATAAACTAGACACCGCGTACACAACACTATCTGTGCAACTTTATAAACTAGACACCGCGTACACACTATCTGTGCAACTTTATAAACTAGACACCGCGTACACAACACTATCTGTGCAACATTATAAACTAGACACCGCGTACACACTATCTGTGCAACTATCTAAACTAGACACCGCGTACACAACACTATCTGTGCAACTTTCTAAACTAGACACCGCGTACACACTATCTGTGCAACTTTATAAACTAGACACCGCGTACACACTATCTGTGCAACTTTCTAAACTAGACACCCGTACACACTATCTGTGCAACTTTCTAAACTAGACACCGCGTACACAACACTATCTGTGCAACTTTCTAAACTAGACACCGCGTACACACTATCTGTGCAACTTTCTAAACTAGACACCGCGTACACACTATCTGTGCAACTTTATAAACTAGACACCGCGTACACACTATCTGTGCAACTATCTAAACTAGACACCGCGTACAC
>CM026398.1:57366950-57396856 GCA_014843695.1 Archivesica marissinica | reverse complement strand
ACTGCTACTGAAGCTTCAATACCCCCCTAGTATAGTAACCAATGTCTCATAGTGTACCTGGCAGGTCAGACACTGCTACTGAAGCTTCAATATCCCCCCTAGTATAGTAACCAATGTCTCATAGTGTACCTGGCAGGTCCGACACTGCTACTGAAGCTTCAATATCCCCCCTAGTATAGTAACCAATGTCTCACAGTGTACCTGGCAGGTCCGACACTGCTACTGAAGCTTCAATATTCCCCCTAGTATAGTAACCAATGTCTCATAGTGTACCTGGCAGGTCCGACACTGCTACTGAAGCTTCAATATTCCCCCTAGTATAGTAACCAATGTCTCATAGTGTACCTGGCAGGTCCGACACTGCTACTGAAGCTTCAATATCCCCCCTAGTATAGTAACCAATGTCTCACAGTGTACCTGACAGGTCCGACACTGCTACTGAAGCTTCAATATCCCCCCTAGTATAGTAACCAATCCCATTATATGTCCCCAAAAATAGTTTGCCACAAAAACATGGACTTTTCAACAGCATTACCTTGAAACATGCACATGGCTTAGCACACTCGCTTCTCAATAATACAACCCGGCTTCGATCCTCGGACCGGGAGGTATGTAAGATGGTGCGGATGTCGCCAGATGAGACAGGTGGGTTTTCTCCGGATACTCCGGTTTCCTGACCACACATACGGGTTCACCCGTCGTGCCAACGAGGGTGATTAATAATAATAATAATAATATACGTTCTATAGCTTGTTTCGCGATCGGTGTAAAATAAATAAAGTGTCTACCTTTTTTTCAATATGGTTGACAAATTCAAATGTTATTTGTTTAAATAATATTTCTTTTCTTTGAATAAACATAGTCAACCTGCTTGTATGGTTACCTTTTTCCTAATGCTATTAACGGCGGCGTTAATAATAATCAAATAAATACAATACATTGTATTGGGGGTAGCTTACAAGATCAAACCTGCGATCCCTGGATTACCAGTCCAGCGTGTTACCACTGGACTACATATCCGTCTGTCCATGTTTATATATAATCTAACTTCCTTAAATACCTACACCGGGTCATTCGGTTAGTGGCAAGCACGACACTTTATTTTATATAATTACAATTTAATTGAGAGAAAAAATACACGAGTCAACATGCTCAAAACATTTTAGGAGAAATTAATTGAAATAATTTGAGAACTTCTGATGGGGGAATTTGATCAGCGTCCCTCCTTTTGAATGACAAGTCCAAATATTCACACCGGCCAGTATGTGGTAGAACAATCCACTCACCCTCTCCCTCATTCAATATTCAAAGCAACGTGTGCTTCGTTCTAATTTCACAAAAGATGGTCGTCACCTTCTTTTCATCAAATTTTGACAAGATCCCCGCCATATTGGGATTCCCCAGACGGGTTCAATGGCTTTTCTTGCAATCAAGCGTCTCACATTCAATGATGAATCACTTTCACTAATGGGTCGATACCAAATCCACAGAACCAGTCCGATGTAATTGATTTTGCAGCCATCAGCCAATAATTTTGTCCACAACAAGAAAAGGGAATGTTGGTATCCAATTAGAGACATATAAAATATTAACTTACACAGAAATCAACATAAATATGGACTAAAGTGGGTGCTTTCGTTTTGTTTCGAAACATAAAACTTCGGATATAAATCCGATCAAAACAGATTGAATTCCAAGAGTAATGAATAGTTAACCCATTTAATTGAGATTTAGTGGAAGTCGTGATAGCGCAGTGGATGCGCGTTCGCTTCAGGTGCGAAAGGTCCGGGGTTCGAGCCCCACTGGAGCCGTTACGATTGTGCGCTTAGGCAAGGCATTTAAATTCCACGTTGCCTCTTCTCTCTCCCTCGTGGCGATGGATTCCATCAGGAATGAGGTCTCGAGAGTGATTTATATAAGTTGAAATAACTTATTTCGCAATCGAGCTAAAATAAATGTGTATAAACTAACCCATTTAACAGGAAGTAACTCACGTAGACTGGTACATTCAACACGAAGTAACTCACGTGGACTGGTACATTCAACACGAAGTAACTCACGTGGACTGGCACATTCAACAGGAAGTAACTCACGACTGGCACATTCAACAGGAAGTAACTCACGTGGACTGGTACATTCAATAGGAAGTAACTCACGTGGACTGGCACATTCAACAGGAAGTAACTCACGACTGGCACATTCAACAGGAAGTAACTCACGTGGACTGGTACATTCAATAGGAAGTAACTCACGTGGACTGGTACATTCAACACGAAGTAACTCACGTGGACTGGTACATTCAGCACGAAGTAACTCACGTGGACTGGTGCATCAACACGAAGTAACTCACGTGGACTGGTGCATTCAACACGAAGTAACGCACGTAGACTGGTACATTCAACAAGAAGTAACTCACGTGGACTGGTACATTCAACACGAAGTAACTCACGTGGACTGGTACATTCAACACGAAGTAACTCACGTGAACTGGTACATTCAATACGAAGTAACTCACGTGGACTGGTACATTCAACACGAAGTAACTCACGTGGACTGGTGAATTATATTGTTAGACCAATAAATTAATAAGAAAATTACATTTGGACCAATTCATTTATTAAAATGGACAACAAACAAAAAATAGTAATATTACTATCTATCTATCTATCTATCTATCTTCCTATAAGTCAAACCCCTGATGGGGACCTTAGACTTTGACCTTTACTGGCAAAATGTGCAGATCCTGAGACGACTCGTTACGAGCCGACTTATCTAGACTGGATGTACTTGTTTAGTCATATTTTATTTGCTATTTTACATATATAGTACCTATAGACTTTATGATATAAATGATATATATGATAAAATGCAAAATGGGTTAGGCAACAAGTTCTAAGAACATTAGTAAACTGCCCTCCCCCAAAAACTGGATCTACACTTGTTGTAAGCCTATTTAGAGGTATGTGGTGTTGAAAGGGTTAAGGCAAATACACGTATTTTCTCTCTCAGCAAATCAAAAACAATTCAGGGATAAGCCACTGGTGGATGTAACTTGGGTAAACTTGGAGAGGTGTATAATCCGATTGCCTGCACGGTTGCCTGCACGATTGCCTGCACGGTTGCCTGCACGATTGCCTGCACGATTGCCTGCACGGTTGCCTGCACGGTTGCCTGCACGATTGCCTGCACGATTGCCTGCACGATTGCCTGCACGGTTGCCTGCACGATTGCCTGACGGTTGCCTGCACGGTTGCCTGCACGATTGCCTGCACGTGCACGATTGCCTGCACGATTGCCTTACCTACACGATTGCCTGCACGATTGCCTTACCTGCACGATTGCCTGCACGTGCACGATTGCCTTACCTGCACGATTGCCTTACCTGCACGATTGCCTTACCTGCACGATTGCCTGCACCTGCACGATTGCCTTACCTGCACGATTGCCTTACCTGCACGATTGCCTGCCTGCACGATTGCCTGCACCTGCACGATTGCCTGCCTGCACGATTGCCTTACCTGCACGATTGCCTGCACCTGCACGATTGCCTGCACCTGCACGATTGCCTGCACCTGCACGATTGCCTGCCTGCACGATTGCCTGCACCTGCACGATTGCCTGCCTGCACGATTGCCTGCACCTGCACGATTGCCTGCCTGCACGATTGCCTGCCTGCACGATTGCCTTACCTGCACGATTGCCTGCACCTGCACGATTGCCTGCCTGCACGATTGCCTGCACCTGCACGATTGCCTGCCTGCACGATTGCCTGCACCTGCACGATTGCCTGTACCTGCACGATTGCCTTACCTGCACGATTGCCTGCACCTGCACGATTGTCTGCACCTGCACGATTGCCTGCCTGTACCTGCACGATTGCCTGCCTGCACGATTGCCTTACCTGCACGATTGCCTGCCTGCACGATTGCCTGCACCTGCACGATTGGCTTGTTGTACGCGATATGTACATCACATGCTGCTTATAGCAGAATGTGTGAACATTGTAGTCATGTTGTAGTCCACACAATGCATGTTGTAGTCCACACAATGTATGTTGTAGTCCACACAATGCATGTTGTAGTCCACACAATGCATGTTGTAGTCCACACAATGCATGTTGGTCTTGTGTCACATAATCATTCATGCAGCAAGCTATTTCAATTCTGAAGTGGTATTTTCAAAATGGGACTATTCTCTCTAGAAATTTGGAACATATTCCTAACAATGCTGTGTACAGTGGGTGAACAGGTAACTGCTGCAAATGTACACTTGTATGCGCAGTACCAATGGAAGCTTCCTTTTGTTACACTTTGTAACTGCTAAATACAGACAAGTGTGTCTTAGTTTAAATAGTTAACCGATCGAAAACTTCTGGGATGTAATCTGGAGCCAGACTATCGACCAGTGACAATGAGTATGGAGATAGCATACTACGGCGTGCAATATATTACACCAAACCAAAAATAAACAATCGAGACTGTAAAATATTAATGAAACGACACCTTTTGTATAAATTACCAAGCGATGATTACTGAGTGTATGCATGTAAAGCCAGGTGGATAGCAGTGTATACATGTAAAGACAGGTGGATAGCAGTATATACATGTAAAGCCAGGTGGATAGCAGTATATACATGTAAAGCCAGGTGGATAGCAGTATATACATGTAAAGCCAGGTGGATAGCAGTGTATGCATATAAAGCCAGGTGGATAGCAGTGTATACATGTAAAGCCAGGTGGATGGCAGTGTATACATGTAAAGCCAGGTGGATAGCAGTGTATGCATGTAAAGCCAGGTGGATAGCGGTATATACATATAAAGCCAGGTGGATAAGTGTATACATGTAAAGCCAGGTGGATAGCAGTGTATACATGTAAAGCCAGGTGGATAGCAGTGTATACATGTAAAGCCAGGTGGATAGCAGTGTATACATGTAAAGCCAGGTGGATAGCAGTATATACATGCAAAGCCAGGTGGATAGCAGTATATACATGCAAAGCCAGGTGGATAGCAGTATATACATGCAAAGCCAGGTGGATAGCAGTGTAAAGCCAGGTGGATAGCAGTGTATACATGTAAAGCCAGGTGGATAGCAGTGTATACATGTAAAGCCAGGTGGATAGCAGTGTATGCATGTAAAGCCAGGTGGATAGCAGTATATGCATGTAAAGCCAGGTGAATAGCAGTTTATACATGTAAAGCCAGGTGGATAGCAGTGTATACATGTAAAGCCAGGTGAAAAGCAGTGTATACATGTAAAGCCAGGTGGATAGCAGTATAAAGCCAGGTGGATAGCAGTGTATAGCAGTGTAAAGCCAGGTGGATAGCAGTGTATACATGTAAAGCCAGGTGGATAGCAGTGTAAAGCCAGGTGGATAGCAGTGTATACATGTAAAGCCAGGTGGATAGCAGTGTAAAGCCAGGTGGATAGCAGTGTATAGCAGTGTAAAGCCAGGTGGATAACAGTGTATACATGTAACGCCAGGTGGATAGCAGTGAATACATGTAAAGCCAGGTGGATAGCAGTGTATGCATGTAAAGCCGGGTGGATAGCAGTGTATACATGTAACGCCAGGTGGATAGCAGTGAATACATGTAAAGCCAGGTGGATAGCAGTGTATGCATGTAAAGCCGGGTGGATAGCAGTGTATACATGTAAAGCCAGGTGGATAGCAGTGAATACATGTAAAGCTAGATGGATAGCAGTGTATACATGTAACGCCAGGTGGATAGCAGTGAATACATGTAAAGCCAGGTGGATAGCAGTGAATACATGTAAAGCCAGGTGGATAGCAGTGAATACATGTAAAGCCAGGTGGATAGCAGTGTATGCATGTAAAGCCGGGTGGATAGCAGTGTATACATGTAAAGCCAGGTGGATAGCAGTGAATACATGTAAAGCTAGATGGATAGCAGTGTATACATGTAAAGCCAGGTGCATAGCAGTATATACATGTAAAGCCAGGTGGATAGCTTCCTCGCTTGAAATAATTCAACACTCCAAATGAAGTATATGAGATGGTACGGTGGTCGCCAGATCGGACAGGTGGGATTTCTCCGGGTACTCCGGTATCCTGCCATGAATGACGTGCTGGAACTATGTACATGTATATGTAAACTTCATGACGTCATGCCATGCGTGGAACATTATTCCACAACCCTTCCGTAAGGCTTCTTGATTTCTTATCGACCCATGACGACACGGGCTTGGAATGTGGGGGACTTGAGGGTGGGGAATTGGCTTTCAGTTGTATTTAATTTTGTAGTTTATGGGGTGATTAAGCATATTATAATTTACGGCCTGAATTTTTGTTTCGGTATTCCTTTTCAAATTCTTAAATACACACACACACAAAACAAAACACACATAACCAAAGACCTACAAGTTCCATAAACAACATTATAACGACATGTGATATCTGCGATAAGATTATTGGCCACCGTGAGAGTCCATTGTGCTTTGAATACAATTTCGAAAACTATACTAGAGGACATAGAAAACGCACAGCTACATTATATACTAGAGGACATAGAAAACGCACACCTACATTATATACAAGCGGACATAGAAAACGCACACCTACATTATATACTAGAGGACATAGAAAACGCACACCTACATTATATACTAGAGGACATAGAAAGCGCACAGCTACATTATATACTAGAGGATATAGAAAACGCACAGCTACATTATATACTAGAGGACATAGAAAACGCACACCTACATTATATACTAGAGACATAGAAAACGCACACCTACATTATATACTAAGCACACCTACATTATATACTAGAGGACATAGAAAACGCACACCTACATTATATACTAGATGACATAGAAAACGCACACCTACATTATATACTAAGCACACCTACATTATATACTAGAGGATATAGAAAACGCACACGTACATTATATACTAGAGGACATAGAAAACGCACACCTACATTATATACTAGAGGACATAGAAAACGCACACACACACACACATTATATGATTATTAGTACATGAAAACGAAATACGAAGGATTCCATCAAAGATATATCACATCTTGATTACAAAACATAAACTGAACAATTAAAAATATTCCAAAATGTTTAAAACTATGTATTTATATAGTTATTGTTTTTCATGTAAAACACACTTATCCGAAGTGTGCGTTTTCTATGTCCTCTAGTATACGTCCATCGATATAAAAAATAAAATAATATACGGTAAAATGCTGAGGTTATCCGTTACGTTATAGATTATAAGTATATGTAATTTATATATAAACCCATTCATCGTTTTAATGAATTGAAATATACCATACATCCATTACATACTGAACATAGAGTGTATTTTGAAACGTGCCCAATTTTTCAATTACTAAACTGTATTGAAGACAGACAATTAATTACCTGGGCAGAAACACACTTGTTACATCTATTATATACCCACCGTACACCATGCTGGCTCGTATTTACACAAAACATCGACTACATGGTAAAAATACACTTTACCTCGGTCCCACTCTCAGCCCATCCATCCATCCATCTCTATCTCACTCTCTCGCGCGCGCTCTCTCTCTCTCTCTCTCTCTCTCTCTCTCTCTCTCTCTCTCTCTTCTCTCTCTCTTCTCTCTCTCTTCCTCTCTCTCTCTCTCTCTCTCTCTCTCTCTCTCGCTAGATAGTTCCCTCACATAGCAACATCTTCCACTCGCCGGCTAGATAGTTTCCTCACATAGCAACATCTTCCACTCGCCGGCTAGATAGTTTCCTAACATAGTAACATCTTCCACTCGCCGGCTAGATAGTTTCCTCACATAGCAACATCTTCCACTCGCCGGCTAGATAGTTTCCTCACATAGCAACATCTTCCACTCGCCGGCTAGATAGTTTCCTCACATAGCAACATCTTCCACTCGCCGGCTAGATAGTTTCCTCGCATAGCAACATGTTTACCTCTTCAACGCCGATTGGAGCGGTGGGGGAGGCAAGCAAAATAAACGCAGCCACATGAGGCTGACATATTACAGAATTGACAACTGTCACTAATGGCATCCACTAGACAAAGGCCACAAGAAATAATGCACTACCAGATATAGTAGTTTCTCTACAGTTCAGCTTTAACATTACTATATAATTCCATTATTATTATTATTATTATTATTATTATTATTAGAGAGAAGAGGCAACGTGGAATTTATATGCCTTGCCGAAGGACAAGTGATATGTTTTGAAAGCAACCAAACTAGTATAACAGTGTGTATGCCATGTGTGTATGTATGTAATACTTGTACGTTTATATACAGATACAATAAAATATGAATAAGCTAGGACAATTTCTGTATAAATTGTATATTTATATGAATTATATGCGTGTGTCCAAGGAATACATTCAAACCTGGCAAACAATGTCGCGTGTATGCGTGTGTCCGGGGAATACATTCATACCTGGCAAACAATGTCGTGTGTATGCGTGTGTCCAAGTAATACATTCATACCTGGCAAACAATGTCGCGTGTATGCGTGTGTCCAAGTAATACATTCATACCTGGCAAACAATGTCACGTGTATGCGTGTGTCCGGGGAATACATTCATACCTGGCGAACAATGTCACGTGTATGCGTGTGTCCAAGTAATACATTCATACCTTGCAAACAATGTCGCGTGTATGCGTGTGTCCGGGGAATACATTCATACCTGGCAAACAATGTCGCGTGTATGCGTGTGTCCAAGGAATACATTCATACCTGGCAAACAATGTCGCGTGTATGCGTGTGTCCGGGGAATACATTCATACCTGGCAAACAATGTCACGTGTATGCGTGTGTCCAAGTAATACATTCATACCTGGCAAACAATGTCGCGTGTATGCGTGTGTCCAAGTAATACATTCATACCTGGCAAACAATGTCGAGTGTATGCGTGTGTCCAAGTAATACATTCATACCTGACAAACAATGTCGCGTGTATGCGTGTGTCCGGGGAATACATTCATACCTGGCAAACAATGTCGCGTGTATGCGTGTGTCCGGGGAATACATTCATACCTGGCAAACAATGTCGCGTGTATGCGTGTGTCCGGGGAATACATTCATACCTGGCAAACAATGTCGCGTGTATGCGTGTGTCCGGGGAATACATTCATACCTGGCAAACAATGTCGCGCGTATGCGTGTGTCCGGGGAATACATTCATACCTGGCAAACAATGTCACGTGTATGCGTGTGTCCAAGGAACACATTCATACCTGGCAAACAATGTCACGTGTATGCGTGTGTCCAAGGAATACATTCATACCTGGCAAACAATGTCGAGTGTATGCGTGTGTCCAAGGAATACATTCATACCTGGCAAACAATGTCACGTGTATGCGTGTGTCCGGGGAATACATTCATACCTGGCAAACAATGTCGCGTGTATGCGTGTGTCCAAGGAATACATTCATACCTGGCAAACAATGTCGCGTGTATGCGTGTGTCCAAGGAATACATTCATACCTGGCAAACAATGTCGCGTGTATGCGTGTGTCCAAGTAATACATTCATACCTGGCAAACAATGTCACGTGTATGCGTGTGTCCAAGGAATACATTCATACCTGGCAAACAATGTCGCCTATTGAAACCATTTACACCGTTGACGAAAGTTTACGATGATGTTAATTTGACAATGCTTTTATGACCACTAATTTGCGCAGAAAGAAAACACTTATTTTACGACACAGATACCTTGTTATATCATCGTTACATATCAATCAAACGATACGAGTTAGTCGCCAAGACGCCGACCAATTGTACAATTTTCTGTCAACGTTTTCGGCGAATGAAAAAAAAACATTAGCATGTATATAAATATGCTATAATAATAAAAAATATAGCATTCAATTAATAATAAAGTGGAAGTCGTGATAGCGCAGTGGTAGTGAATTCTCTTCACGTGCGAAAGGCCCGGAGTTCGAGCCACGATGGGGTCGTTACGAGTGTGCCCTTGGGCAATGCATTTAAATTACACTTTGCCTCTTTTCTCTCCCTCGTGGCGATGAATTCCAATCAGGAATGAGTGATTAATCTGATATACTATTAGTAATATATCTGGCAAATGGTTGCAAAGTTTAGCATGGTATGTGTATTGTCAGTTACATTGTATTCAAAGACAACCGTGCACATTTAAACATAGGACAACCGTGCACATTTAAACATAGGACAACCGTGCACATTTAAACATAGGACAACCGTGCACATTTAAACATAGGACAACCGTGCACATTTTAAACATAGGACAACCGTGCACATTTAAACATAAGACAACCGTGCACATTTAAACATAAGACAACAGTGCACATTTAAACATAAGACAACCGTGCACATTTAAATATAAGACAACCGTGCACATTTAAACATAGGACAACAGTGCACATTTAAACATAGGACAACAGTGCACATTTAAACATAGGACAACAGTGCACATTTAAACATAAGCTACGAGGAGAACAATATGATCTAATAATAATTTAAGTTTCTTAGCTGTTTTATAGACACAATATTAATGTTTTTGGTTCAGACAAAACTCCATTTTTTGGTTCAAAATACCTGAGTTTTCAGATGATAACAGTTCTATAAATGTGGGGATATTTTGACGTTTCCAGTAATATTGCTTAGCGTAAGTACTTCTAATATCTTTATACAATTGGCATTCCAATAGAAAATGGAATTCATCTTCTAATATGTTGCATGTGATATATTTTTTCATGTCTGGGAATTTTGATATGTTTATACCATCGTCCGGTTTCTATTGATAATCTGTGCGCTGACACTATTTATATATAAAGCGTTGGTGTGTGGGACAGAATGTGCTTAGCCCGTCTGTTATGTTATGTTATATTTCGGGTTTTACGCCTGCATCAGCACCATGTTGGGCTATATCGCCGGCGGGCAGTTTACCTAACAAGTTACAACACCTTTCCTGGGCAGGCTCCAGTGGTTAACCAGTACTTGGGTGTACCAACCTCCGCTTCGCCCGTCTGACCTTAATACAATGAACAGTCTTTCAGGTGGTAATTTAAACCGAGGTCTCGTGTCGGTGCTGTACACCGTGCACGTAAAAAAACAAGAGGGGACTCTGGAATGCGTCTCTGACACTGCACTATCCTCCAACTGTCTGTATCATTGCACTATCCTCCAACAATCTAAAATGACTAATCTCTGCAGGAGGCGTCGCTCATATGGACAACCGGTCTGGATGCGTAGAAAGACTACTCTGGACGCGTAGAAAGACGACTCTGGACGCGTAGAAATACGACTCTGGACGCCTGTAGAAAGACGACTCTGGGCGCGTGTAGAAAGACGACTCTGGACGCGTGTAGAATGACGACTATGGACGCGTGTAGAAAGACTACTCTGGACGCCTGTAGAAAGACGACCCTGGACGCCTGTAGAAAGACGAATATGGACGCCTGTATAAAGACGACTATGGACGCCTGTAGAAAGACGACTCTGGACGCGTGTAGAAAGACGACTATGGACGCATGTAGAATGACGACCCTGGATGCCTGTAGAAAGACGACTATGGATGCCTGTAGAAAGACGACTATGGACGCCTGTAGAAAGACGACTCTGGACGCGTGTAGAAAGACGACTTTATTCCGCGAAATTAATATGCCGTTAAAGAAAGCCAATATACAGTAGTGTACGTTAAAGAAAGCCAATATACAGCAGTGTACGTTAAAGAAAGCCAATATACAGTAGTGTACGTTAAAGAAAGCCAATATACAATAGTGTACGTTAAAGAAAGCCAATATACAGTAGTGTACGTTAAAGAAAGCCAATATACAGTAGTGTACGTCAAAGAAAGCCAATATACAATAGTGTACGTTAAAGAAAGCCAATATACAGTAGTGTACGTTAAAGAAAGCCAATATACAGTAGTGTACGTTAAAGAAAGCCAATATACAGCAGTGTACGTTAAAGAAAGCCAATATACAGTAGTGTACGTTAAAGAAAGCCAATATACAATAGTGTACGTTAAAGAAAGCCAATATACAGTAGTGTACGTTAAAGAAAGCCAATATACAGTAGTGTACGTCAAAGAAAGCCAATATACAATAGTGTACGTTAAAGAAAGCCAATATACAGTAGTGTACGTTAAAGAAAGCCAATATACAGTAGTGTACGTTGGAAGAGTTGAATGGTTGGACCACCTTCTTTCTGCTAGCTGTAAATGCCACTGAGGTGTCGCATTACTTGGTGGAGCATCGACACGGGGGCTACTCAGCTGACTTGCGAACGCTCGGTGGTTCTACCCACCCGTACAAGAAACCCTGTCCGGTGCTGTATTCCTTCACCAATCGATCGCTAGACAGTCACCATCAGATCTATGTTGGATGGCGGTGCTGTGTTAGCCCCCCACCCCCCTTCCTCCCACCACATCGATAGCTAGACAGTCACCATCAGATCTATGTTGGATGACGTTGCTGTGTTAACCCCCCTTCCTCCCACCACATCGATAGCTAGACAGTCACCATCAGATCTATGTTGGATGACGTTGCTGTGTTAATCCCACCCCCGCCTTCCTCCCACCACCACCAAAAAACAACATCAACATAAAAAAGGAGAACAATTAATGATCTTCTGGAAACATTTCAATCTGTAAATAGCTTTACAATCAGTATACCTCATTTTCCGCTTCAAATGAACAAGAAGAGTAGACTGCTGCTGGTGGAGTGTATTGGCGTGAACATTGATGTCATAAGATATTCGATCAATACATTCTATTAGTCCAGAGGAATGTTCTCTCTATGTATTATACACTATAAACGATTGGAGATAACACGAAATCTTATTCAAGCTGGCGCCCAAAGACCTCATTCACAAATACAATTCTCTGTCAATTAGTGAATAGAGGCAAAATGGAAACTTGAGAAATGCATGTTGTCTCGTATTTGTTGCTGGGGAACAAGAACGCACGCGCCGTGCAGGATTATCGAGCGACACAACACATGCACGTGCTAACTTTTATTGTGGGGGAAACAAACCAAACCAAATGTTCCGTTTTATGATATTTTATTTTTGTTTCTTTTTTTCCAAATACTTAAATAGCATGTACATGTATTTATTTCGGTCGTAGTTTTAATTCCAAGTTATTCATAGTATAAATCTGTCATGATGTCATACCGTTGTATTTGCAGTCCATTATTATTAATATTCGACTGCTGTCAAAAGGCCAGAGTAATATATTAAATCCTAAGTGTAAATGTACGAAATTAACAATTTTAATTGGTAGGATCTTATTATATAAGTGTGTGTTTTAAGTAAGATATAAGCCTCAAACGAAACCAATATGTAAACTAGTGATATATATTGGATGGTGTTCGGAATATCTCATATACTGATACACCTCTTATCTAGATATGCGAAGCGTGTATATGAGGCATACACAACTTGCCTGGTGGCGTGCCGCATGATATTATATATATATATATATATTTCGGGTTTTACGCCTGCACCAGCACCATTTTTGCACCATTTTGGGCTATATCGCCGGCGGGCAGTTTACCTAAAAACACCTTTCCTGGACAGCTCTAGCGGTTAACCAGTACTTGGGTGCACCAACCTCCGTAAGAAACTGCCAGCTTTTTCATATAAATGAGACACCGTCTGAGCGGGGCTCGAATCCGTGACCATCAGTGATGATATGTTACAGTGGTATACAAGTCAGCGACCTTAACCACTCGACCACTGAGGCGGACGATATTACATGTAATAAAATAGAATAGAAATACAACATGTACATTTACATTGTGTTTTCCTACGATCGTGTGTAGTTATTATACGTTTATTTTATGATCATAAAGGTTCGTACAAATAATATAACGAACGTGTCTTACTAGGAGTAGACGGATCTGTAGTCCAGTGGTAGCACACTGGACTGATAATCCAGGGATTAACCGAGGTCTAGTGTCGGTGCTGTACACCGGGCACGTAAAAGAACCAGAGGAGATTCTGGAATGGGTCTCTGTCTGTATCATTGCACTATCCTCCAAAAATCTAAAATGAATAATCTCTTCAGGAGGCATCGCTCATATCGCAACCGGTAGCGACGATAAATAAACGTAAGCCACACGCACTTACTATAGGAGTAGAACCCCGAAGTCTACATCAAGGTAAAATGTGTCTCATTCAGTGACAACTTGCTGATTAGACGGGAAAAAGAAGAGATTTTAGAGAAACGCATTCAATAACAATCAATTTCCCTGTTAAATGGGGTCTGTGTTCACGTTATCCAATTAAAGCCATAAAATATTTTGATAATTCAAATTTGGCGTGTGAAGTGTTATTACATAGAAATAAAATGGATGAAATGGGATGTTGAAGATTTCACGTAGGTTGGGTTTATTTTACTCCTTTGGGTTTCATTCTAGTCGTTTTTGAATAAAACATGAAGTTGCAATAAATGTAGAGATGAAAGGGCCCTGATTACCATAAAGCAGTTAATCATTCGTTCGACAGACGCAAAATACACATATTTAATATTGATAGACGGGGGTCTCTGCGAACCTGGTTAATTATAAATATATGTACACTGACTGCATTCATGTATTTGGACACCGTGTGTGTTTTCCCACAACATATGCGTGTATGCAAACATTGAAACAATACGGGGTAAATACACGCGTGTTTAATGGAATATCCATGCTTTATGTTGTCGTCTGCTTTAGGCTCTAACAGACTAGTTTAGACATTATGACTGTGTCGCCATGGAAACGGGTTTATTATAAGAACTGTTAACGAGAAATGATGCTATGGCATGCTTAATTTATTGAGTACATTCTCAGAAATACAAAACATTCTGGGAAAATATTGAAGGACATTTGGGTGCACTCCAATCACTCGGTGCAAGACGATTCCATATATAATGTGTTCTTGTTTTTGACAGGTTTATTTATCGGCGCCCCAGGGTTAGTCACCCGCGGGGTAATCGGGGTAACGCCTCCATAAGTATATTAGTCATTTTATTTTTGGAGGAATGGATAGTGATACAGAAGACGCTCCAATTCCAGAAGCATTGTTGGTTGTTTATGCACGCGCGGTGTACAGCACCGACACACGATACCTTGGTTTATAATCCCATCTGAACGACTGTTAATATTGCTAGCGTCAGACGGGAGATCGACCTAGCGATCCCTAGATTCGCAGTCCAACATATTAACAATCTTCATATACAGTTAGAGAAGGTGTTGCACTGTACAGCTTATGATATACTAATATTTAAAACTAACTCAGACAAGTATTTGAATAAGCAACTCTTACCACGGTCTGGTTTAATTCGGCACATCGTTACGTGTAGATGCAATCAGTATACATAAACAATACATTTTACTAATATTTTGTTAATATGAATGAGTGCCAAAACCTGCTTTAATATTTTAATTAGAAGAATGCTTTTTCTTTGTAAATACTATCAGTATTTAATAATGGGTATATTTTCAATCTTTTAGTGTAGTATATATGTATATACATGTTATGTTATATTTCGGGTTTTACGCCTGCATCAGCACCATTTTGGGCTATATCACCGGCGGGCAGTTTACCTAACAACACCTTTCATGGGCAGGCTCCAGCGGTTAACCAGTACTTAGGTGCACCAACCTCCGTAAGAAACTGCCAACTTTTTCATATAAATGAGACGCGGTCTGAGCGGGGCTCGAACCCGTGACTACCAGTGATGATAGGTTACAGTGGTATACAAGTCAGCTACCTTAACCACTCGACCACGGATATATACTTGTAAATAACAACATAGTAAAAACAGTGAATATACACTCCTCAAATTAATTACATATATGTGTATAGATTATCTTACCCCAATTAGTAGTCGCTAATCGGTTCACGAACTAGTATGGTCTAACCAACCAAAGTGATATCGGATTTTTAAAAACACACATTTCTTAAAATGCGCATTAGTGCAAATATTGTCGCCGATTTTGTATTTAGTTCGATTTCAATACATCGATTACCAACTGTTCATTGGTTTTATCTTTGTAGAGAGATTTGTGTTCTGCGATGTAAACATGTCATATATAAGTTTGTTTTGTTTGTAGAACCACCGACCTTCCACAAGCCAGCACGAAAGCTTCCTCGCATGAAAGAAGTCGACATCATGGTGCACGAGTGCGATTCGAACCTACAGCGGCGACGAGGGGCAAGTGATTGGAAGTCAATGCCCGTAACCACTCGGTAACAGAGGGGCAAGTGATTGGAAGTCAATGCCCGTAACCACTCGGTAACAGAGGGCCACGTGATTGGAAGTCAATGCCCGTAACCACTCGGTAACAGAGGGGCAAGTGATTGGAAGTCAATGCCCGTAACCACTCGGTAACAGAGGGCCACGTGATATATAAGCGTCTTGTAATTCTAAATATTGAAAAACAGACGGATCTGTAGTCCAGTGGTAATACGCTGGACTGGTAATCCAGGGATCGCAGGTTCGATCCCCCGTCTGGCCCTAATAGAATTAAGTCTTTCAGATTGGACGTTAAACCGAGATCTTGTGTCGGTGCTGTACACCGTGCACGTACAAGAACCAGAGGAGACTCTGGAATAGGTATCTGTCTGTATCATTGCACTATCCTCCAAAACTATAAAATGACTTATCTCTTCAGGGGGCGTCGCTCATATGGGCAACCGGTAGCGACGATAAATAAACGTAAAACAAAAATATTGAAATGGCTTTGTACTGTTTTATGATGTAATATGAATTATGATGTGGTTACTATAAGTAATCAATATTTTATTCTAATGTATATAGTGATATTATGTGTACATAGCTGAGACTATAATAAAGAGTATATTATTGTATTATTATACATTATCATGACTGTGCTGTATACTCCATATAATTATAAGTATGTGGTGAGAAATGGATATATCTCAACTTAGGAAGTCTTTGCTATATATATGTATGGACGATTCTCGGTATCCCATCACATACTATATATATATATATCACCTTATGAAGTCTTTGGTACAATAGTGTTCGGGGTATATGTAAGTTCCATATCTGATATTCTCGCGCATGCGCCTGATCAATGGTAAATATGCCATTCACAAATAATACAATATATAGTATCAAAATGCAAATGGTTTGGGCCACAAGTTGGGCAGCGGCCCGCACGACGTGCATGGTAGGTTGATCTTATTGTTCAATGTTTCTAAATAAATAATAACTGTGTACGTTTCGTGTGCTAAATTGTCTCCAATAAATAGATTATAACGAGATTGTGAATGGAGTGATGGTAGATCGATAACATGTGGTGTATTCAATCGATTTGACAAATGGGAGTTTTACGTTACAATAATTCTAACAACCCTCGTAAAACTGTATTGATTGCCGACAGGAGTAGTGAATACAATTACACTTAAGACTTTTCCACAATCAAACAATACAACGTAAGCTAATAACTACTCCAATATAATAACAGACCCGTAGCCACACTGGGGTGGATGGGGTGGGGTGGGTGGTGCGCTCGCCTCGGTTAGAATGCGGCAAGTAACGAAACACACAAGTATACATGTACTCGGAAAACATAGGCAAACTATAAGAACACGATTTGTTTCGCTCTTGTTAACGCACCTGTATATGCCTTCAATATATTCCGTTCCCGGAGGCTCGGGTATTGTACAGTATTAATCACATTATTTCAATACAGACATTTTATTACAAAATGTAAGAACATCTAAATTAACTGGGTTAATACTAACATGGATATTGACCAATCAGAATACGCCAAAACAGAGACAAGCATCTAGAGCAAAACATTTGTCCGGGAGAAGGTTGGGGGGGGTACGCACTCGCCACCGGACTACCATAAGACGGTTTGTATCGCTTACCGTCAGCTTATTGTCAGCTTATGGCCATGAAACTGTATATGCACCCGCAACCTGTTGCCACTAACAACCATGGCATGTGCATTGTATGCTATAATAATGAAGAAAATGTAAATCGTGATTGCGTGTGGACATGTGTTTTACGTTTATTTATCGTCGCTACCGGTTGCCCTTATGAGCGACGCCTCCTGAAGAGATTCGTCATTTTAGATTTTTGGAGGATAGTGCAATGATGAGTTGGAGCCCCGTGGAGCCGTTACGTTGCGTTACGTTACGTTACGTTGCGATTGTGCCCTTAGGCAAGGCATTTCTGCTAGCCAATTCCATATATCATCATATTCCATTACATATTAAATATAGTTTCTCTATTTTTCAGCTTTTACATTACTATATTATTCCAATGTGCAGTTCTCACTTATAGTGCTATCTATTGATTGCATTTGATTGTATATATGTTGATAGATTAACTTTTGTTAAATGAGTACTCTCGTTAAATAAAGTCTTTATTATTATTATTATTATTATTATTATTATTTAAATTCCACGCTGCCTCTTCTCGCTCTCTGTTGGTGATGGATTCCATCAGGAATGAGGTCTTAAGAGTGATTAATATATAAGTTGTAAGATCTTGTTTCGCAATCGAGCTTAAGTAAATTTGTATAAACTGCTGTTTTCTTTGTTGTTGTTGTGTTTTGGGGGTTATGGGGGTTACATAATAATGCTGACTCTACCGAGTGCTGCGATGTACCCACATACCGTGCCATGTCCATGTTAGGTATCATACCTACAACCTGCATCGAGCAACTGTCATAGCACAAGACGGCTGAGCTTATCACATGTCAAGTCAATGACAGGTGAACACATCTAATAGTGTGAAAATGCAAATGGTTTGCGCAACAGGATTTAGAAACATTTAGAGACAACGGCCCACACAGTCCAGCTCGCAGTCAAAAGCGTTTATCACAGTACCATTAACCATATGTATCCTTTAATGACAAGCCACTCGCCAGAATGTCTATAGCTGCAACAAGAGACCAGGCAACGAGGTTATTAAACTGTTCTCAGATCTCAAGCTCAAGTGATCTGATTGGTTGATTCTGAGTGTTGGTGTCAGCTGAACCAATGGGACGATTGAGACGGAGTTTTGAGATTGGAGAACAGTTGTATAACCTCCAGACCTGTTGTGACAGACTGCTATACCAGGCAACGCAACTTATACGTATGTGCCCTTTTTCAGAAAAGCCGTATGGAAAATGAGCTGTATTGTTTATATACGACAGACAATAGGATATAAAACCAAGAGAAATAACCGTACCACAATAAACTCGCCCAATATCTTAAGCAATATAGAAGTTTCAGACTTACTACAGGTTCAAATAAATCATGCGAACTTCTTTATATATATATATATATATATATATATATATATATAGGTATAAGATAGGTTTCGACGTCGCCTATAGCAACAACAAAATGTGACCACTCTGCTACGCATATGACATCCTTAAGTGAGAAGAAATAAACAGCATGCACTATCATTCCATTAAACCCTAAATGCGCCTCTTATACGCTTCTAATCATGTTTTCGCAGGCCTCCAGATAAATTAAGATAATGAAATTTGTAAAGATGTGCGCCTCAAATTTCGCCCGGCAGCTGGATGATTGTACATTAGTGTATCTAGTGAATCGAGCCACACGAGATATGTAACAGACCTCCCCAGTTACTAATGCGGCGCGAAGCTGCTGTCTGCTTATAGAGTACCGATTTAAAATTAAAAGCTTCAGGGAAATTTCCTTACACATTATGCTGCATAATTGTTCGTCTGCACATCTGCAAAACAACCCTCGTCGTTTGTGTACTAGTTTTATGCACACAGCTAAATAGCAATACACTCAAGAGTGCGTGACAGGCGATAAATCGTCTTCATTATTCATTGTCGGCCTTTGTGGGCGGAGCTAAATTTATCGATAAATCAGAAGTTTTTCGCTTCTTACCAAAACATGGAAAAACATTTACTTAAAACAATAACATAATGTGAATGGTTATATTTTTCTTGAACGAAATTCAAAAGTTTGTTATTTTTAGATCAGAAATGAAAACAACATTAATTTTAATTAAACACGTATGACCTTCGCCGCACACAGAGAAATGGCGAGAGCCGCCATCTTGGATTGTTTAATCTGTATCATTTGTTGACGTATTTACCTGAATTATGCACTAAATACAGCCTAAAAACAATACAAATTACAACAGATCATACGTAAATAAATCATGAAACATAACTGTACACTTACCTGAGCTGAAAAAGCTGTATTTCTGCAGAAAATCCGTTCAATTCATCCAACACAGTGTGAGATCTTGCTACGCGCAGATGAAATATAAAGTAGTTCGCCCATGGATAATTTTTCGAGCTGGTGGATCACGTGGTCTGCATAATAATTTAGGAATCTAATTTTTCTTTGCTGGCTTGTATTGACGATGAATGCTTTAGTTTTGTGTATTTTTTAGTGTAGAGAAACCGATATACATGCACATTGTGCATGACGGATCGACCGTAAATAACTAATGGGTTAATATTCACTAAGTCGATTTGGCGAATAATTAGTCTCAAATTTCTTGAGAACAAGAAAATGAAATATGAAATGTAGCTACCGGAGAGGATTTATAGTTTTTTTTTAAAAACAGATAATCGGACCTTTTCACAAATCTACGTATATAGTTACAAAACAAGTTGACCATTGCATAGTCACGTATTATAACAAATAATCACTGGTGATCACGGGTTCGAGCCCCGCTCAGGCCGTGTCTCATTTATATGAAAATGTTAGCAGTTACTTACGGAGGTTGGTGCACAAAGTACTTGTTAACCGCTGAAACCTGTCCAGGAAAGGTGTTGTTATGTAAACTATCCATCGCTCAAATGGTCAACCGGCAGCGACGTTAAATAAACTTATATACATTTTTTAAAAATGCATGCTGCGAATATTACTCAAACAGACAAGTCACAGGCATTTTTTATGTTGCGGTCAATTTATCATCATTTGAAATGAGCATTGAGGTAATACACGATGTTCGATCCCCCGTCTGACCCTGATAAAATTAACAGTCTTTCAGATGGGACGTTAAACCGAGGTCTCGTGTCGGTGCTTAAACACCGTATACGTTAAAGAACCGGAGGAGACTCTGGAATGGGTCTCTGTCTGTATCATTGCACTATCCTCCAAAATCTAAAATGATTAATCTCTTCAGGAGGCGTCGCTCATATGGGCAACCGGTAGCGACGATAAATAAAGGTAAAGCCCACGCACACACGTGTTACGCTTCCATGAATTTAAATAACGTTTCTGTTTGCCCTTGATTTTTGTTCATTTATTCAAAACTATTACAATGAAATCGAACTGGTGTTATGGCGTAGATCTATGCGTTAGTTTTGTTGCTAATTACGCAAACTTTAGACAATAATATCTGTTCTATGTAAAGTATAAATGATATAGTTTTCACGGAATCAAACATGTATATTACTGTTTAAAATTGTTCTTCCACATTTGACAATCTGAGAGGTATTCCTTCCGAAGTTGCTTACGTGGCCCTGAAAAGGGCCGTTTTGGCTGTACCGACGGTGTCACACTAATTGTTCTCTCCGTCCATGGCTTCTTCTGCCAGCTCTTGCTCTATCTCGCCGTCGTCGGACTCGTCTCTGTTGGAGCCGGTGATGATCACGACGTTCTGGTCGTACAACTCTTTACGGAGTTCGGCTATCTCCTCGGCGCGGTCCCGAGCGTATTCGTGGTACATGTTACGGACGCCTTCGAAAGCAGCAATGCGGATGCGTATGCTGTAACGTAAACTCTTTAACCCTTCAGCGCGTGCTCGTTGATATCGTTTGGAAAGTCCCCGGATAGTGCTGTTGAGCAAGATTACGTGTTCACAGGATCGAACCAGCTTTCGTTCCGTCTTAATGAGTTCGCGTGTCTTGTTGAACCGTGGCTGTGCCATAGCTTCTGTGCCAAAATTGTTCCAGGAAACTGTCGGTGCAACTATTATGTTTCTTGATGCGGCGCTGGAAATCCTAGGTACGGACAATCTTGATGCTACAACGGTGACCCTCGGTGCGACGGCGGACACTCTTGGTGCTACGACGGTGGCCCTCGGTGCGACAGCGGACACTCTTGGTGCTACAACGGTGGCCCTCGTTGTGACGGCGGACAATCTTGGTGCTACGACGGTGGCCCTCGGTGCGACGGTTGAATCTATTGGAGCAATCTCGGTAGCAGAATCCCTCGTTGCGACGACAGAACCTCGTGTTGTTCTTCTATTACCACTGGATGCAAATCCATCGGCATTTATGATAGTTGCCGGCGGCGTGTTCGTCTGAGAAGCAGACAATCGTGATCTAGAGCGTGTGTTCATGATTGAAGGATTGCAAATTAGCAAATGGATGCTGAAATAATAGTCCGCTAATATTTATATGCAATATAATGATGACACTTTGTTAATTAAGTCATTACCATTAAACGTATCCAATATGTGTATTAAGCCCATACTGTCATTTAACAAATGACACGCAAAATTGCAGAGATAGAAATTAGCTTGCTAAAAATGTCACTGTTTTTCACTGTGAGGGAGGGTATTATGCATATATACCATTTCAAATATTTGGTCAGAATTGTGGCAAATACAATTGGCAGTTAGAGTATATACTAGGCAATCAGATAGGTGTCAAAGTTGACGCGTGCGTGCTGGCATTTCAGACTGAAACCAAAATGGAATGCTCGTCTGGTGAATTAATAGGGTTAGTGATTAATCCAATCATGCGAGAACTATGTTTCCACTAAATAAACTGCATCTCTATATTTTAATCCTTTTATTACCCCCATATACATGAAGAGCACAAGTGAACATACATAATATACAAGTACACGTTTTACATGGACACATATAAACATACATATATACAAAGTAGTACAAGTGTACAATAATGGTCATAAGAACTGACATAGCATGTAGCTATTAATTAGTGTATACCGATCATCATAACTTGCCGAAACGAAATGCAAGGGAAAGAGATGATGGTAGCGCACTCAAACGCTGATAGTGTTTATAACCGGAACACCATTTTACAGTAGAGAAAACGGTTCAGGTACCTAAAAGCAACACAATATAGTATGTAAAAAGAAGCAAACATGTTTCCTAATTGTTCTGTAATTTTTTATCTTCTTAATTACACAAAAACACCAACTAGAATGTTCATCCTCTATATAGTTAATCATAGTACAGTAGCAACACCAACTAGAATGTTCATCCTCTATATAGTTAATCATAGTACAGTAGCAATACGACAGCTTGATTCATCACTTGTTTATTTGTATATAATTGTATGTATATATTATGACTATGCACTTTTGTATACGTCATGAATAAACTTGTGTTCAGTTCTGTTATGTAATATTATTAGCCTGGGTTCCAGTCTGTCGATTTTTCACTAATTTAATTTTAGCGAAATTGATATTATCAGAAACTCAATACGGCCCAATTAATGATCTCGGTATCAAAATATATTTATACGACTGACCAGGCAAATATATCAACACCTCCTCCCAGGCTATAATAGTACGTGTTAATAAATGTTCACTAAAAATAAACAAATTCATTTCATGACTTAGCAATGAAAGTTGATCACTTCTGTGTAGTGAAGTTTAGTTCAATTGTTTTAATTCAATATATTTTATTTGGCATAAACATATAACATATCCATCGCCATAAACCAACCATGGCGGTTACAATAAATCTAACATACAAACTCATGTATTTTTAGGGACATTTGTGCACTATTAATTACATGTAATTAGAATATATTGTATTAGTTGCATATTTTTTAACATAATAACAATTATTTTTCTTTAAGCTACGTAACTATACATCAATGAACCTTGTGCTTTATAGTTTATACTATATACATACTTGTTGATAGTCAAGTTGTGTAACACAGTCCAGCATGCTTGTAAACTACATCAAGTACATAATGGTAGTTGTAAAACAAAGATAGGTGATTAGTATTAATTATTCATATTATTGGTGTTTACACTAACTAATATAGTTCAATTATTATATAGTCATTTGCTTTGTTGCGATATCGCGGTCTCTTATAACTACTTTATACACATTTATGTTAGCTCTATTGCGATATCGCGGTCTCTTATAACTACTTTATACACATTTATGTTAGCTCTATTTCGATATCGCGGTCTCTTATAACTACTTTATACACATTTATGTTAGCTCTATTGCGATATCGCGGTCTCTTATAACTACTTTATACACATTTATGTTAGCTCTATTGCGATATCGCGGTCTCTTATAACTACTTTATACACATTTATGTTAGCTCTATTGCGATATCGCGGTCTCTTATAACTACTTTATACACATTTATGTTAGCTCTATTGCGATATCGCGGTCTCTTATAACTACTTTATACACATTTATGTTAGCTTTGTTGCCATATCACGGTCTCTTATAACTACTTTATACACATTTATATTAGCTTTGTTGCCATATTGCGGTCTCTTATAACTACTTTATACACATTTATGTTAGCTATATTGCGATATCGCGGTCTCTTATAACTACTTTATACACATTTATGTTAGCTTTGTTGCCATATCACGGTCTCTTATAACTACTTTATACACATTTATATTAGCTTTGTTGCCATATTGCGGTCTCTTATAACTACTTTATACACATTTATGTTAGCTATATTGCGATATCGCGGTCTCTTATAACTACTTTATACACATTTATGTTACCTTTGTTGCCATATCACGGTCTCTTATAACTACTTTATACACATTTATATTAGCTTTGTTGCCATATTGCGGTCTCTTATAACTACTTTATACACATTTATGTTAGCTATATTGCGATATCGCGGTCTCTTATAACTACTTTATACACATTTATGTTAGCTCTATTGCGAGTTCTTATACTACATCAGATTAATCGCCCGAGAGAGAGAGAGAGAGAGAGAGAGAGGGATAGAGAGTGACAGAGGAAGAGTGAGAGAGAGAGAGAGGGAGAGAAAGATATATATAGAGAGAGGGAGAGAGATATAGAGAGAGAGATAGGGAGAGAGAGAGAGATAGATGGAGAGAGGGAGAGAGAAAGGGAGAGAGAGAGGAAGGGAGAGTGAGAGAGAGAGAGAGAGAGGGAGAGATCATTCCTGAGGCAATCCTTCGACACGAGGGAGAGATATGTCTTACTAAAGGGCACTATCGTAACGGCAACAAAATAAACACAATTATGAATATGTTTAAGCCAATTTATATATACTATAATAATAGGCGAGCTATAATAATAGGCGAATAATAAATAAATAAAGAAATCGTAAAGTTGTCATTTTCCCACTCACTATATTTTATTAATATAATTATGACATGCTGCTAATTGCAAGTGCAATATGGTATTTATTATATATGAATGTTTTATTATAGTGACATGTGCATTAGCATAGTTGCATTGCATATATATAAACAAATCAATATATTACCCCCACCCGTATCATTGCACTATCCTCCAAGCGACGATAAATAAACGTAAAATACACAATAGTTCACAATGTTTGTTCATAACAATAGTTGTAATATTATAAAAATATGTGTATTATACATGCATGTGATAGCTCTCCTATTCTAGAGGATACTACAGAATATATCATAATAGTGCATTACGTTGTAAAATATGTGTATTATACATGCATGTGATAGCTCTCCTATCCTAGAGGATACTACAGAATCTATCATAATAGTGCATTACGTTGTAAAATATGTGTATTATACATGCATGTGATAGCTCTCCTATTCTAGAGGATACTACAGAATCTATCATAATAGTGCATTACGTTGTAAAATATGTGTATTATACATGCATGTGATAGCTCTCCTATTCTAGAGGATACTACAGAATATATCATAATAGTGCATTACGTTGTAAAATATGTGTATTATACATGCATGTGATAGCTCTCCTATCCTAGAGGATACTACAGAATCTATCATAATAGTGCATTACCTTGTAAAAATACATGCTGTTAACAATAAGTAATTAGATTCAACTCTCTTTTGCTTTGCTACATAACGTTTGCTATGTACGACGTTTGCTACATAACGTTTGCTATGTACGACGTTTGCTACATAGCGTTTGCTATGTACGACGTTTGCTACATAGCGTTTGCTATGTACGACGTTTGCTACATAACGTTTGCTATGTACGACGTTTGCTACATAACGTTTTCTATGTACGACGTTTGCTACATAACGTTTGCTATGTACGACGTTTGCTACATAACGTTTGCTATGTACGACGTTTGCTACATAACGTTTGCTATGTACGACGTTTGCTACATAACGTTTGCTATGTACGACGTTTGCTACATACGTTTGCTATGTACGACGTTTGCTACATAACGTTTGCTATGTACGACGTTTGCTACATACGTTCTATGTACGACGTTTGCTACATAACGTTTGCTATGTACGACGTTTGCTACATAACGTTTGCTATGTACGACGTTTGCTACATAACGTTTGCTATGTACGACGTTTGCTACATAACGTTTGCTATGTACGACGTTTGCTACATAACGTTTGCTATGTACGACGTTTGCTACAAAACGTTTGCTATGTACGACGTTTGCTACATAACGTTTGCTATGTACGACGTTTGTTCACATAACGTTTGCTATGTACGACGTTTGTTCACATAACGTTTGCTATGTACGACGTTTGCTATGTACGACATTTGCTATGTACGACTGTACGACATTTGCTATGTACGACGTTTGTTCACATAACATACTACTGTAAATAGGGTCGCAATTCATGAGTAATACAAATGAATGACAACATTTATCGTATATATTTACTGTTCTATCTCACATGTGTGCCTGTGCATACTTATGTTGAGGGCTAAAGCGACACTACATATGTAAACAAGAATATTTTTACAGAATGTGATTTCCTACATTATGGTATTTCCCCGCTAAATTTGCCACATTTTTTTGAGTATGTTATCTAATAAATACGTCGTATGCGACGTTTGTTGACATAACAAACTAATGTAAATAGGGTCACAATCCATAAGCAATATAAATGAATAACAACATTTATGGTACATATTTACCGTTATATCTCAGATGTGTGCCTGTGCATATTTATGTTTAAGGTCAATCTGTTTTTAAATTATCTCTAAACGACAGTATCTCGCGTTTAGTATAGACTGCAACAATAAGCAAACGTCAATGCAAGAGCGTAGCTGTCCGTTATATGAAATCCTACAATCACTGTTGAGAGTTTGTAGACCGCAAAAATACTGATCATGTATTGAAAGATAGTGTTCGAATGATTTCGGACGAATTGGTAGTAGCAATGTTATAAATACGTAAAAGTACACTGTTTTGACTGTTTTACAGACGGATCTGTAGTCCAGTGGTTAACACCGGTAATCCAGGGGTCGCAGGTTCGATCCCCCGTCTGATCCTAATACTTATTATTTTTCAGAAGTTTCCTCGTGACATTAGGACAATATCTTAAATAAAACACATAGTTTTTACTATGGCAGAAGAATAACACATCATATAATATATACATAAGGATGCAACCATATTTTATATACATTCTTATAATCACCCTAAATAGTATACAAGGTGAAATGCATACTTAAAACCTTCAAGATTACATGAATATATTTACTGATACAAGTCAATTCGATTATTGATTGTTTGTTTTAACCGGTCTTCTTTTCAAATACTTTCGGTATAATATAATAAAATAAATATTGCATTCCTGAGTGGGAAATATGCAAAATATTACCCATCGGAACATGACTATTTATGTTCTCGTGTTGATATTACCCATCGGAACATGACTATTTATGTTCTCGTGTTGATATTACCCATCGGAACATGACTATTTATGTTCTCGTGTTGATATTACCCATCGGAACATGACTATTTATGTTCTCGTGTTGATATTACCCATCGGAACATGACTATTTATGTTCTCGTGTTGATATTACCCATCGGAACATGACTATTTATGTTCTCGTGTTGATATTTGGTGTTTTTGTTTGTGTTGTTTTCATATTGCCAACTCAGGAATGCAACATTTATATATTCATGTTTTGGTTGTAATGGAGGTGCCGTGCTATGTGACAGCAGATACACCGGAAACCGTCGATGCAGCAGATACACCGGAAAGCGTCGGTGCGGCAGATACACCGGAAACCGTCGGTGCAGCAGTCTTAGTAGCAGAACTTCGTGATCTGGAGCTCGTTATGATCATGATTTGAAGATTTCTAATCAGCGGATATATGTTGAAACAATGTTCCACTATTATATATCTCTCTCTCCTCTCTCTCTATATATCTCTCCTCTCTCTATATATATCTCTCTATATATCTCTCTCCCTCTCTCTATAATCTCTCTCTCTCTCTCTCTCTCTCTCTCTATATATATATATATATATATATATATATATATATATATATTTTATCTTTATATATATATTAATATATATATCTCCCTCGCTCTATCTCCCTCCCTCCCTCTTTCTCTCTCTCCCTCTATATATCTATCTCTCCCCCTCTTCTCTCTCTCTCTCCTCTCTATATATATATATATATATATATCTCTCTCTATATATATATATATATCTCTCTATATCTCTCTCTCTCTCTCTCTATATCTCTCTCTCTATATATCTCCTCTCTCTATATATGTATATCTCTCTCCCTCTCTCTATATATATATATTTATATATATATATATATATATATATATATATATATATATATATATATATATCTCTATATATATATATATCCCTCTCTCTCTATATATTTCCCTCCCTCTCTCTATATATATCTCTATCTCTCTCTATATATATATATATAATCTCTATCTCTCTCTATATATATAGATATATCTATCTATATGTCTCTCTCTCCCTCTCTCTCTCTATATATATATCTATATATATCTATCTCTCTCTCTCTCTCTCTATCATCTCTCTCTCTCTCTCTCTCTCTATCTATTATATCTTTCTCCCTCTCTCTCTCTATGTATCTCTATCCATCTATTTCTCTATCTATCTCTTCTCTCTATATATATCTATATCTCTCTCTATATCTCTCTATCTATCTCTTCCATCTTCTATCTCTATCTCTCTCTATATATCTCTATCCCTCTCTATATCTCTATTTATCTCTATCTCTCTATATATATCTATATCTCTCTCTATATATCTCTATCCATCTATATATCTCTATCTCTCTATATATATCTATATCTCTCTCTATATATCTCTATCTCTCTCCTCTATCTATCTCTATCTCTCTCTATATATCTCTATCTCTCTCCATCTATCTATCTCTACCTCTCTCTATATATATAGATATCGTTCTCCCTCTCTCTCTATATATATATATATATCGTTCTCCCTCTCTCTCTATATATCGTTCTCCCTCTATATATATATATATATCGTTCTCCCTCTCTTTCTTTATATATATATATATCTATATGTATCTCTCTCTCCCTCTCTCTATTATATCTCCCCCTCTCTCTCTCTCTCTATATATATCTCCCTCTTTTTTTTTTTTTTTTATATATATGTTTCCCCCTCTCTCTCTCTATATATATATATATATATATTTTTCCCTCTATCTATATATATCTCTCTCACTCTCTCTCTCTCTATCGCTATCTCTCTATCTATAACTCTCTCTATCTATATATATCTCTCTATCTCTCTATCGCTATCTCTCTCTATCAATATATATCTCTCTATCTCTATCTCTCTCTCTCTCTATATATATATATATATCTATATCTCTCTCTCTCTCTCTCTCTCTCTCTCTCTATCTATATATATATCTCTCTATCTATATATATATCTCTCTATCTCTATCTCTCTCTCTATATATATATATATCTATATCTGTCTCTCTCCTCTCTCTATCTATATCTATATAT
>CM026398.1:57351900-57365950 GCA_014843695.1 Archivesica marissinica | reverse complement strand
ATATATCGTTCTCCCTCTCTCTCTATATATATATATATATATATATATTATCACATGTTCGTCTTACAATTGATGAGACGTAAATAAAGAATAAAATCTACAATGTATATGTTTCGATTGTGTAAATTAAACCATCGTGTTTTCACAGCTTGCTGATTGAATGACACGCTCAGAATGACACGCATTTGTCACGAACGTAGCTATATCTACTCACAACCATGAGATAACGTGTTATATATTTGTTATATAATATGTACTCAATGCAATATGAATATGTCACGAAGGTTTTAATCTTTATTAAAGTCTCATCTATGTACATACATGTAATACAAACACAAATATAAATAATCAGATTAAAAGTACATAGCCATTCTGAATAGAATTATAAGAGACATATTGCAACAAAACATATCACATTATAAAATCCCACACTACTATTAGTTAATGCTTATTTACATTCTAAAGCCAAGAAACAGTTGCTAATTTATATTTAAATACGAAATAAAACAAAATGGTATAAAACACTAAATCGAAAAACAAGCACTAGTGCGCTTTTAAGAAATATTTTACAAAATCAGTTATCACCCAGGATCAGATCGAGAATGACCTAATTAGCAGCTGCTTCTTGTAGTCTGTAAAAATCATAGATATATAGTAATTAACACAAAAAAGGGCATTATTTACAAAGGTAAAAGTAACGACGCTGTAGTATATTAAAACAGGTTTTGGCACAAAGTCTTATCACTGATTGATTACTGAATAGAAACAGAAATTGATCACGTTTTGTCATATTACAGAAATTATGGTCAGCTAATATTGCCTTCTGCAATAGTAAAGTTCTTAGATCATTATATATGGCACATTCCAATAAAACGTGATGTTCATCTTCTATCACATTACAAAAGGGACATTTACGATCGTCTAATCTTAAATTCTCATACCTTCCGGTTTCTATACGGATTGGTGCAACACCGCATCTAAATTTACTAAATGCCGACCTGTGTCGTGTAGGTAAAATCATTTTACAATATTCCTCAGGTTCAAATACATGCTTAAACTTACAATACGTTCTTAATTTGTTACGACCTCGTCCAGTAGTACCATGAATGCTATTTATAGAGGCATACCAATCTGTTATATATTTGTTCATACCAAATTTTCCCACACATTCGACACAATGAGGCTTAGAAATTGGAGCATATAAGTTACAAAATTCTGCAAAATCAATATCCGTAAAATGTTTCTTAACAAAATAGAACCAGTTTTTACAGGAAGCAGATTTCTCGTTTGCCCAAAGTGCAATTCGTTTGTTCAATCTCGAGTTATTTGTATTGGAAATTCGTACCCAAAACGTAGAAACTGTTTTCCATTGACGGACAATGGGAGGTTGCCAACCCATTTCACCGGAAACGGCTGCATTGGGTGTATACTTGCCGACACCAAGATAAAACCGCATAGCACGGTTTTGGACAGCATTTATACAAGGAAAGGATTTATACCCCCATATTGAGGCACCATAAGCAATTACAGGCCAAACAACAGTGTCGTATAGCTTGGTGAATACATTATACGGTACCCCTCCCGAAATTTTACATTTAGCTATCAATAATCCTAACGCACGACTTGCACTCTGAGCAACCATCTTAGCTGTAACATTAAAATCTAGGTGTTCCTGAAGAACAACACCGAGGTATGTATATCTGTCAACAACGGATAACTGTTCATTTCCACATTTAAATATATGCTCACACCTCGCCCGGCTATCTGGACGGAAATGCACTATCTTACTCTTATCGGCATTAATTGACATGTCCTTAAGACAACACCAATCGTTCAGAGCATTTAGCAAAATTTGTAAGTCATATTCATCTTTAGCTAGTAAAACAATGTCATCAGCATATAGGAGTATGCAAACCTTTTCATTATCTATATTAATACCAATATCAAAGGACTTAAGATATACAGCTAGGTCATTGATATATAAATTAAACAACAAAGGTGATAACACACAGCCTTGTCTCAATCCACAATGAACATTAAACCAGTCTGTTTTAAATGAGTTAATTCTAACACAAGAGGCGACAGATGAATAGAGTGACTTTATGGCTAGAACCATTTTACCAGAAATACCTATATCATTTAATCGTGTCCATAATTTAGAACGATTAATGAAATCGTAAGCTTTACGGAAGTCTATGAAAGCTGCATAAGTACATTGCTTAAGTTTCTTTCGTGTTTCAACTAAATTAACTAAAGACGAAATTTGATCGGAAGTGCTTCTCTTCTTACGGAAACCATTCTGTTCATCTGCCAAAATGCCATTGTCTTCAACCCAAGAACTCAATCTATCATTCAATATATTACAGTATATCTTGTATGTTGTACAAGCTAGAGAAATGCCTCTATAAGACATGGGGTCTGTAGGATCAGCTGTTGTAGACTTTGGAATTGGATTAATAATACATCTATTCCATAATGATGGAGTAATACCATTCTCAAAGCATATATTATATAAGGCATGCAGAAACAATATAGTGGCATCATTTTTTAATACTTCCGATGGAAGTTCGTCTACTCCACAAGCTTTACCACGTTTGACCTTATCTACGGCCTTCTTGACCTCTAACAAAGAAATATGTTCATTAAATGGTACACCATCAATATTATTACTATTTTCAGTAGCCACGGGCTCACTTACACTGTCTTTGTTAAATAAAGAACTGAAATCATTCTTCCACTTAAATAGAACATCATCGACACAAGTAGAAGTAGTTATATCTACTCACAACCATGAGCTAACGTTTTATATATTTGCTATATAAAATGTACTCAATGCAATATGAATATGATAGAAAGTGAATTCCATTTCCTCTCCATATACCCGACATATACTTATCTAAGACACACATATATCACAAGATACTGCTATACCTGGCCTACATTACAAACAAATACCAACCTTTTAACAATCTAATCAAAGGCATTCCGATTAGTGCAGTGGTTAGCGCGCTCGCTTCTCACCAATGCGACCCGGGTTCGATCCTCGGACAAGGGTGTATGTGAGATGGTACGATGGTCGCCAGATCGGACAGGTGGGTTTTCTCCGGGTACTCCGGTTTCCTCCCACATGAATGACCACATATATGTTTTCATCCGCGCCAACGAGAGTGATTAATATAAGTTGTTAGAACTTGCTTCGCAATCGTTGTAAAATAAATAAAGTATAAAAAAGGCATTATTATTAAAACTGTCTCAATGTATTGACTTTGCAAATGTGTTCAGAAAAAACGTTTTTACACAATTAAAATAATTTGTATTTGTTAAATACTTCTCTATAAATCCATGACTGTGTGTATTTGCTATGAGTATATCGTGTGTGTTATGCAATATTGTTGTTGTTGAGAATTTGCCGACATTTCTCAAAAATCAGGTCCATTAGACGTAGATATACAAATAGATTGTGGTCTAACCCGATGAACCATGGCGGATGCTACCAAACTCGTATTAACAACAATATCAATCTGCAGAAATGATATCTTCTATTTCAATAACCAATTTAACTCAGCGATACAAGATAAATAAAAACCTACTACGATTTTTGATTACTTATGTGTTTTTTCTAAACATGCCCCGCATGTCTGTAGCATGTGTGCATTAATAGATGTACTGTGCAGGAATCATGACACTTGGTAATACTTTAATATAGTGTGTTTTACGTTTATTTATCGTCGCTATCGGTTGCCCATATGAGATACGCCTCCTGAAGATATTAGTCATTTTAGATTTTGGAGGATAGTGCAGTGATATAATATAGACAGAGACTCATTCCAGAGTATCCGCTGGTTCTTTTACGTGCACGGTGTAAAGCACCGACACGAGACCTCGGTTTAACATCCCATCTGGTAGACTGTTAATTTTATTAGGGTCAGACGGGGGATCGAACCTGCGATCCCTGGATTACCAGTCCAGCGTGTTACCACTGGACTACAGATTTATCTGTACTTTAATAGATAGGTGTATGTCTTTATCTATACCTCAGTACGTGTGAACTATGAAAGCATATAGTATGTAAGAATATAAACTTTTCTTCAACCGATATTTACTTATTGCCTAAAGCATGTTTAGAAATTTAACACATTTTAAGAAAATATATACTGTGTTACACATTTGAGCTAAAACGAACCTTCAATTAACTGCATACACTTCAATTTAAGTCAAATCGAGTGCTTGGTGCAAAACTAGTGTAACCACATGGATACAGTGAAGGGGTTGCGGTAGTTTTGCACTACTCCCTTGAATTATACTTTTAGGATGTTTTGAGATTATCCTCCAATATAATCAACATTGTTAATATATTAAACATTTAAAAGCTCCAATTAGCAAAGACACTTATAATAAGACCGTATATGTATATATAAATGGGTAATGTATGTCAGAGATTTAATGTAATACAATATTGATTGGTTAGTATTTAGTATTATTATATTCATTTGTTTGTAGACCATAAACTGGTTATGTTTGTGTCTTAATAAACGATTCTTCGTCTTCTTCTTCTCTTCATTAATTATGAACTAATCTTCCTTAGGACCCCTCAATACGATACTTCATTCAATGTCGTCTTTAATTTACTGTCGTGTGTTTCGTTACTGACGAATAGATTATTTACTGGCTCGTGGGACATACGATTTGGCGAAATAATCAACGTATACATACCATATATGTGGCACATTTACTCACGACATGTGTATTCGCTAGTAATGTGGCACATTCACGCACGACATGTGTATTCGCTAGTAATGTGGCACATTCACGCACGACATGTGTATTCGCTAGTAATGTGGCACATTCACTCACGACATGTGTATTCGCTAGTAATGTGGCACATTCACTCACGACATGTGTATTCGCTAGTAATGTGGCACATTCACTCACGACATGTGTATTCGCTAGTAATGTGGCACATTCACGCACGACATGTGTATTCGCTAGTAATGTGGCACATTCACTCACGACATGTGTATTCGCTAGTAATGTGGCACATTCACGCACGACATGTGTATTCGCTAGTAATGTGGCACATTCACTCACGACATGTGTATTCGCTAGTAATGTGGCACATTCACTTCACCACGACATGTGTATTCGCTAGTAATGTGGCACATTCACGCACGACATGTGTATTCGCTAGTAATGTGGCACATTCACTCACGACATGTGTATTCGCTAGTAATGTGGCACATTCACGCACGACATGTGTATTCGCTAGTAATGTGGCACATTCACTACGACATGTGTATTCGCTAGTAATGTGGCACATTCACTCACGACATGTGTATTCGCTAGTAATGTGGCACATTCACGAACGACATGTGTATTCGCTAGTAATGTGGCACATTCACTCACGACATGTGTATTCGCTAGTAATGTGGCACATAAAATTAACAGTCTTTCAGATGGGACGTTAAACCGAGGTCTCGTGTCGGTGCTTAAACACCGTATACGTTAATGAACCGGAGGAGACTCTGGAATAGGTCTCTGTCTGTATCATTGCACTATCCTCCAAAATCTAAAATGATTAATCTCTTCAGGAGGCGTCGCTCATATGGGCAACCGGTAGCGACGATAAATAAAGGTAAAGCACACGCACACACGTGTTACGCTTCCATGAATTTAAATAACGTTTCTGTTTGCCCTTGATTTCATTTATTCAAAACAACTACCAAACATCCAAAATTTACATATTAGCACGAAAGGAGTCCAAAAACAACTCGAAAACATCAACACTGCAAAAGCGATGGGCCCAGACTGCATCCCAAATATTGTACTGAAGACCTGCGCTAAGGAACTCTCACCCGGTCTAAGAGACATCTTCCAACACTCCATAGATACAGGTAAACTTCCATCCGACTGGCGGAATGCATTCATCTCCCCAGTGTTCAAGAAGGGCGACAGACACCAAGCAGAAAATTACAGACCAGTCTCTCTCACCTCCGTACCATGCAAGATACTTGAACATATCATCTGTAGCCACATCATGAAATTCTTCGACAAGCACAAGATACTAACCAACCTTAACCATGGCTTTCGATCCGGTTTCTCTACAGAATCTCAACTCTTAGTAACTCTCCATGATCTACTAAAGTCCTTTGACAGCAACCAACAAATAGATGTGGCCATACTCGACTTCAGTAAAGCCTTTGATACTGTTCCACATAATAAGCTACTACACAAACTAGACTGCTATGGTATCCGAGGAGAACTTAACGACTGGCTGTCATCCTTCCTGACAGAGAGGATGATGGATGTAGTCTGCGAAGGCGAACACTCCAAGAGCGTCAGGGTTGAGTCCGGTGTTCCCCAGGGCACAGTATTGGGACCTCTTCTCTTCCTGTGCCACATAAACGATCTACCCGAGTGTGTATCCTCCCAAGTCCGCCTCTTCGCCGACGACTGTCTATTATACAGAACTATCCGGTCAGCCAGGGATCATATCATACTGCAAAACGACTTACATGAATTAGAAAAATGGGCAGCCACATGGGGAATGCGATTCAACGCAAAAAAGTGTTACATCCTCAGCATCCGGAACAAATCATCCAAGTTCTATCAACTCAACAACGTCTTTCTTCAACAAGTACCTTGTAATCCTTACCTCGGTGTCACCATATCCGAAGATCTTCAATGGGGCATCCACATATCCAACATTTGCAAGAAAGCCAATTCCACACTAGGCTTCTTACGCCGTAACCTTCGAAACTGTCCTATGGAATGCAGGAAACTTGCTTACATCTCCCTCGTACGATCAAGCCTGGAATACGGATCCACTATTTGGGACCCCTATCTTTCCAAAGATATCAACGCCATCGAGAGGATTCAACGACAGGCCGCAAGCTTCATAACGAAGGACTACAAGTCTCGAGACGAGGGATGTGTCACCAGGATGTTACAAGAGCACAACCTGCCAAGCCTCCAACAGCGCCGTGAATTCAACAGGCTAACCTACCTGTTCAAGATAGTGGGGGGTATGGTACCGGCAGTAGACACCTGTGACTACTTAGTCAGAATTAAACCAAAACGCAGGGTTAAACCCGTTAAGTATACAAACTTTGAAGTTAGCAACATTCTTGAAAATCAGGTCACAAACAACTCAAACTGTTTTGTTGTGAATAGTGCTAAGAGTGAACAATACAAAAACTCCTTTTTCATAAGAACAGTGGTAAAATGGAACAAACTGAACGAGTGCACTATTAGCGCCCAGACAGTCGAGGCCTTCAAGATAGGCCTCCAGAGCTGCTACTAAGCGCGCACCCCTCCCCGTAGTGAAATACCAGTATTGGGATCTACTACGTAACATACAGATACAGATACAATGAAATCGAACAGGTGTTATGGCGTAGATCTATGCGTTAGTTTTGTTGCTAATTACGCAAACTTTAGACAATAATATCTGTTCTATGTAAAGTATAAATGATATATCAAACATGTATATTACTGTTTAAAATTGTTCTTCCACATTTGACAATCTGAGAGGTATTCCTTCCGAAGTTGCTTACGTGGCCCTGAAAAGGGCCGTTTTGGCTGTACCGACGGTGTCACACTAATTGTTCTCTCCGTCCATGGCTTCTTCTGCCAGCTCTTTCTCTATCTAGCCGTCGTCGGACTCGTCTATGTAGGAACGGGTGATGATCACGACGTTCTGGTCGTACAACTCTTTACGGAGTTCGGCTATCTCCTCGGCGCGGTTCCAAGCGTATTCGTGGTACATGTTACGGACGCCTTCGAAAACAGCAATGCGGATGCGCATGCTGTAACGTAAACCCTTTAACCCTTCACCGAGTGCTCGTTGATATCGTTTGGAAAGTCCCCGGATAGTGCTGTTGAGCAAGATTACGTGTTCACAGGATCGAACCAGCTTTCGTTCCGTCTTAATGAGTACGCGTGTCTTGTTGAACCGTGGCTGTGCCATAGCTTCTGTTCCAAAATGGTTCCAGGAAACTGTCGGTGCAACTATTATGTTTCTTGGTGCGGCGCTGGAAATCCTAGGTACGGACAATCTTGATGCTACAACGGTGGCCCTCGGTGCGACGGCGGACACTCTTGGTGCTACGACGGTGGCCCTCGGTGCGACGGCGGACACTCTTGGTGCTACAACGGTGGCCCTCGGTGTGACGGCGGACACTCTTGGTGCTACAACGGTGGCCCTCGGTGTGACGGCGGACACTCTTGGTGCTACAACGGTGGCCCTCGGTGTGACGGCGGACACTCTTGGTGCTACAACGATGGCCCTCGGTGCGACGGCGGACAATCTTGGTGCTACGACGGTGGCCCTCGTTGCGACGGTTGAATCTATTGGAGCAATCTCGGTAGCAGAATCCCTCGTTGCGACGACAGAACCTCGTGTTGTTCTTCTATTACCACTGGATGCAAATCCATCGGCATTTATGATAGTTGCCGGCGGCGTGTTCGTCTGAGAAGCAGACAATCGTGATCTAGAGCGTGTGTTCATGATTGAAGGATTGCAAATTAGCAAATGGATGCTGAAATAATAGTCTGCTGATATTTATATGCAATATAATGATGACACTTTGTTAATTAAGTCATTACCATTAAACGTATCCAATATGTGTATTAAGTCCGTGCTGTCATTTAACAAATGACACGCAAAATTGCACAGAGATAGAAATTAGCTTGCTAAAAATGTCACTGTTTTTCACTGTGAGGGTATTATGCATATATACCATTTCAAATATTTGGTCAGAATTGTGGCAAATACAATTGACAGTTAGAGTATATACTAGGCAATCAGATAGGTGTCAAAGTTGACGCGTGCGTGCTGGCATTTCAGACTGAAACCACAATGGAATGCTCGTCTGATGAATTAATAGGGTTAGTGATTAATCCAATCATGCGAGAACTATGTTTCCACTAAATAAACTGCATCTCTATATTTTAATCCTTTTATTACCCCCATATACATGAAGAGCACAAGTGAACATACATAATATACAAGTACACGTTTTACATGGACACATATAAACATACATATATACAAAGTAGTACAAGTGTACAATAATGGTCATAAGAACTGACATAGCATGTAGCTATTAATTAGTGTATACCGATCATCATAACTTGCCGAAACGAAATGCAAGGGAAAGAGATGATGGTAGCGCACTCAAACGCTGATACAGTGTTTATAACCGGAACACCATTTTACAGTAGAGAAAACGGTTCAGGTACCTAAAAGCAACACAATATAGTATGTAAAAAGAAGCAAACATGTTTCCTAATTGTTCTGTAATTTTTTATCTTCTTAATTACACAAAAACACCAACTAGAATGTTCATCCTCTATATAGTTAATAATAGTACAGTAGCAACACCAACTAGAATGTTCATCCTCTATATAGTTAATCATAGTACAGTAGCAATACGACAGCTTGATTCATCACTTGTTTATTTGTATATAATTGTATGTATATATTATGACTATGCACTTTTGTATACGTCATGAATAAACTTGTGTTCAGTTCTGTTATGTAATATTATTAGCCTGGGTTCCAGTCTGTCGATTTTTCACTAATTTAATTTTAGCGAAATTGATATTATCAGAAACTCAATACGGCCCAATTAATGATCTCGGTATCAAAATATATTTATACGACTGACCAGGCAAATATATCAACACCTCCTCCCAGGCTATAATAGTACGTGTTAATAAATGTTCACTAAAAATAAACAAATTCATTTCATGACTTAGCAATGAAAGTTGATCACTTCTGTGTAGTGAAGTTTAGTTCAATTGTTTTAATTCAATATATTTTATTTGGCATAAACATATAACATATCCATCGCCATAAACCAACCATGGCGGTTACAATAAATCTAACATACAAACTCATGTATTTTTAGGGACGTTTGTGCACTATTAATTACATGTAATTAGAATATATTGTATTAGTTGCATATTTTTTAACATAATAACAATTATTTTTCTTTAAGCTACGTAACTATACATCAATGAACCTTGTGCTTTATAGTTTATACTATATACATACTTGTTGATAGTCAAGTTGTGTAACACAGTCCAGCATGCTTGTAAACTACATCAAGTACATAATGGTAGTTGTAAAACAAAGATAGGTGATTAGTATTAATTATTCATATTATTGGTGTTTACACTAACTAATATAGTTCAATTATTATATAGTCATTTGCTTTGTTGCGATATCGCGGTCTCTTATAACTACTTTATACACATTTATGTTAGCTCTATTGCGATATCGCGGTCTCTTATAACTACTTTATACACATTTATGTTAGCTCTATTTCGATATCGCGGTCTCTTATAACTACTTTATACACATTTATGTTAGCTCTATTGCGATATCGCGGTCTCTTATAACTACTTTATACACATTTATGTTAGCTCTATTTCGAAATCGCGGTCTCTTATAACTACTTTATACACATTTATGTTAGCTCTATTGCGATATCGCGGTCTCTTATAACTACTTTATACACATTTATGTTAGCTCTATTGTGATATCGCGGTCTCTTATAACTACTTTATACACATTTATGTTAGCTCTATTGCGATATCGCGGTCTCTTATAACTACTTTATGCACATTTATGTTAGCTCTATTGCGATATCGCGGTCTCTTATAACTACTTTATACACATTTATGTTAGCTTTGTTGCCATATCGCGGTCTCTTATAACTACTTTATACACATTTATATTAGCTTTGTTGCCATATTGCGGTCTCTTATAACTACTTTATACACATTTATGTTAGCTCTATTGCGATATCGCGGTCTCTTATAACTACTTTATACACATTTATGTTAGCTCTATTGCGATATCGCGGTCTCTTATAACTACTTTATACACATTTATGTTAGCTTTGTTGCCATATCGTGGTCTCTTATAACTACTTTATACACATTTATATTAGCTTTGTTGCCCTATCGCGGTCTCTTATAACTACTTTATACACATTTATGTTAGCTCTATTGCGATATCGCGGTCTCTTATAACTACTTTATACACATTTATGTTAGCTCTATTGCGATATCGCGGTCTCTTATAACTACTTTATACACATTTATGTTAGCTCTATTGCGATATCGCGGTCTCTTATAACTACTTTATACACATTTATGTTAGCTTTGTTGCCATATCGCGGTCTCTTATAACTACTGTATACACATTTATATTAGCTTTGTTGCCATATCGCGGTCTCTTATAACTACTTTATACACATTTATGTTAGCTCTATTGCGATATCGCGGTCTCTTATAACTACTTTATACACATTTATGTTAGCTCTGTTGCGATATCGCGGTCTCTAATAACTACTTTATGCACATTTATGTTAGCTTTGTTGCGATATCGCGGTCTCTTATAACTACTTTATACACATTTATGTTAGCTTTGTTGCGATATCGCGGTCTCTTATAACTACTTTATACACATTTATGTTATCTCTATTGCGATATCGCGTTCTCTTATAACTACTTTATACACATTTATGTTAGCTCTATTGCGATATCGCGGTCTCTTATAACTACTTTATACACATTTATGTTAGCTCTATTGCGATATCGCGGTCTCTTATAACTACTTTATACACATTTATGTTAGCTCTATTGCGATATCGCGGTCTCTTATAACTACTTTATACACATTTATGTTAGCTCTATTGCGATATCGCGGTCTCTTATAACTACTTTATACACATTTATGTTAGCTCTATTGCGATATCGCGGTCTCTTATAACTACTTTATACACATTTATGTTAGCTTTGTTGCCATATCGCGGTCTCTTATAACTACTGTATACACATTTATATTAGCTTTGTTGCCATATCGCGGTCTCTTATTACTACTTTATACACATTTATGTTAGCTCTATTGCGATATCGCGGTCTCTTATAGCTACTTTATACACATTTATGTTAGCTCTGTTGCGATATCGCGGTCTCTTATAACTACTTTATACACATTTATGTTAGCTTTGTTGCCAAATCGCGGTCTCTTATAACTACTTTATACACATATATGTTAGCTTTGTTGCGATATCGCGGTATATTATAACTACTTTATACACATTTATGTTAGCTTTGTTGCGATATCGCGGTCTCTTATAACTACTTTATACACATTTATGTTAGCTCTATTGCGATATCGCGTTCTCTTATAACTACTTTATACACATTTATGTTAGCTCTATTGCGAGTTCTTATACTACATCAGATTAATCGCCCGAGAGAGAGAGAGAGAGAGAGGGCTAGAGAGTGACAGAGGAAGAGAGAGAGAGAGAGGGAGAGAAAGATATATATAGAGAGAGGGAGAGAGATATAGAGAGAGAGATAGGGAGAGAGAGGGAGATAGATGGAGAGAGGGAGAGAGAAAGGGAGAGAAAGGGAGAGAAAGGGAGAGAGAGGGAGATAGAGAGAGAGAGAGAGAGAGAGAGAGAGGGAGAGATCATTCCTGAGGCAATCCTTCGACACCAGGGAGAGATATGTCTTACTAAAGGGCACTATCGTAACGGCAACAAAATAAACACAATTATGAATATGTTTAAGCCAATTTATATATACTATAATAATAGGCGAGCTATAATAATAGGCGAATAATAAATAAATAAAAAAATCGTAAAGTTGTCATTTTCCCACTCACTATATTTTATTAATATAATTATGACATGCTGCTAATTGCAAGTGCAATATGGTATTTATTATATATGAATGTTTTATTATAGTGACATGTGCATTAGCATAGTTGCATTGCATATATATAAACAAATAAATATATTACCCCCACCCGTATCATTGCACTATCCTCCAAGCGACGATAAATAAACGTAAAATACACAATAGTTCACAATGTTTGTTCATAACAATAGTTGTAATATTATAAAAATATGTGTATTATACATGCATGTGATAGCTCTCCTATCCTAGAGGATACTACAGAATCTATCATAATAGTGCATTACGTTGTAAAATATGTGTATTATACATGCATGTGATAGCTCTCCTATCCTAGAGGATACTACAGAATCTATCATAATAGTGCATTACGTTGTAAAATATGTGTATTATACATGCATGTGATAGCTCTCCTATTCTAGAGGATACTACAGAATATATCATAATAGTGCATTACGTTGTAAAATATGTGTATTATACATGCATGTGATAGCTCTCCTATCCTAGAGGATACTACAGAATCTATCATAATAGTGCATTACCTTGTAAAAATACATGCTGTTAACAATAAGTAATTAGATTCAACTCTCTTTTGCTTTGCTACATAACGTTTGCTATGTACGACGTTTGCTACATAACGTTTGCTATGTACGACGTTTGCTACATAGCGTTTGCTATGTACGACGTTTGCTACATAGCGTTTGCTATGTACGACGTTTGCTACATAACGTTTGCTATGTACGACGTTTGCTACATAACGTTTTCTATGTACGACGTTTGCTACATAACGTTTGCTATGTACGACGTTTGCTACATAACGTTTGCTATGTACGACGTTTGCTACATAACGTTTGCTATGTACGACGTTTGCTACATAACGTTTGCTATGTACGACGTTTGCTACATAACGTTTGCTATGTACGACGTTTGCTATGTACGACGTTTGTTACATAACGTTTGCTATGTACGACGTTTGCTACATAACGTTTGCTATGTACGACGTTTGCTACATAACTTTTGCTATGTACGACGTTTGCTACATAACGTTTGCTATGTACGACGTTTGCTACATAACGTTTGCTATGTACGACGTTTGCTACATAACGTTTGCTATGTACGACGTTTGCTACATAACGTTTGCTATGTACGACGTTTGCTACATAACGTTTGCTATATACGACGTTTGTTCACATAACGTTTGCTATGTACGACGTTTGTTCACATAACGTTTGCTATGTACGACGTTTGCTATGTACGACATTTGCTATGTACGACTGTACGACATTTGCTATGTACGACGTTTGTTCACATAACATACTACTGTAAATAGGGT
>CM026398.1:57333166-57348400 GCA_014843695.1 Archivesica marissinica | reverse complement strand
ATAGCCACAGCATATATATATATATATATAGCTATAGCCACAGCATATATATATACCTATAGCCACAGCATATATATAGCTATAGCCACATCACACATATATATATATAGCTATAGCCACAGCATATATATATAGCTATAGCCACAGCACACATATATATATAGCTATAGCCACAGCATATATATATAGCTATAGCCACAGCACACATATATATATATATAGCTATAGCCACAGCATATATATATAGCTATAGCCACAGCACACACATATATATATAGCTATAGCCAGGATAAAGCGTTTCTGGATGGCTTCCAACTCCGATATAGTCCACTCAGTTTTCAGTTTTGTTTTTGCAGTAAGAACATTCTCCATTACAACGTTAACGGACGTGGAATACAGCCAAATGCTTATCAGCTTCAACATGTGCCAACTTTCTACCAATCAATGGGGGATTAAAATGAAATAAATATGTCAAAGAAAATTGGGGTAAATATAGATTAATTGTGCATGAGGTGTGTAGATTGTGTAAGCCAGTGGTTTCCAGAAATATACAGGCTCCTGGGACCGTCTGGTTGCTAGGATACGGCATAGAACCGTATAATCAATTATACTCCTTTTTCTATTTCTTCTAAGATATTATTTTAATGATTTCTGGACATACCTATCTAAGCTTTAAGTTGTGGGTACATGTCTAGGTTTTAAGTTGTGGGTACATGTCTAGGTTTTAAGTTGTGGGTACATGTCTAAGCTTTAAGTTGTGGGTACATGTCTAAGCTTTAAGTTGTGGGTACATGTCTAGGTTTTAAGTTGTGGGTACATGTCTAGGTTTTAAGTTGTGGGTACATGTCTAGGTATTAAATTGTGGGTACATGTCTAAGCTTTAAGTTGTGGGTACATGTCTAAGCTTTAAGTTGTGGGTACATGTCTAGGTTTTAAGTTGTGGGTACATGTCTAGGTTTTAAGTTGTGGGTACATGTCTAGGTATTAAATTGTGGGTACATGTCTAAGCTTTAAGTTGTGGGTACATGTCTAAGCTTTAAGTTGTGGGTACATGTCTAAGCTTTAAGTTGTGGGTACATGTCTAAGCTTTAAGTTGTGGGTACATGTCTAAGCTTTAAGTTGTGGGTACATGTCTAGGATTTGGAAATGTGCTTAACATGCACACCGTACGTGGGTAATCACACCAACACATGATCTTGGGTTGCGTATTGTGAAACAGTCAGTAAACTGTTTGAACAATGGTACTACAATGGTACTACACTTATCCTACTAATTTCTCTTTAAAAATACAGTTTATGCAAGTCTTAGCTCGACTGCGAAACACGCCATGGGGAGAGAGAAGATGCAATTCATCGCCAGGAGGATTGGGGAAAGAGAAGAGGGAATCCATCGCCATTAGGGAGAGAGAAGAGGCAATCCATCACCATGAGGGAGAGAGAAGAGGATATCCATCGCCATGAGGGAGATATATGAGGAAATCCCTCGCTATGAGGGAGAGATAAGTGGAAATACATCGACATGAGGGAGAGAGAAGAGGCAATTAATCGCCATGAGGGTGAGAGAGAGGGGCAATGTTGTATTTAAGTACCTTGCTAGCTAAGCGCACAATAACGTACAGGGAGAGAGAAGGGGCAATGTTGTATTTAAGTACCTTGCTAGCTAAGCGCACAATAACGTACAGGGAGAGAGAAGAGGCAATGTTGTATTTAAGTACCTTCCTAGCTAAGGGCACAATAACGTACAGGGAGAGAGAAGGGGCAATGTTGTATTTAAGTACCTTGCTAGCTAAGCGCACAATAACGTACAGGGAGAGAGAAGAAGCAATGTTGTATTTAAGTACCTTGCTAGCTAAGCTCACAATAACGTACAGGGAGAGAAGAGGCAATGTTGTATTTAAGTACCTTGCTAGCTAAGCGCACAATAACGTACAGGGAGAGAGAAGGGCAATGTTGTATTTAAGTACCTTGCTAGCTAAGCTCACAATAACGTACAGGGAGAGAAGAGGCAATGTTGTATTTAAGTACCTTGCTAGCTAAGCGCACAATAACGTACATGGAGAGAGAAGCGGCAATGTTGTATTTAAGTACCTTGCTAGCTAAGCGCACAATAACGTACAGGGAAAGCGAAGGGGCAATGTTGTATTTAAGTACCTTCCTAGTTAAGCGCACAATAACGTACAGGGAGAGAGAATAGGAAATGTTGTATTTAAGTACCTTGCTAGCTAAGCGCACAATAACGTACAGGGAGAGAGAAGGGGCAATGTTGTATTTAAGTACCTTCCTAGCTAAGCGCACAATAACGTACATGGAGAGAGAAGGGGCAATGTTGTATTTAAGTACCTTGCTAGCTAAGCGCACAATAACGTACAGGGAGAGAGAAGGGGCAATGTTGTATTTAAGTACCGTCCTAGCTAAGCGCACAATAACGTACAGGGAGAGAGAAGGGGCACTGTTGTATTTAAGTACCTTCATAGCTAAGCGCACAATAACGTACAGGGAGAGAGAAGGGGCAATGTTGTATTTAAGTACCTTGCTAGCTAAGCGCACAATAACATACAGGGAGAGAGAAGGGGCAATGTTGTATTTAAGTACCTTGCTAGCTAAGCGCACAATAACGTACAGGGAGAGAGAAGGGGCAATGTTGTATTTAAGTACCTTGCTAGCTAAGCGCACACTAACGTACATGGAGAGAGAAGCGGCAATGTTGTATTTAAGTACCTTGCTAGCTAAGCGCACAATAACGTACAGGGAAAGCGAAGGGGCAATGTTGTATTTAAGTACCTTCCTAGATAAGCGCACAATAACGTACAGGGAGAGCGAAGGGGCAATGTTGTATTTAAGTACCTTGCTAGCTAAGCGCACAATAACGTACAGGGAGAGTGAAGGGGAAATGTTGTATTTAAGTACCTTCCTAGTTAAGCGCACAATAACGTACAGGGAGAGAGAAGAGGCAATGTTGTATTTAAGTACCTTGCTAGCTAAGCGCACAATAACGTACATGGAGAGAGAAGGGGCAATGTTGTATTTAAGTACCTTCCTAGCTAAGCGCACAATAACGTACAGGGAGAGAGAAGGGGCAATGTTGTATTTAAGTACCTTGCTAGCTAATCGCACAATAACGTACAGGGAGAGAGAAGGGGCAATGTTGTATTTAAGTACCTTGCTAGCTAAGCGCACAATAACGTACAGGGAGAGAGAAGGGGCAATGTTGTATTTAAGTACCTTCCTAGCTAAGCGCACAATAACGTACAGGGAGAGAGAAGTGGCAATGTTGTATTTAAGTACCTTGCTAGCTAAACGCACAATAATGTACAGGGAGAGAGAAGAGGCAATGTTGTATTTAAGTACCTTGCTAGCTAAGCGCACAATAACGTACAGGGAGAGAGAAGGGGCAATGTTGTATTTAAGTACCTTCCTAGCTAAGCGCACAATAACGTACAGGGAGAGAGAAGAGGCAATGTTGTATTTAAGTACCTTCCTAGCTAAGCGCACAATAACGTACAGGGAGAGAGAAGGGACAATGTTGTATTTAAGTACCTTGCTAGCTAAGCGCACAATAACGTACAGGGAGAGAGAAGTGGCAATGTTGTATTTAAGTACCTTGCTAGCTAAGTGCACAATAACGTACAGGGAGAGAAGAGGCAATGTTGTATTTAAGTACCTTGCTAGCTAAGCGCACAATAACGTACAGGGAGAGAGAAGATGCAATGTTGTATTTAAGTACCTTCCTAGCTAAGCGCACAATAACGTACAGGGAGAGGGAAGATGCAATGTTGTATTTAAGTACCTTCCTAGCTAAGCGCACAATAACGTACAGGGAGAGAGAAGGGGCAACGTTGTATTTAAGTACCTTCCTACAGAAGCGCACAATAGCGTACAGGGAGAGAGAAGGGGCAATGTTGTATTTAAGTACCTTCCTAGCTAAGCGCACAATAACGTACAGGGAGAGAAGAGGCAATGTTGTATTAAGTACCTTCCTAGCTAAGCGCACAATAACGTACAGGGAGAGAAGAGGCAATGTTGTATTTAAGTACCTTCCTAGCTAAGCGCACAATAACGTACAGGGAGAGTGAAGTGGCAATGTTGTATTTAAGTACCTTCCTAGTTAAGCGCACAATAACGTACAGGGAGAGAAGAGGCAATGTTGTATTTAAGTACCTTGCTAGCTAAGCGCACACTAACGTACAGGGAGAGAGAAGAGGAAATGTTGTATTTAAGTACTTTGCTAGCTAAGCGCACAATAACGTACAGGGAGAGAAGGGGCAATGTTGTATTTAAGTACCTTCCTAGCTAAGCGCACAATAACGTACAGGGAGAGAGAAGGGGCAATGTTGTATTTAAGTACCTTGCTAGCTAAGCGCACAATAACGTACAGGGAGAGAGAAGGGGCAATGTTGTATTTAAGTACCTTCCTAGCTAAGCGCACAATAACGTACAGGGAGAGAAGAGGCAATGTTGTATTTAAGTACGTTGCTAGCTAAGCGCACAATAACGTACAGGGAGAGAGAAGGGGCAGTGTTGTATTTAAGTACCTTCCTATAGCTAAGCGCACAATAACGTACAGGGAGAGAAGAGGCAATGTTGTATTTAAGTACCTTCCTAGCCAAGCGCACAATAACGTACATGGAGAGAGAAAGGGCAATGTTGTATTTAAGTACCTTCCGAAAAGGAGAGGACAATCATAAGCTATACAGCTTTCTGTCCAATTCCTTATATCAGTTGTTGTAAATAATCATGTATTGACAGAAAATAAATATGTTTAAACTAAGTACCTTCCTAGCTAAGCGCACAATAACGTACAGAAATACGATGCAATATAGATACGCACTCTTTATTTTAAAACAATCTTTTTAAATTTTATTAAAAATCAGAATTGGCATGCTTATTACTTTAGCTGTAAAATAAACTTCGACGTGCAAACACTATACTCCAGAAATATTTAAATAGGGTATAAGGGTACATTCCCAATTTCTGGGACAATTGTATGCCAGTGGAAACGTTACAAGTGCTACAGGTGCTGAATTCTAATATGAAATAGATTATGCAAACTTCAACATTTTCAGGTCGGTTGAGCATTACAATGTTCATTAGTGTCATATTCATTGTATCAGATGCGTCTTACGTTTATTTATCGTCGCTACCTGTTGCCCATATGAGCGACGCCTCCTGAAGAGATTAATAATTTTAGATTTGTTGAGGATAGTACAATGATACAGACAGAGACCCTGCATCAGATGCAGCTTCATTTGTGAACGTACTGGACACTGAGTTCATGTTTTGCCGTTGATTCAATAGAGATTCAGATCTGATTATTGTTTGTCTATTCCAGTTTTGATTCATGTTTTAAGAAGCCTTCTGTATAATTAAATTATGCTAATAAAGAGCGTCATGTCATCGACCTTCGTGTCTACCACCTCCGTGTCTACATCCAATTATATTTGTAATGTGCTGAGGGACATGGGTCACATAGCTATGCATCTTATGTATTTATTGCAGCTCACGATTTTTTAATTTATATGTTAATAATAGCATGCTCTGTATTGCTCGGTATCGACATAGGATACTGCAGTGATATCAGTATAGTATATAACGTTATCTACGTTTGCCAAACGAACCTGCAAAAATGTATTTAATTGTAGTTCATTGAGGATGTCAGTAATCATAGAAAATAATCATTCATACTAGCATATACCATTTCATATCTAGTTCATCCCCATCCACATCTAGTCCATCTCAATCCTCATCTAGTCCATCTCCACCCTCATCTAGTCCATTCCTATCCTAATCTAGTCCATCCACACCCTCAACTATTCCATCCCAAATCCTCAGTTAGTCCACCTCCACCCTCACCTAGTCCATATCCATCCTCATCTAGTTCATCACAAATCCTCATTTAGTCCATCTCCACCCTCATCTAGTCCATCTCCACCCTCATCTAGTCCATCTCAACCTAATCTAATCCATCTCCACCCTCATCTAGTCCATCCCTATCCTCATCTAGTCCATCTCCACCCTCACCTAGTCCATCTCCCCCCTCAACTAGTCCATCCCAACTCCTCATTGAGTCCATATCCACCCTCATCTTGTCCATCTTCATCCTTATCTAGTCCATCTCGACCCTCATCTAGTCCATCTCAACCCTCATCTAGTCCATCTCAACCCTCATCTAGTCCATCTCAACCCTCATCTAGTCCATCTCAACCCTCATCTAGTCCATCTCAACCCTCATATAGTCCATCTTAATCCTCATCTAGTTCATCTTAATCCTCATCTAGTTCATCCCAACCCTCATCTAGTCCATCTCCACCCTCATTTAGTCCATATCCACCCTCATCTAGTCCATCTTCATCCTTATCTAGTCCATCTCGACCCTCATCTAGTCCATCTCAACCTCATCTAGTCCATCTCAACCCTCATCTAATCCATCTCAACCTCATCTAGTCCATCTCAACCCTCATCTAGTCCATCTCCACCCTTATCTAGTCCATCACCACCCTCATCTAGTCCATCTTAATCCTCATCTAATTCATCTCAATCCTCATCTAGTCCATCTCCACCCTCATCTAGTCCATCTTAATCCGCATCTAATTCATCTCAATTCTCATCTAGTTCATCTCCACCCTCATCTAGTACATCACCACCCTCATCTAGTCCATCTTAATCTTCATATAATTCATCTCAATCCTCATCTAGTCCATCTCAACCCTCATCTAGTCCATCTCCACCCTCATCTAGTCCATCTTAATCCTAATCTAGTTCATCTTAATACTCATCTAGTTCATCCCAACCCTCATCTAGTCCATCTCCACCCTCATTTAGTCCATATCCTCCCTCATCTAGTCCATCTTCATCCTTATCTAGTCCATCTCGACCCTCATCGAGTCCGTCTCAACCTCATCTAGTCCATCTCAACCTAATCTAATCCATCTCCACCCTCATCTAGTCCATCTCAACCTAATCTAATCCATCTCCACCCTCATCTAGTCCATCCCTATCCTCATCTAGTCCATCTCCACCCTCACCTAGTCCATCTCCACCCTCAACTAGTCCATCCCAAATCCTCATTGAGTCCATATCCACCCTCATCTAGTCCATCTTCATCCTTATCTAGTCCATCTCGACCCTCTGCTAGTCCATCTCAACCTCATCTAGTCCATCTCAACCCTCATCTAATCCATCTCAACCTCATCTAGTCCATCTCAACCCCCATCTAGTACATCTCCACCCTTATCTAGTCCATCACCACCCTCATCTAGTCCATCTTAATCCTCATCTAATTCATCTCAATCCTCATCTAGTCCATCTCCACCCTCATCTAATCCATATCAATCCGCATCTAATTCATCTCAATTCTCATCTAGTTCATTTCCACCCTCATCTAGTCCATCATCACCCTCATCTAGTCCATCTTAATCTTCATATAATTCATCTCAATCCTTACCTAGTCCATCTCCACCCTCATATAGTCCATCTTCATCCTAATCTAGTTCATCTTAATCCTCATCTAGTTCATCCCAACCATCATCTAGTCCATCTCCACCCTAATTTAGTCCATATCCTCCCTCATCTAGTCCATCTTCATCCTTATCTAGTCCATCTCGACCCTCATCGAGTCCATCTCAACCTCATCTAGTCCATTTCAACCCTCATCTAATCCATCTCAACCTCATCTAGTCCATCTAAACCCTCATCTAGTCCATCTCAACCCTCATCTAGTCCATCTCCACCCTCACCTAGTCCATCTTAATCCTCATCTAATTCATTTCAATTCTCATCTAGTCCATCTACACCCTCATCTAATCCATCTCAACCTCATTTAGTCCATCTAAACCCTCATCGAATCCATCCCCACCCTAATCTAGTCCATCTCCACCCTCACCTAGTCCATCTTCCCCCTCAACTAGTCCATCCCAAATCCTCATTGAGTCCATATCCACCCTCATCTTGTCCATCTTCATCCTTATCTAGTCCATCTCGACCCTCATCTAGTCCATCTCAACCCTCATCTAGTCCATCTCAACCCTCATCTAGTCCATCTAAACCCTCATCTAGTCCATCTCAATCCTCATCTAGTCCATCTCAACCCTCATCAAGTTCATCTTAATCCTCATCTAGTTCATCCCAACCCTCATCTAGTCCATCTCCACCCTCATTTAGTCCATATCCACCCTCATCTAGTCCATCTTCATCCTTATCTAGTCCATCTCGACCCACATCTAGTCCATCTCAACCTCATCTAGTCCATCTCAACCTAATCGAATCCATCTCCACCCGCATCTAGTCCATCTCAACCTAATCTATTCCATCTCAGCCCTCATCTAGTCCATCCCTATCCTCATCTAGTCCATCTCCACTCTCACCTAGTCCATCTCCACCCTCAACTAGTCCATCCCAAATCCTCATTGAGTCCATATCCACCCTCATCTAGTCCATCTTCATCCTTATCCAGTCCATCTCGACCCTCATCTAGTCCATCTCAACCCTCATCTAGTCCATCTCAACCCTCATCTAGTCCATCTCCACCCTCATCTAGTCCATCTTAATCCTCATCTAGTTCATCTTAATCCTCATCTAGTTCATCCCAACCCTCATCTAGTCCATCTCCACCCTCATTTAGTCCATATCCACCCTCATCTAGTCCATCTTCATCCTTATCTAGTCCATCTCGACCCTCTGCTAGTCCATCTCAACCTCATCTAGTCCATCTCAACCCTCATCTAATCCATCTCAACCCTCAACTAGTCCATCTCCACCCTTATCTAGTCCATCACCACCCTCATCTAGTCCATCTTAATCCTCATCTAATTCATCTCAATCCTCATCTAGTCCATCTCCACCCTCATCTAGTCCATATTAATCCGCATCTAATTCATCCCAATTCTCATCTAGTTCATCTCCACCCTCATCTAGTCCATCACCACCCTCATCTAGTCTATCTTAATCTTCATATAATTCATCTCAATCCTTATCTAGTCCATCTCCACCCTCATCTAGTCCATATCCACCCTCATATAGTCCATCTTAATCCTAATCTAGTTCATCTTAATCCTCATCTAGTTCATTCCAACCCTCATCTAGTCCATCTCCACACTAATTTAGTCCATATCCTCCCTCATCTAGTCCATCTTCATCCTTATCTAGTCCAGCTCGACCCTCATCGAGTCCATCTCAACATCATCTAGTCCATCTCAACCCTCATCTAATCCATCTCAACCTCATTTAGTCCATCCAAACCCTCATCTAGTCCATATCAACCATCATCTAGCCCATCTCCACCCTCATCTAGTCCATCTCAATCCTCATCTATTCCATCCCCATCCTAATCTAGTCCATCGTCATCCTCATCAAGTCCATCTCAACCCTCAACGCTGTACTTTCACCATATTGTCAGAGAAATAATGTCAATGTTTTCGTTACATTAGCAATTTCCATAAAATATAACATTAGCTATCTATCTGTCTAGTTTATACACATTTATTTTAGCGCGATTGCAAAACAAGTTTGTCATGCGGGAGAGTATATATATGTATACATTTTGCATTAACGAAAATAGTATTTGGTGCAAAACAGATTATGTGTTTGTCATGTGAAAAGATACATGACTCCTTAATACGTGTTGGCAGTATAGGACATTCTTAGATTTATAATTATACCTCAGAGGGGTCGGACTGCGTTACCATAACCCATACATGTTTTCTAGAAATATATTTACAGGAACCTCCGTGGCCGAGTGGTTACTGTCGTTGATATCAAAGCACATGCCTATCGCCGCTGTATGTTCGAATCCCACTGGGGTAGCGAAGTCTTTCATGCGAGGAAGCTTGGCGATGGCATGCGGAAGGTCGGTGTTTCTATCCGCGTGCCTGCCAATGTCTGAAATACTGCTGGGAGTATAGGGGCACGTGGGGTCTTCCACCACCAATAGTAGCAGGAGAGTCGCATGAGTTCTTGATGCGACATCAAACCTACCACCAATAGTAGCTGGAGGGTCGCATGAGTTCTTGGTGAGACTTTAAGCAAACCACCAATAGTAGCTGGAGGGTCGCATGAGTTCTTAGTGAGACTTTAAACCAACCACCAATAGTAGCTGGAGAGTCGCATGAGTTCTTGGCACGAATTTATACCTGCAACCAATAGTAGAGGGAGAGTCGCATGAGTTCTTGGTGAGACTTTAAACAAACCACCAATAGTAGCTGGAGGGTCGCATGAGTTCTTGGTACGACTTTATACAAACCAACAATAGTAGCTGGAGAGTCGCATGAGTTCTTGGTGAGACTTTAAACAAACCACCAATAGTAGCTGGAGAGTCGCATGAGTTCTTGGTGAGACTTTAAACAAACCATCAATAGTAGCTGGAGGGTCACATGAGTTCTTGGTGAGACTTTAAACCCACCACCAATAGTAGCTGGAGAGTCGCATGAGTTCTTGGTACGACTTTATACAAACCACCACTAGTAGCTGGAGAGTCGCATGAGTTCTTGGTGAGACTTTAAACAAACCACCAATAGTAGCTGGAGAGTCGCATGAGTTCTTGGTGAGACTTTAAACCAACCACCAATAGTAGCTGGAGGGTCACATGAGTTCTTGGTACGACTTTAAACAACCACCAATAGTAGCTGGAGGGTCGCATGAGTTCTTGGTACGACTTTAAACAACCACCAATAGTAGCTGGAGTGTCGCATGAGTTCTTGGTAAGACTTTAAACCAACCACCACTAGTAGCTGGAGGGTCGCATGAGTTCTTGGTACGACTTTAAACCAACCACCAATAGTAGCTGGAGGGTCGCATGAGTTCTTGGTGCGACTTTAAACAAACCACCAATAGTAGCTGGAGAGTCGCATGGGTTCTTGGTACGACTTTAAACCAACCACCAATAGTAGCTGGAGGGTCGCATGCGTTCTTGGTGCGACTTTAAACAAACCACCAATAGTAGCTGGAGGGTCGCATGAGTTCTTGGTGCGACTTTAAACAAACCACCAATAGTAGCTGGAGAGTCGCATGGGTTCTTGGTACGACTTTAAACCAACCACCAATAGTAGCTGGAGGGTCGCATGCGTTCTTGGTGCGACTTTAAACAAACCACCAATAGTAGCTGGAGAGTCGCATGAGTTCTTGGTGAGACTTTAAACAAACCACCAATAGTAGCTGGAGAGTCGCATGAGTTCTAGGTGAGACTTTAAACAAAACACCAATAGTAGCTGGAGAGTCGCATGAGTTCTTGGTGAGACTTTAAACAAAACACCAATAGTAGCTGGAGAGTCGCATGAGTTATTGGTGCGACTTTAAACAAACCACCAATAGTAGCTGGAGAGTCGCATGAGTTCTTGGTACGACTTTAAACCAACCACCAATAGTAGCTGGAGGGTCGCATGCGTTCTTGGTGCGACTTTAAACAAACCACCAATAGTAGCTGGAGAGTCGCATGAGTTCTTGGTGAGACTTTAAACAAACCACCAATAGTAGCTGGAGAGTCGCATGAGTTCTTGGTGAGACTTTAAACCAACCACCAATAGTAGCTGGAGTGTCGCATGAGTTCTTGGTGAGACTTTAAACCCACCAAAACAAACTAACAAACATAAAATATATTTATATACTAGTCAATAATGTGTTCTTGTATGATACATAGCTATATTGCACATTTTATTGTGGACAAACCGCAATGGACGCGGCGGGAATGAATTTTTCTGCTTTCATTAGATGCCATAAAATAAGAAATTAATGTTTTTATGTTTGCATTACTAATGTTTCCATCTCAATATTACATCGTCTTTCAAAGATATTTGATGAAATCACCGGGACATGCGTATCATTTCAACACGGATAGTAATATATCGTATTAGGCTTTCTAAAATTACTTAAATTATGACGAAGGTGCGACATTAAGAAATATGTTTTGCGACAAAGTGTTTTACGACGAAGGTGTTTTGCGGTATGGTAAAACATTATATTATGGAAGTCGTGATAGCGCAGTGGTATGGCGTTCGAAAATTTGTAATATTTTTTTATTTAAGTTTATTTAATATCGTTACCGGTTGCCCAGTTGAGCGACGGACAGTTTACCTAACAACAGATATGATTAAAACCCAATATGGTAATGTAGGCGATCTTCCAAAGCTCGGTTCGTAAAATATGGTATGAAATCAGCACTCATCTAAGATCCTGTATATTTACATTACTGTTCAGCACAAGCAGTTAATGCTATCGCATATATCACCTTGGGTTAATAGCAAATTTCATGTTTAACCCAAAATATCAAACACGTTCTACCATGCGTCCATCTCATAAATATTTTAGAGTTGTCAATAATAAAACTGGCGTATTTCTACTTGGCAATAATATTTAACCATAAATAAATCGATCACCTTCTCACAATTTCCACACATTTTTGTTTACAGTCCGTAAGGTATATCGATGTTCTTCCGCGGTAAAGTGATAGGTTGTTAGCTGTCACATGGTCCACCGATTGGCAATACCTCACACACAACAGCGGACGAAATAGCCACCTTCCCACGGGGATCAATAGAGAACTGGGCAAACATAAAACTGCGAATTAAATGTTTGATTGTGTACGTTGTTCACCCGTACATTAATCAGTATCTTTAATAGACATAAAATTTATAACCAACCAAATGTGTGGTGCGTGTACTCGTATGTTAACCCGTAACCTGCCCAATAAATTGGACGGAATGTGGACGCTGCTAATCAATTGGCAAACAACATAGATATAGATCAGCCGCGGCATAACGCCATAGATCCAGATCAGCCGCGGCGTAGCGGCGTAGCGCCGCATCTGATCAGGATCTATGTTATTTGCTACTAAGACAACTGTTTTAGCTCCACTCTCTGAATAACAAACGTCATAGATCCCGAGTAGACGGTGCGTCGTTCTGTACCGTCTGATCTGGCTCTATGCTATTTGTAACAGCGACTTTTGTTGTGATTAGCAGATTAAGGGTTAAGGCATAACTATAACATGCTTCGAATATACGCGGAACGGATGCTCTAACTAGACCTTCGGATATACGCGGAACGGATGCTCTAACTAGACCTTCGGATATACGCGGAACGGATGCTCTAACTAGACCGTTGGATATACGCGGAACGGATGCTCTAACTAGACCTTCGGATATACGCGGAACGGATGCTCTAACTAGACCGTTGGATATACGCGGAACGGATGCTCTAACTAGACCTTCGGATATACGCGGAACGGATGCTCTAACTAGACCGTTGGATATACGCGGAACGGATGCTCTAACTAGACCTTCAGATATACGCGGAACGGATGCTCTAACTAGACCGTTGGATATACGCGGAACGGATGCTCTAACTAGACCGTTGGATATACGCGGAACGGATGCTCTAACTGGACCGTTGGATATACGCGGAACGGATGCTCTAACTAGACCTTCGGATATACGCGGAACGGATGCTCTAACTAGACCTTCGGATATACGCGGAACGGATGCTCTAACTAGACCGTTGGATATACGCGGAACGGATGCTCTAACTAGACCTTCGGATATACGCGGAACGGATGCTCTAACTAGACCGTTGGATATACGCGGAACGGATGCTCTAACTAGACCGTTGGATATACGCGGAACGGATGCTCTAACTAGACCGTTGGATATACGCGGAACGGATGCTCTAACTAGACCGTTGGATATACGCGGAACGGATGCTCTAACTAGACCTTTGGATATACGCGGAACGGATGCTCTAACTAGACCTTCGTATATACGCGGAACGGATGCTCTAACTAGACCGTTGGATATACGCGGAACGGATGCTCTAACTAGACCTTCGGATATACGCGGAACGGATGCTCTAACTAGACCGTTGGATATACGCGGAACGGATGCTCTAACTAGACCTTCACCAACAACTGGATATACGCGGAACGGATGCTCTAACTAGACCGTTGGATATACGCGGAACGGATGCTCTAACTAGACCGTTGGATATACGCGGAACGGATGCTCTAACTAGACCGTTGGATATACGCGGAACGGATGCTCTAACTAGACCGTTGGATATACGCGGAACGGATGCTCTAACTAGACCTTTGGATATACGCGGAACGGATGCTCTAACTAGACCTTCGGATATACGCGGAACGGATGCTCTAACTAGACCGTTGGATATACGCGGAACGGATGCTCTAACTAGACCTTCGGATATACGCGGAACGGATGCTCTAACTAGACCTTCGGATATACGCGGAACGGATGCTCTAACTAGACCGTTGGATATACGCGGAACGGATGCTCTAACTAGACCTTCGGATATACGCGGAACGGATGCTCTAACTAGACTGTTGGATATACGCGGAACGGATGCTCTAACTAGACCGTTGGATATACGCGGAACGGATGCTCTAACTAGACCGTTGGATATACGCGGAACGGATGCTCTAACTAGACCGTTGGATATACGCGGAACGGATGCTCTAACTAGACCTTTGGATATACGCGGAACGGATGCTCTAACTAGACCTTCGTATATACGCGGAACGGATGCTCTAACTAGACCGTTGGATATATGCGGAACGGATGCTCTAACTAGACCTTCGGATATACGCGGAACGGATGCTCTAACTAGACCGTTGGATATACGCGGAACGGATGCTCTAACTAGACCTTCGGATATACGCGGAACGGATGCTCTAACTAGACCGTTGGATATACGCGGAACGGATGCTCTAACTAGACCTTCGGATATACGCGGAACGGATGCTCTAACTAGACCGTTGGATATACGCGGAACGGATGCTCTAACTAGACCGTTGGATATACGCGGAACGGATGCTCTAACTAGACCGTTGGATATACGCGGAACGGATGCTCTAACTAGACCGTTGGATATACGCGGAACGGATGCTCTAACTAGACGTTGGATATACGCAGAACGGATGCTCACTAGACCTTGGATATACGCGGAACGGATGCTCTAACTAGACCTTGGATATACGCGGAACGGATGCTCTAACTAGACCTTTGGATATACGCGGAACGGATGCTCTAACTAGACCTTCGGATATACGCGGAACGGATGCTCTAACTAGACCGTTGGATATACGCGGAACGGATGCTCTAACTAGACCGTTGGATATACGCGGAACGGATGCTCTAACTAGACCGTTGGATATACGCGGAACGGATGCTCTAACTAGACCTTAGGATATACGCGGAACGGATGCTCTAACTAGACCGTTGGATATACGCGGAACGGA
>CM026398.1:57289821-57332166 GCA_014843695.1 Archivesica marissinica | reverse complement strand
TATACATGTATATACATGGGATGTATGCTGCTATACATGTATATACATGGGATGTATGCTACTGTACATGTATATACATGGGATGTATGCTACTATACATGTATATACATGGGATGTATGCTGCTATAAATGGGATGTATGCTACTATACATGTATATACATGGGATGTATGCTGCTATACATGTATATACATGGGATGTATGCTGCTATACATGGGGTGTATGCTGCTGTACATGTATATACATGGGATGTATGCTGCTATACATGTATATACATGGGATGTATGCTGCTATACATGTATATACATGGGATGTATGCTGCTATACATGTATATACATGGGATGTATGCTGCTATACATGTATATACATGGGATGTATGCTGCTGTACATGTATATACATGGGATGTATGCTGCTATACATGTATATACATGGGATGTATGCTGCTGTACATGTATATACATGGGATGTATGCTGCTGTACATGTATATACATGGGATGTATGCTCTATCATGTATACTGTGTATACTGGGATGTAGCTGTACATGTATTACATGGGATGTATGCTGCTGTCATGTATATACATGGGATGTATGCTGCTGTACATGTATATACATGGGATGTATGCTGCTATACATGTATATACATGGGATGTATGCTGCTATACATGTATATACATGGGATGTATGCTGCTGTACATGTATATACATGGGATGTATGCTACTATACATGGGATGAATGCTGCTATACATGGGATGTATGCTGCTATACATGGGATGTATGCTGCTATCATGTATATACATGGGATGTATGCTGCTGTACATGTATATACATGGGATGTATGCTGCTATACATGTATATACATGGGATGTATGCTGCTATACATGGGATGTATGCTGCTGTACATGTATATACATGGGATGTATGCTGCTATACATGTATATACATGGGATGTATGCTGCTATACATGTATATACATGGGATGTATGCTGCATATACATGGGATGTATGCTGCTGTACATGTATATACATGGGATGTATGCTGCTATACATGTATATACATGGGATGTATGCTGCTGTACTGTATATACTGGATGTATGCTGTATACATGGGATGTATGCTGCTATACATGTATATACATGGGATGTATGCTGCTATACATGTATATACATGGGATGTATGCTGCTGTACATGTATATACATGGATGTATGCTGCTGTACATGTATATACATGGAGTAGCTGCTATACATGATGTATGCTGCTGTACATGTATATACATGGGATGTATGCTGCTATACATGTATATACATGGGATGTATGCTGCTATATACATGGGATGTATGCTGCTATACATGTATATACATGGGATGTATGCTGCTGTACATGTATATACATGGGATGTATGCTGCTGTACATGTATATACATGGGATGTATGCTGCTATACATGTATATACATGGGATGTATGCTGCTGTACATGTATATACATGGGATGTATGCTGCTATACATGTATATACATGGGATGTATGCTGCTATACATGTATATACATGGGATGTATGCTGCTGTACATGTATATACATGGGATGTATGCTGCTATACATGTATATACATGGGATGTATGCTGCTATACATGTATATACATGGGATGTATGCTGCTGTACATGTATATACATGGGATGTATGCTGCTGTACATGTATATACATGGGATGTATGCTGCTGTACATGTATATACATGGGATGTATGCTGCTGTACATGTATATACATGGGATGTATGCTGCTATACATGTATATTATATACATGGGATGTATGCTGCTATACATGTATATACATGGGATGTATGCTGCTATACATGTATATACATGGGATGTATGCTGCTATACATGTATATACATGGGATGTATGCTGCTATACATGTATATACATGGGATGTATGCTGCTGTACATGTATATACATGGGATGTATGCTGCTATACATGTATATACATGGGATGTATGCTGTTATACATGGGATGTATGCTGCTGTACATGTATATACATGGGATGTATGCTGCTATACATGTATATACATGGGATGTATGCTGCTATACATGTATATACATGGGATGTATGCTGCTGTACATGTATATACATGGGATGTATGCTGCTGTACATGTATATACATGGGATGTATGCTGCTGTACATGTATATACATGGGATGTATGCTGCTATACATGTATATACATGGGATGTATGCTGCTGTACATGTATATACATGGGATGTATGCTGCTGTACATGTATATACATGGGATGTATGCTGCTATACATGTATATACATGGGATGTATGCTGCTGTACATGTATATACATGGGATGTATGCTGCTGTACATGTATATACATGGGATGTATGCTGCTATACATGTATATACATGGGATGTATGCTGCTATACATGTATATACATGGGATGTATGCTGCTATACATGTATATACATGGGATGTATGCTGCTATACATGTATATACATGGGATGTATGCTGCTATACATGTATATACATGGGATGTATGCTACTATACATGGGATGTATGCTGCTATACATGTATATACATGGGATGTATGCTGCTATACATGGGATGTATGCTGCTATACATGGGATGTATGCTGCTGTACATGTATATACATGGGATGTATGCTGCTATACATGTATATACATGGGATGTATGCTGCTATACATGTATATACATGGGATGTATGCTGCTATACATGTATATACATGGGATGTATGCTGATATACATGGGATGTATGCTGCTGTACATGTATATACATGGGATGTATGCTGCTGTACATGTATATACATGGGATGTATGCTGCTATACATGTATATACATGGGATGTATGCTGCTGTACATGTATATACATGGGATGTATGCTGCTGTACATGTATATACATGGGATGTATGCTGCTATACATGTATATACATGGGATGTATGCTGCTGTACATGTATATACATGGGATGTATGCTGCTGTACATGTATATACATGGGATGTATGCTGCTGTACATGTATATACATGGGATGTATGCTGCTGTACATGTATATACATGGGATGTATGCTGCTATACATGTATATACATGGGATGTATGCTGCTGTACATGTATATACATGGGATGTATGCTGCTGTACATGTATATACATGGGATGTATGCTGCTGTACATGTATATACATGGGATGTATGCTGCTGTACATGTATATACATGGGATGTATGCTGCTATACATGTATATACATGGGATGTATGCTGCTGTACATGTATATACATGGGATGTATGCTGCTGTACATGTATATACATGGGATGTATGCTGCTATACATGTATATACATGGGATGTATGCTGCTGTACATGTATATACATGGGATGTATGCTGCTATACATGTATATACATGGGATGTATGCTGCTATACATGTATATACATGGGATGTATGCTGCTGTACATGTATATACATGGGATGTATGCTGCTGTACATGTATATACATGGGATGTATGCTGCTGTACATGTATATACATGGGATGTATGCTGCTATACATGTATATACATGGGATGTATGCTGCTGTACATGTATATACATGGGATGTATGCTGCTATACATGTATATACATGGGATGTATGCTGCTGTACATGTATATACATGGGATGTATGCTGCTGTACATGTATATACATGGGATGTATGCTGCTGTACATGTATATACATGGGATGTATGCTGCTGTACATGTATATACATGGGATGTATGCTGCTGTACATGTATATACATGGGATGTATGCTGCTGTACATGTATATACATGGGATGTATGCTGCTATACATGTATATACATGGGATGTATGCTGCTATACATGGGATGTATGCTGCTATACATGTATATACATGGGATGTATGCTGCTATACATGTATATACATGGGATGTATGCTGCTATACATGGGATGTATGCTGCTGTACATGTATATACATGGGATGTATGCTGCTATACATGTATATACATGGGATGTATGCTGCTATACATGTATATACATGGGATGTATGCTGCTATACATGGGATGTATGCTGCTATATATGTATATACATGGGATGTATGCTGCTATATATGTATATACATGGGATGTATGCTGCTATACATGTATATACATGGGATGTATGCTACTGTACATGTATATACATGGGATGTATGCTGCTATACATGGGATGTATGCTGCTATACATGTAAATACATGGGATGTATGCTGCTATACATGTATATACATGGTATGTATGCTGCTGTACATGTATATACATGGGATGTATGCTGCTATACATGTATATACATGGGATGTATGCTGCTATACATGGGATGTATGCTGCTGTACATGTATATACATGGGATGTATGCTGCTATACATGTATATACATGGGATGTATGCTGCTATACATGGGATGTATGCTGCTATACATGTATATACATGGGATGTATGCTGCTGTACATGTATATACATGGGATGTATGCTGCTATACATGTATATACATGGGATGTATGCTGCTATACATGTATATACATGGGATGTATGCTGCTATACATGTATATACATGGGATGTATGCTGCTGTACATGTATATACATGGGATGTATGCTGCTATACATGGGATGTATGCTGCTATACATGGGATGTATGCTGCTATACATGTATATACATGGGATGTATGCTGCTATACATGTATATACATGGGATGTATGCTGCTATACATGTATATACATGGGATGTATGCTGCTATACATGTATATACATGGGATGTATGCTGCTGTACATGTATATACATGGGATGTATGCTGCTGTACATGTATATACATGGGATGTATGCTGCTGTACATGTATATACATGGGATGTATGCTGCTATACATGTATATACATGGGATGTATGCTGCTATACATGGGATGTATGCTGCTATACATGTATATACATGGGATGTATGCTGCTATACATGTATATACATGGGATGTATGCTGCTATACATGTATATACATGGGATGTATGCTGCTATACATGGGATGTATGCTGCTGTACATGTATATACATGGGATGTATGCTGCTATACATGTATATACATGGGATGTATGCTGCTATACATGGGATGTATGCTGCTGTACATGTATATACATGGGATGTATGCTACTATACATGTATATACATGGGATGTATGCTGCTATACATGTATATACATGGGATGTATGCTGCTATACATGGGATGTATGCTGCTATACATGTATATACATGGGATGTATGCTGCTATACATGTATATACATGGGATGTATGCTGCTGTACATGTATATACATGGGATGTATGCTGCTATACATGGGATGTATGCTGCTGTACATGTATATACATGGGATGTATGCTGCTATACATGTATATACATGGGATGTATGCTGCTATACATGGGATGTATGCTGCTGTACATGTATATACATGGGATGTATGCTACTATACATGTATATACATGGGATGTATGCTGCTATACGGGATGTATGCTACTATACATGTATATACATGGGATGTATGCTGCTATACATGTATATACATGGGATGTATGCTGCTATACATGGGATGTATGCTGCTATACATGTATATACATGGGATGTATGCTGCTGTACATGTATATACATGGGATGTATGCTGCTATACATGTATATACATGGGATGTATGCTGCTATACATGTATATACATGGGATGTATGCTGCTGTACATGTATATACATGGGATGTATGCTGCTATACATGGTATGTATGCTGCTGTACATGTATATACATGGGATGTATGCTGCTATACATGTATATACATGGGATGTATGCTGCTATACATGTATATACATGGGATGTATGCTGCTATACATGTATATACATGGGATGTATGCTGCTATACATGTATATACATGGGATGTATGCTACTGTACATGTATATACATGGGATGTATGCTGCTATACATGTATATACATGGGATGTATGCTGCTATACATGTATATACATGGGATGTATGCTGCTGTACATGTATATACATGGGATGTATGCTGCTATACATGTATATACATGGGATGTATGCTGCTGTACATGTATATACATGGGATGTATGCTGCTGTACATGTATATACATGGGATGTATGCTGCTATACATGTATATACATGGGATGTATGCTGCTATACATGTATATACATGGGATGTATGCTGCTGTACATGTATATACATGGGATGTATGCTGCTGTACATGTATATACATGGGATGTATGCTGCTGTACATGTATATACATGGGATGTATGCTGCTATACATGTATATACATGGGATGTATGCTGCTGTACATGTATATACATGGGATGTATGCTGCTATACATGTATATACATGGGATGTATGCTGCTGTACATGTATATACATGGGATGTATGCTGCTATACATGTATATACATGGGATGTATGCTGCTGTACATGTATATACATGGGATGTATGCTGCTATACATGTATATACATGGGATGTATGCTGCTATACATGTATATACATGGGATGTATGCTGCTGTACATGTATATACATGGGATGTATGCTGCTATACATGTATATACATGGGATGTATGCTGCTATACATGTATATACATGGGATGTATGCTGCTATACATGGGATGTATGCTGCTATACATGTATATACATGGGATGTATGCTGCTATACATGTATATACATGGGATGTATGCTGCTATACATGTATATACATGAGATGTATGCTGCTGTACATGTATATACATGAGATGTATGCTGCTATACATGTATATACATGGGATGTATGCTGCTATACATGTATATACATGGGATGTATGCTGCTATACATGGGATGTATGCTGCTATACATGTATATACATGGGATGTATGCTGCTATACATGTATATACATGGGATGTATGCTGCTATACATGTATATACATGGGATGTATGCTGCTATACATGTATATACATGGGATGTATGCTGCTGTACATGTATATACATGGGATGTATGCTGCTATACATGGGATGTATGCTGCTGTACATGTATATACATGGGATGCATGCTGCTATTCATGGGATGTATGCTGCTGTACATGTATATACATGGGATGTATGCTGCTGTACATGTATATACATGGGATGTATGCTGCTATACATGTATATACATGGGATGTATGCTGCTGTACATGTATATACATGGGATGTATGCTGCTATACATGTATATACATGGGATGTATGCTGCTGTACATGTATATACATGGGATGTATGCTGCTATACATGTATATACATGGGATGTATGCTGCTGTACATGTATATACATGGGATGTATGCTGCTATACATGTATATACATGGGATGTATGCTGCTGTACATGTATATACATGGGATGTATGCTGCTATACATGTATATACATGGGATGTATGCTGCTGTACATGTATATACATGGGATGTATGCTGCTGTACATGTATATACATGGGATGTATGCTGCTGTACATGTATATACATGGGATGTATGCTGCTATACATGTATATACATGGGATGTATGCTGCTATACATGTATATACATGGGATGTATGCTGCTGTACATGTATATACATGGGATGTATGCTGCTATACATGTATATACATGGGATGTATGCTGCTGTACATGTATATACATGGGATGTATGCTGCTATACATGTATATACATGGGATGTATGCTGCTGTACATGTATATACATGGGATGTATGCTGCTATACATGTATATACATGGGATGTATGCTGCTATACATGTATATACATGGGATGTATGCTGCTGTACATGTATATACATGGGATGTATGCTGCTATACATGTATATACATGGGATGTATGCTGCTATACATGTATATACATGGGATGTATGCTGCTGTACATGTATATACATGGGATGTATGCTGCTATACATGTATATACATGGGATGTATGCTGCTGTACATGTATATACATGGGATGTATGCTGCTATACATGTATATACATGGGATGTATGCTGCTGTACATGTATATACATGGGGTGTATGCTGCTATACATGTATATACATGGGATGTATGCTGCTATACATGTATATACATGGGATGTATGCTGCTGTACATGTATATACATGGGATGTATGCTGCTGTACATGTATATACATGGGATGTATGCTGCTGTACATGTATATACATGGGATGTATGCTGCTGTACATGTATATACATGGGATGTATGCTGCTATACATGTATATACATGGGATGTATGCTGCTGTACATGTATATACATGGGATGTATGCTGCTATACATGTATATACATGGGATGTATGCTGCTGTACATGTATATACATGGGATGTATGCTGCTGTACATGTATATACATGGGATGTATGCTGCTATACATGTATATACATGGGATGTATGCTGCTATACATGTATATACATGGGATGTATGCTGCTATACATGTATATACATGGGATGTATGCTGCTATACATGTATATACATGGGATGTATGCTGCTATACATGTATATACATGGGATGTATGCTGCTATACATGTATATACATGGGATGTATGCTGCTATACATGTATATACATGGGATGTATGCTGCTATACATGTATATACATGGGATGTATGCTGCTATACATGTATATACATGGGATGTATGCTGCTGTACATGTATATACATGGGATGTATGCTGCTATACATGGGATGTATGCTGCTGTACATGTATATACATGGGATGTATGCTGCTATACATGTATATACATGGGATGTATGCTGCTATACATGTATATACATGGGATGTATGCTGCTATACATGTATATACATGGGATGTATGCTGCTATACATGTATATACATGGGATGTATGCTGCTGTACATGTATATACATGGATGTATGCTGCTATACATGTATATACATGGGATGTATGCTGCTATACATGTATATACATGGGATGTATGCTGCTATACATGTATATACATGGGATGTATGCTGCTATACATGTATATACATGGGATGTATGCTGCTATACATGGGTGTATGCTGCTGTACATGTATATACATGGGATGTATGCTGCTATACATGTATATACATGGGATGTATGCTGCTATACATGGGGTGTATGCTGCTATACATGTATATACATGGGATGTATGCTGCTATACATGTATATACATGGGATGTATGCTGCTGTACATGGGATGTATGCTGCTATACATGTATATACATGGGATGTATGCTGCTGTACATGTATATACATGGGATGTATGCTGCTATACATGTATATACATGGGATGTATGCTGCTGTACATGTATATACATGGGATGTATGCTGCTATACATGTATATACATGGGATGTATGCTGCTATACATGTATATACATGGGATGTATGCTGCTATACATGTATATACATGGGATGTATGCTGCTGTACATGTATATACATGGGATGTATGCTGCTATACATGGGATGTATGCTGCTATACATGTATATACATGGGATGTATGCTGCTATACATGTATATACATGGGATGTATGCTGCTGTACATGTATATACATGGGATGTATGCTGCTGTACATGTATATACATGGGATGTATGCTGCTAGTACATGTATATACATGGGATGTATGCTGCTATACATGTATATACATGGGATGTATGCTGCTATACATGTATATACATGGGATGTATGCTGCTATACATGTATATACATGGGATGTATGCTGCTATACATGTATATACATGGGATGTATGCTGCTATACATGGGATGTATGCTGCTATACATGTATATACATGGGATGTATGCTGCTATACATGTATATACATGGGATGTATGCTGCTGTACATGTATATACATGGGATGTATGCTGCTATACATGGGATGTATGCTGCTGTACATGTATATACATGGGATGTATGCTGCTATTCATGGGATGTATGCTGCTGTACATGTATATACATGGGATGTATGCTGCTATACATGTATATACATGGGATGTATGCTGCTATACATGTATATACATGGGATGTATGCTGCTGTACATGTATATACATGGGATGTATGCTGCTATACATGTATATACATGGGATGTATGCTGCTATACATGTATATACATGGGATGTATGCTGCTATACATGTATATACATGGGATGTATGCTGCTGTACATGGGATGTATGCTGCTATACATGTATATACATGGGATGTATGCTGCTATACATGTATATACATGGGATGTATGCTGCTGTACATGTATATACATGGGATGTATGCTGCTATACATGTATATACATGGGATGTATGCTGCTATACATGTATATACATGGGATGTATGCTGCTGTACATGTATATACATGGGATGTATGCTGCTGTACATGTATATACATGGGATGTATGCTGCTATACATGTATATACATGGGATGTATGCTGCTGTACATGTATATACATGGGATGTATGCTGATACATGTATATACATGGGATGTATGCTGCTGTACATGTATATACATGGGATGTATGCTGCTATACATGTATATACATGGGATGTATGCTGCTGTACATGTATATACATGGGATGTATGCTGCTATACATGTATATACATGGGATGTATGCTGCTATACATGTATATACATGGGATGTATGCTGCTGTACATGTATATACATGGGATGTATGCTGCTATACATGTATATACATGGGATGTATGCTGCTATACATGTATATACATGGGATGTATGCTACTGTACATGTATATACATGGGATGTATGCTGCTATACATGTATATACATGGGATGTATGCTGCTGTACATGTATATACATGGGATGTATGCTGCTATACATGTATATACATGGGATGTTTGCTGCTGTACATGTATATGCATGGGGTGTATGCTGCTATACATGTATATACATGGGATGTATGCTACTATACATGTATATACATGGGATGCATGCTGATGTACATGTATATACATGATACACAAGGACAACGTGGCGCACAATGTACTATCTTGTCTTGTCTTTCAATTTGTACTGGTTGTTTCATACCTTTCAACTGTATTGGCAGACATAATGTAGTTTTCAACTCTTTCTCTAGGTCTTCTGTATCTTCCTTCTTTTCAATGCGTTCTAAGTACTGTACGAGTAATGTCTGTCCTGTACTCTTTAGGGCATCTTTGAATATGTTATAACTGGTTTCGTCCCTCGATTGGATCTTCTGGAGTAGTTTTCGGTTTATTTCGGATGTAGAATGTAGTTCCTAAATGATTTAAATTGGCGTTAATTAAGTTTTCAAATGGAAGAGTCTGACAGGGTTCCCTCTGTCTGAATGTTTGTCTGCGCCATTTCTGTCGCCAATTGAAAAACACTGTTGGCTGCAAGATTTTTTAAATGGCTCCAAAGAGCCATATAGTTCACAAATAAATATTTGAAGCCATGTATTTGACAAAACATGTGCCAAAAAAATAATGTTGCACCAAATATTTTCCCCAATTTACAAAATTTAGTGTCAATATTTAATTTTTGTCTCAATTGGCGTCTTTGGCGACCACCAGCGGGAACCCTGAACTGTCACTTACTGACAAAGAATAAGACACTGAATAAAATTTGTATTATGACATATGGAGAAATTTGCAATTGATGTTGATTTACATTACGAGATAAGGAAATCGCAATTTCTTTAAACTACCCCCCCCCACCACCTGCATGTCTTAAACTTCTCCCTCATATACCATAAACTTCTCCCTCACATACTTCAAGCTTATCCATCGAATATGTTAAATGTCTCCCTCATTTACATTAAGCGTCTCCTTCACATACATTAAACTTCTCCCTCATATATTTTTGTATACCTAAACTTCTCCCTTGCATCTCCCTTGTGTACCATTAACTCCTCTGTTGCATACCTAAATCTTAGCCCGCATATACATGTACCTTAAACTTTTCCTTTGAACACCTTAAAATTCCCACTCATATAAATTAAACGTCTCCCTCATTTATTTTAACATTCTACCTCATATACATTTAATTTCTCACTTGTATAACTTAAAATTCTCCCTCAATAGACCCTATTCTCCCATGTATACATTAAACTTCTCCCTCTCGTTTACCTTAAACATCTACCTAAAATACCTTAATCTTCTGCCTTGTACACCTTAAATTTCTCCCATGTACACTAGTGGTGTCATTGATGGGGAGGGGAAATGTATCGATATATTGACAAGACACTGCCATGTAATTGGATAATTACAGTAGGTACTAAGGTAGGTAGTGTTTAATTATTATATCAAAACTGTTTAAAGGCCTGCAGTTTGACCCCGTCCAATTGTAAAGATTTATACTTTACTACCTGTTCCATTGATTAGTGGCTTGCAACGGTTAATATGCACGATCACTCTGTGAGCTGAGAATTAGTCAAAATGAGGCCCTGACAATTTAAGTAAACGTATATTATTGATTGTAAAGAAAATTGATAGTTCCAGATCAGCCCAGGGACATAGATTACATGTTATGTAGGTGCCTGATCAGCCGTAGCGTAATCACTGAGACTGATAGTTTGTATATATGTATATAATATGTATGTATTTATATGAATAAACTATATGTGTTCGTTATATGGTAACCTACATACTTCATTTAATTATATATCTACAGTATTATTCGCAAGTTTTCTGTTATATTTTAAATATTTCTCTGTGTCAGTGTGTGTTTACCGATATTGATGCTACATAATAATCACAGTGAATGCTATGAGTACATGTATAATATTATAATTATAATCTCTTGAACATACGAGTATTACACATATTCTGCCGATTTCTACAAGATGCCATTGAGTAAAATAACAATGTATGTAACTGATGAGCAGAGAAAAGAATTGCTGACTTTCTTGCAAAATAAGAACTGGGACGTAGAGATGGAAATAGAAGAAACAGCCACCACCATGCCCGTTGCAGAGGCTGCTTACGTACCTCCCCCTATGCCTCAGCATGCTGAAGGTGTTGCTGAGTGTCCACTGTGCTTGTGTTCCCCTTACATAATAAATGAACAGAACAAACAACTTTGGTGGCCTGCTAATAATCGTCCACCGCATAATCTAAATTCACATGAGAGAAAGCTTCTATACAGGAGGTTTTGGGCAATGCTATATAATTGTGGCGCATGGAAAGATGTCAGATATATAGAGAGAAAAGTAGCGGCTAGAAGAGGAGACTGTACTTGGCATAAGAGGGAACTGATGCCTGAATGTGTGGTACAGCAATGCAGGAACTGGCTGCCTAACCCGCGCAACCAGCCTTATTTGGGCCATAAGTGGAGTTGAATTGTTTATACCAGTTGTAAGTACTATAAAAATACAGAACTTCAATTTCAGCAATTTATAACCTCTGATATGTACGTGGGTCATAATAGATATAAGTGGTGCTCATGTATTACATGTATACCATGCAGGGCCTCGCATGTGGCAAATACAATGTGCGTCGACCGTCACATTTGTACCGCTATTCCTCGTGTGTTTAATGTCAAATATAGGTCAACCTGCAGGCCTTTAAGACAAGAAAATTCCTTACAAATATTACAGACACTTTGCAACAACATCCACCCCCAATGTATTTTAAACTTTTAATTAACTGCTAAAAAAGTACAATTTAAAGTACGATTTTTATGCTGAATAAATGCCGTCTGCTCAGTCACATGTTTGAATAGATTTGAATGGCTCTGATATTAAGAAAACTGCTAGGTGTAATCTATGCAAATTGGATTTAGCATATTCGGGTTCAATATCAATCTGAATAATGATTTATTAATCATTTGAAAAACAAACCAATGGAAAGCAGTTCAAGTGACAACGGCTTCATTTGTGAAAATGCCAATGAATGTACAGTGTTTTGATAGCATTATAGAGAATATTCGATTACCTTCCGACCAAATATTCGAATAGCAAAATCGCTATTCGTTGCCATCCTTACTATAAATAATTCAAATAATTGTAGCAGATGACAATTCATTAATGTGTTTTTCTTATTTGTAACTGAAAACTGGAAATATATAATGGAATAATGAAAGTGTACAACCTATTTGAATGATATTTTCACTTTTGGTGTACAGAGTTAAACGATCTCCTTATTTTGAAAGTCAAACTGTAGCCCTGTACACAACATGAATGTAAAGATGTTTTACGATATTAAGCATTGGTTCTGGGTCCATGTTATAGTTTATACAAATTTATTTTAGCTCGATTGCGAAACGAGTACTATACACTTACCCTGATATATCTACACAATATAAATGTAGGATATCGAGGATTGGTTCCTGGTCCATGTAATGAACAGTACCGCACACTTACTTGATATCTCTACATGCAAACAGTTCATTTTGATATAGGATATCGGGATTGGTACCGTGTCCATGAAATCAATAAGTCTGTAACATTTACCATGATGTCCCGATACTGTTTAAACATTAATGTCTCCTTTCCGAGTAGGATATCGAGGACTTGTACAGGCTCCATGTAAGTAACGAGTACGTCATACCCTCTCCTCAACACTGTCTTACGGTGCTCAATGTTCCCGCTACATTCACTTCCTAAATAGTAAGAAAACACGTTAGTACGTCATACCCTCTCCTCAACACTGTCTTACGGTGCTCAATGTTCCCCCCACATTCACTTCCTAAATAGTAAGAAAACACGTTAGTACCTCACCTTCTCCAACAACTTAACCATCTCACATAGTTTACACAGTCTGAGGATCGAACCCGGGTTGCATTTGTCAGAAGTGAGCCGTCTGTTATTTGAATGACAGCAGATTGTGACACGTGTACACAGTTTATTGAGAGGAAAACATGTTGCCAAACAACAGAAACATGGACGAAAACTTTAGTTTTTCATATTATTTAAAACATGCACATGAGTAAAGCAACGGTATATCGTAAAAAGCAAATAAAATGCATTGTGTAGGGGTGTCGCGATATACGGCTGAATTTATTCTATTTATCCAATCAATGAGCCTGTTAAAACTTATGAAAGGTCTGTTTGTCAAAATGGCGTCTGCCATTACTAAATAATGATCCTAAAAGTTAGTGTGGGCCATTTTTTATTTCGAGATGTTAACAAGAAGGATAATAAGGGCAGGCCACATGCTGTCTATGTTTCACCGACGTAAGCTATCCACCATCTCGTTCCACATCAAACTTAATGAAGCATCTAAAAAGACACCATAACGTAGACGTAAACATCGACAAGATTATGAGTCAATCGCCGAACTTTCCCCCCACACCCAACAACATCAGGGCAATTCTTGATGATTTATATAAGCCATAATTCATTACTTGGACACTGTTCCACACTTGGACATGTGCACTGGATTATCTACAGCAGTTGAATTTCTAGTCATTTCCTTTGATCTCATTGTGTGTGTTATTAATTTATTATTATTGTCTTCAAACGTTAAGTGATGTGACTTGCAAGTTTTGTTCAGATGTAGTAGGAACTAGGATTATACACCAGTAACACCAGTAAATTCATTTGCTCTGAAGCCAGACTGCCCTAGGGTCTCGGGATTAAGCAACACAGAGTATGCTTCTTAGAAAGTAATCTGTAAATAATGGATCGAATTGGCACATAAAGAATCAGATCAGATCGGATCGAGCTTCTGGTGGATCGTTGCAGCCCTATTTACTATCTATGAGGGTGGCATAGGTTTTTCATGACTTCACTATAAAAAGAGTTTTTGTCCTGACAATTTTACAACATAGCTACCGTCAAGTAAAAGGTTATATGCAGGGGATCTGCTTTTTTATACACAACTCAATCGCTTCAACCAGTGCTTATAAATGTATATATTCACCGTTCTCTGAAACATTTTCTAGCCAATTTAAGTTATTTTATTCAGTGTTTTGTTGTTTTTCAAGTTAATAAATATTGTTGAATGTCTTAAAATGTATTGTTGAATTGTCTTAAAATGTGTGTAAAGTAATCCGTGTCATCTTATTAAATACTCTTAATAGAAAAAAATATAATCACAATGCATGACAAATGAATAGGCAATATATCGTGATAAATATCGCGATTATTTGATAAAATATCACAATATATCGCGATATGGGTTGCTGATATTGTGACACCCCTAGCATTGTGAATCCATTTCATTCGGGATACCGTTCAAACAGTATTTGCGAAGAACATAGAGCTAGATCAGCTGCCACGGAACGTGTCGTCTGATCAGGCTCTATGTTGTTTGCTAATCAGATGATTGTGCTAAGACACTTGGCTATGTAGCAAACAATATAGATCCTGATCAGCACGTAGCGTCAAGCTGCGGCTGATCTGGATCTATGTTGTTTGCAAAAGCCGTTAAATATATCCAGAATGTCAGCATTTTCCCGCTAAATGACGTGACGTCATTATTATTTAGACGTCACGTCCATTGTATTCTTTATTGGTTTTAATTCCTGATGAAGACGCAAGCCGAAACATTGAATTATAATGTAATTATATAGAAGACATGTGTTGTGTTGGATTTTGTCCACATTATATATTGAAATAACAATCACCCAAAATATCATTACCTTCACTACCAGCTTCTACATTATTTGGTCCAGAACTCTCCGCCATACTGTCCATCTCACTGGATGTGCCAACATCAGTCTGTGGCACAACTGTTGCCGGCGCAGTCACCACATCAGACGACTCCACCTTCTTCGCACTCACAGCCTCGGCCTGTTCCATAGGCGACGTTGGTCACTTGCTCTTAGTCCCCATGTTTATCTAGTAACTAAAATGTGCAGTTTTTTCTTTTTAAATAGTTAATTTAGGCTCGAATTCCAACAGAATCTACCACTAACAATTTAACAAAACACAACACTTGGTCACAGAGGGTTTCGAACCTGGACCTCTTAGATAGAATTCACATGATCTCCATCAAGCTACGAGACCTACCACACTACATACTGTTACAATCGGTGACACAACAGGTGTCAACAGGTGAACTGCAACCGTTGCTTCAGTCAGTTCAATTTATTTTCGTGCTCGGCCCCTTTGTATCAAGTGCACACAATAGTACATATAGAGAATCAGAGTGCCATATTTAGATCTGACATAACTGTTGCCGGCGCAGTCGCGACCACACCAGACGATCTGACATAACTGTTGCCGGCGCAGTCGCGACCACACCTGACGATCTATCACAACTGTTGCCGGCGCAGTCGCGACCACACCAGACGATCTGACACTACTGTTGCCGGCGCAGTCGCGACCACACCAGACGATCTGACATAACTGTTGCCGGCGCAGTCGCGACCACACCTGACGATCTATCACAACTGTTGCCGGCGCAGTCGCGACCACACCAGACGATCTGACACTACTGTTGCCGGCGCAGTCGCGACCACACCAGACGATCTGACACTACTGTTGCCGGCGCAGTCGCGACCACACCAGACGATCTGACACAACTGTTGCCGGCGCAGTCGCGACCACACAAGACGATCTGACAACTTGATTTATCTAATTAAAAGCATTTTGACGTATACACTTTGTATATTTATTTATCAATTTAAACTATTACCGGTAATGATTCTTAAATTTAGTACTTTGCCAGGTCAGCAAACACTTCCTATAAATAACTGTAAAAATCTCGTATACATGTACATAGTTTTCATGTGACGTCATCATTCCTACTGTGGCTGCCATTCAGTTTTGGCATAGTTGACTGGATTTTAAATAATACTGCTGCGATTACGGCATGTATCCGGATGTCGGGAGAGATTAGCTTAATTTCCAGGCTGTCAAATGACGAAACGCATTACCACTAATTAGCAATTATATCCTCAAGAAATAAGGCGAAATGGATGTCGGCCTGATAGTCTATTGTATATATACAGTGACCAGCACTAAAGTACCATCATCCAACTCCCCTTGCCTTCCCCCATGTATATATACAGTGACCAGCACTCTATGTACCATCATCCAACTCCCCTTGCCTTCCCCATTGATTGTATATATACAGTGACCAGTAAGGGTGCAATGATACGCCTACCTCACGATACGTATCACGATTCTTGGGTCACGATACGTATCGCGATATGGTTTTATGGAACCAAAGGAGAAAATAATTAAACTTTTCAAGTACATTTACTAATTAAAGCAAATGATTAACTGTAAAACAAGCAGTTATATAAACAATATAAACAATGCCTAGCCTACGCTCAGCCTATTAAACTGTTCCAACAGAAACATTTCCTGGGTTAAAAGTTTCATATTTTTCTTCTGTGGTAACAAAGCAGACCGCTGGGCAGTTACAATGTCTCCTGCTGTTGAGAACACGCGTTCGCTAGAGACGGATGTGCCTAGAATGGCCAGGTACGATCTGGCTAGTTTTGATAGTAGAGGAAAGTGAAGTTTCGGATACGTCAATGTTCGGATGATGACGCTTCATGTGCGTAGTCATGTTGGTCGTGTTACCCGTTTTATATGTCCGTGAAACAATGGCGGCAAGTGGTTGTTTTTTTCACCGTTGTTTTTACGCCGTCAACTATATTAAATTTGAATCCAAAATGCGCCCATATTTTTAATTTGAAAGCTGCCGGTGGTGATTGTAATTCAGCCATGTTTGTTTTGTTTGTAAGAGTAGTCTCCCTTCCGTTGGAGTCGGGAATAATTGCCGTACCGTAACGGGCATGCAGCATATCGCGTATCGAACCGTGGCCCTAGTACCGCGAGAAACCGTCCCACGGTATATCGCTGCACCCTTAGTGACCAGCTCTCTATGTACCATCATCCAACTCCCCTTGCCTTCCCCCTTGTATATAAACAGTGACCAGCACTATGTACCATCATCCAACTCCCCTTGCCTTCCCCCTTGTATATATACAGTGACCAGCACTATGTACTATCATCCAACTCCCCTTGCCTTCCCCCTTGTATACATACAGTGACCTCAACTAAGTACCATCATCCAACTCCCCTTGCCTTCCCCCTTGTATATATACAGTGACAAGCACTATGTACCATCATCCAACTCCCCTTGCCTTCCCTCTTGTATATATAGTGACAAGCACTATGTACCATCATCCAACTCCCCTTGCCTTCCCTCTTGTATATATACAGTGACCAGCACTATGTACTATCATCCAACTCCCCTTGCCTTCCCCATTGTATACATACAGTGACCTAAACTAAGTACCATCATCCAACTCCCCTTGCCTTCCCCCTTGTATATATACAGTGACAGCACTATGTACCACCATCCAACTCCCCTTGCCTTCCCCCTTGTATATATACAGTGACCAGCACTAATGTACCATCATCCAACTCCCCTTGCCTTCCCCCTTGTATATATACAGTGACCAGCACTAAGTACCATCATCCAACTCCCCTTGCCTTCCCCCTTGTATATATACAATTGACCTGCACTAAGTACCATCATCCAACTCCCTTGCCTTCCCTCTTGTATATATACAGTGACCTGCACTAAGTACCATCATCCAACTCCCCTTGCCTTCCCCCTTGTATATATACAGTGACCTGCACTAAGTACCATCATCCAACTCCCCTTGCCTTCCCTCTTGTATATATACAGTGACCTGCACTAAGTACCATCATCCAACTCCCCTTGCCTTCCCTCTTGTATATATACAGTGACCTGCACTAAGTACCATCATCCAACTCCCCTTGCCTTCCCCCTTGTATATATACAGTGACCAGCACTAAGTACCATCATCCAACTCCCCTTGCCTTCCCCCTTGTATATATACAGTGACCAGCACTCAATGTACCATCATCCAACTCCCTTTGCCTTCCCCCTTGTATATATACAGTGACCAGCACTAAGTACCATCATCCAACTCCCCTTGCCTTCCCTCTTGTATATATACAATGACCAGCACTAAGTACCATAATCCAACTCCCCTTGCCTTCCCTCTTGTATGTATACAGTGACCAACACTAAGTACCATCATCCAACTCCCCTTGCCTTCCCTCTTGTATATATACAGTGACCGGCACTATGTACCATCATCCAACTCCCATTGCCTTCCCTCTTGCATATATACAGTGACCAGCACTAAGCAGGGCTGGGGTGAATACATTAGGAAAGTATTTGAATACGAATACTCTGGAAATGTATGAATATGAATAAAAACTAAAACAACAACATCTCAACCAACCTATACCATTTACATATATCAGTGTTTTAAAATATTGGTGTATTATTTATTCAACATATTTTAATAGTATCACAAAACAAATAAACATTTATAGCACAATTATTAGAGAAGTTTAATTGTGAGAGACAGCATAGTACAACTAATTCAGCACATAATAATATAGCAAGCACATAATAAAAGTCAAGCCACACACCTGTGATTAGCACAGTTGATAGTATTTTAGTTCAATTGCACAAATTATGTTTCAAAGCACATCAGATTATGTTATACTTCTAAGCAAGCCCTAAACTATCAGTCATTTACCATGGTAACACAGTTCACTTATTATTGTCTTTCAAATGTTTATCAGCATACTTTCCATTGCACTTCACCATCATGATATCCTGAAACCGGATATCTCCCAAGGAACACCTATCAGGTCGATACACTTTCCCTGCCACACTAAATAGGCGTTCAACAGGAGCTGATGAAGCTGGAGTGTTTAGTTTGTCCTCAGCTAGCTTGGCTAGTATGGGGAGATTGTCCTGTTGGGCTTTCCAGTATGCCAGAGGATCACTCGCCTGATTGACACATGGATCAGCAAGGTACTTCTGCACTTCTACCTCAGCAGTGGAAGCAGAAGCTGTGGGCTCAGTCAGGTTTGCCTCAGGTTCCATAAAGCTGAACAGATAATCATCCATCTTCATGGCCTTCTTTGGGGGTTCCTGGACCTCATCATCTACCTTGTGGTCACTTGTCCCAAGCTTCACCTGAGAGGCCGCCAAAATCAGTGTTGATCTGGACACAGTAGTCTCTACACGATCCTTGCACCATCTCATCTTGAACCGTGGGTCCAATATTGCTGCCATGATGTAGGTCTCATCTTGGTCATAGTGAGAGTCTGCGCTTTACTGAAGCCTTCAGAGTTTCCATCATCTTACTGTTGTAGATGGCTGATATACGATCCAGTTTGTGTGAGAGTCCACGTGTGATGGGTATGGTCAAACTGGCCGACACATTTTTATGCTGTGCACCAGCTTACTGGCATGCTCAAATGGGGCTAATAGGTCACACAACTCCTGCAGCAACTTACGCTCATAGGCTGTGAGGTGGAGAGTGTCCAACTGATCCAGTTTTTCAGGGGAGACTCTCAAGATAGATCGAATCATGATGAGCTGGGAGTTCCACCTGGTTGCATTAGCTGTTTGTAGTTTGTTTTCCCCCTCTAGGATGTCTGTAGCATGCAGAGACTTTCTCACATATGCCACAATGGTTGAAGCCTTTGCTATGTCATTCTTAAGATGATGCCCTGCATCTTTAAGTCCATCCTTCACCACTAGCTGTAATGTGTGGGCATAACACGATCATCATAAGTACCATCATCCAACTCCCTTGCCTTCCCTCTTGTATATATACAGTGACCAGCACTAAGTACCATCATCCAACTCCCCTTGCCTTCCCTCTTGCATGTATACAGTGACCAGCACTAAGTACCATCATCCAACTCCCCTTGCCTTCCCTCTTGCATATATACAGTGACCAGCACTATGTACCATCATCCAACTCCCCTTGCCTTCCCTCTTGCATATATACAGTGACCAGCACTAAGTACCACCATCCAACTCCCCTTGCCTTCCCCCTTGTATGTATACAGTGACCAGCACTAAGTACCATCATCCAACTCCCCTTGCCTTCCCTCTTGTATGTATACAGTGACCAGCACTAAGTACCATCCTCCAACTCCCCTTGCCTTCCCCCTTGTATGTATAGTGACCAGCACTAAGTACCATCCTCCAACTCCCCTTGCCTTCCCCCTTGTATGTATACAATGACCAGCACTATGTACCATCATCCAACTCCCCTTGCCTTCCCTCTTGTATATATACAGTGACCAGCACTAAGTACCACCATCCAACTCCCTTTGCCATCCCTCTTGTATGTATACAGTGACCAGCACTATGTACCACCATCCAACTCCCCTTGCGTTCCCTCTTGTATGTATACAGTGACCAGCACTATGTACCACCATCCAACCCCCCTTGCCTTCCCTCTTGTATATATGCAGTGACCAGCACTAAGTACCATCATCCAACTTCCTGCCTTCCCCCTTGTATATATACAGTGACAAGCACTATGTACCATCATCCAACTCCCCTTGCCTTCCCTCTTGTATATATACAGTGACAAGCACTATGTACCATCATCCAACTCCCCTTGCCTTCCCTCTTGTATGTATACAGTGACCAGACCTGAGCTAATAAAAGTTATATTTCACTGTACTTAAAGCGACACTACATTGTAAAAAGAATATAAAATGCATTTTTCACGTATAAATGTATTGCTACTACAAATTCTTCCGAACACATTCGAACACTAACATTGAATCAATAAACAGTGTTTTTGTGGTCTGAAAGCTTTCCAAATTAAAAGTAGGATGTCATATAACGGTCATCCATGCTCCTGAATTGACGTTTATTTGTCATTGGAGTCAATACTAAACGCTATTTAATGACGTTTAGAGATAATTTAACTAAGATTAGTCTACAAATAAATATACATAGGCACAAATGTGAGATAGGTAGTGAATGGCAATTGGGTTCATTAAGAGACACAGTCTGACGTGGAAGATAGAGACCCCGTCTGGAACGAAAATGATTCATTCTGGGAAACGGTGCTACCAAGCATAAATGTCACATGCTCAGACTACACTGCACACCAGACGTAAATTATCCTGTGAAATAGTAGCTGCTATTAGGTACCCAATAGGTAAGTTCCCTGATCCTGCAATTACTACTTTAGATATAACGGCAAATCTGTTCCATACATCGTGTTATTCATGATACACGAGTTGTATTATGCTTGGATGTCGACCATATTTACATTATAATTATCGTTATGTCAACAAACCGCGTATACGGCGTTTGTTTATTAGTTGAAATGCTCAGTTTTTGAGGCAAATATTTAGCAAAAAGGAAAACCATATCCCGGCGTGAGGAGTTTTCGCCCAGAACAGGTTTTCGCCTAACTGTGGGAATAGCAAGTCGCAAGAGATCACGCAATATTTCACGCTCCAGTTACCGGAATTATAAATAAACATACCTTGTGCACTTCCAATCTATTTCTAACTGATCATAGAGATCAGACAGGTAAATAAGCGGTTAAAACTTTAAACCTACCCCATTTTTCACTAATTTCACTATATCCGTTTTATGTCGCCATATAAATATCATTTTTTAAAGATATTGGCAATTTTTTCTCCAAAATGACACATGCATCGTCTGCCACGCCAATATATTTACGAATAAAAATGTCATTATAGTCTCAGTGCTCCGTGTTTAGGAGTTCCGTTCGTTATTACACACAAGGGGTCCTTATGCATACTATCGATTTTCACTGTTTTTCGCCTTCAGGTCCATGTGTTGTCACAGAGGTTCTCCAACTGATATACATGGTTGTGTAAACCTAGTTATTCTCTGTTAGGCACCGTGTGATGTGTTCGATGGATGGGTCCAGTTACGGTTCTGCACCCAGTAATTAGGAGGGGTGACGACTTCTTATGCCCCGTGTGTTTGTCTAAGTTAAACTAAATTAGTGTTTTAGATACAGTATATAGACAAAATGCTGTTTTGAATGAAAATGATAAATTAAGCCTGTTATTAAAGTAAGTCTTCCTTAGTTATATTGTTTTGTTAAAAAATAACTGTTGCTTACATACTAATGCTTGCGTTGTAGGCAATTTCCACAGTTAGACGAAAACATGTGACGTCATTCCGGATTACTGAGAATGAGGTACCGCTATTTTGTCAACTTTTCTCAAAAAGTAAACATTCGATTTTCTTCGTGTTTTTTGTGAATGAATGGTAAAATATTGTTTATTTGGTGACATAAAATTGTTTGCAGTGAATGACAATTCTAAACCTATAGGAGTCCGTTATGTACTACATCATCGGAAACCAGTAACACCGGGATATAATAGGAAAAACCTTCTGTAGAAATTTGTGTTTTCACTGATGTAGTGTCACTTTAAATAAAAATGTACTCAAATAAAATACAAATATTTCACCATCCAGGTAAATATCGGCAACAATCTTACGCGGGGTTCTACTGTGTAGCGTATTCTTCCACCACGGACCAGGGGCGATAGTCTTGATAGTTTAATAATTTTGTGTCCATGGTGTAGATTCACGAGTAATGCATATCTCCCCACGCGGAAAAAAAACTTATCCAGTGTTTTTGCATTGCGAGATCAATACGGTTACCCCCCCCCCCCCCCCGCTTTTTTTTATAACACCAGAATGGCACATTGTTTCATCGTGAACAGCAGGAAATGATATGTTGTCGTTTTGGCTGGGCGTTCGGTTTTTTATTTGGCGGTATGTTTTCTCGTCGTTTTACCCAGTGTAATACTCATAACATCTAAATATCACTCCTACTTCATTAAATGGAATCTTTCTCTCACGAATCATGCTGTTTGCAGCCTCGGCGTGCAGATCCAACAGAGCAATACAGGAAACAAATACAAAACAAAAGTAAAATTCAATAATTGTTCCATTTTGGATAAGATCCGCGGTGAATATACAGCGGAATTTCATTGGCTGCTGTTTATATATTTATTTACATGTTTCATTTTTGACCAATGAGAAAACAGCACTCATTCACATCGGATATTGTCAAAAACCGAACGCCCAGCCAAAACGACAAAATTTCATTTCCTGCTGTTCACGATGAAACAATGTGCCATTCTGGTGTTATTTGACCGATCTCGATGAAATAAAAAGTATTTTTTGATAGAATAAGGTCTTCCGGTCGGGACCACAAGGGCATATCAGTGATCTGGTCGTTTTTACCTAGTTTCTCGTCGATGTTTCTGCATGCATGTTTCAATTTCGTTGGTTGCCTTTATTATATATTACTTACTATATGACCATAGGTGCCTGTGCCCCCCCCCCCCCCCCCTGTGGCAAAGTGGAAAAAATCCGTGCGATACTGTACGTGTCTGATCCAGTTCAACAACCCGGAAGTAAACACAAACTGTTTCTTGGAATAAGACAATATGAGCCATTGTTTTTATTATTTTGGCAGTTGAAAGCTACTCTAGGAGAGATTATTTTTAATTTAGAATATAACAAGCTGCCGGAGACAACATACCATAGGTCATAGGATTTATATTTATACCTTTCCGACAATAAGCAGATTGTTAACACAGCAGCAGATCTGTCGGCCATTTTCAATATGTAGACTGGTTTACGCGGGTATCACAGAGCGAGTTCAGTTGACTTACTAGAGTAATATCTAGGGTTGTTGGGTGTTTCGTCAAACTACAAATTCGACAAACTTACTATTGTGTATAAAACAGGTAGTCGTTTCGTCAACCTTATTTATATAGTAGTTTATTGTTATGGTTGCGGAGGTGTTTTATCACCTCTGCGTTCCCAAACAAACTACAAATGTACTACATAAATAGTAGGCGAAACACAAACAAGGCAATTATGCCTATTATTGAAACATTTATTATGATATTAGAAGTCATCTAGGTTCCTGACTGATTGATTATCAGCCTGATGAGAAGCCGTCAGTTAAATTATGGGATAGAAATAAAGCGAATGAATTTATTAATAAACTAGATCGTCATAAAATACAAACTTTACAAGATACGCTAGAAAATTTTAGTGTGGCTACAAATTTTAACAAACAGAACGTAAATGCAATCGTTAACGATATGTCGTCACTATTTATAAACACGTCTACTGAAGCCTTTGGCTATACCAAAATAAACAATGTACAGGAGACCAACAGTTCCAAAACATCTCCGTGGTTTGGTCCAAAGTGTAAAAAGGCAAGAAAAAATTTCCACTCCGCAAAATATCTCTATAAACTAAGAAAGAATAACCAAACAAAAGAAAGCCTAAAACGAACTGCTACTATTTATAAAAATACTATGAAACAGTTTTACAATACACATAAGCATTCAAATATAAGGAAATTAAGAGATGTTAAAAGTAGACACGAGAAAATACTGGAAAATATTAAATGGAAGAGCTATAAATAAAACTGAAGCTGATTTAACAGATCTTTATAATTTCTTTAAAAATGTAAACTTTACCGATAATAATAATAGCGATAACAATGATAATAATAATCATCATCATCATCATCATCATCATCATCATCATCATCATCATCATCACATCATCATCAAGACAATGATATTAATGGAGATATAAACCCCCCTATCACTGAAACAGAAATAGAATGGGCAATACAAAATTTAAAAAATAACAAAGCTAGTGGCTACGATAAAATACTAAATGAACAAATAAAAGCATCTGTACCTTTGATGAAAAACATATACGTTAAACTGTTAAATCTTATATTCGATACCGGAATCATCCCAGAGCAGTGGACAGTTGGTATTATTAACCCAATATATAAAAATAAAGGAGACATAACAAAACCAGAAAACTATCGCCCAATAACATTGTTAAGTTGTCTAGGCAAAGTATTTACTAGTATTTTGAATAAAAGAATAACCGATTATGTTGAAACTAATGATATTTTAAACAACACACAAGCGGGATTCAGAAAAGGATTTTCAACAGCAGACAATTTATTTATTTTGCAACATATCATTCAATATCTTAACAGAAACAAATTATTTTGCTCATTTATCGATTTAAAACAAGCGTTCGATACCATCTGGAGAAATGGCTGATGGGAGAAATTAATAAATGCTAAAATCAATGGTAAATGTCTACAGGTTATAAGAAACATGTATAATGGAATAAAGTCTTGTGTAAAAGTTAATTCAAAATTTTCGAACTTCTTCACATGCAACATCGGAGTTTGTCAAGGTGAAAATTTGTCTCCTTTGCTATTTTCTTTATTTTTAAATGACTTAAGAGATTTTTTCCAAAACAATAGTACCGTAATGCGCAAGGAATATTATTACAGAATGAACAAAACACAAACGAGCTCTTTATTCTTTTAAAAATATACATTTTACTTTATGCAGACGATACAGTAATACTGGCAGAAACTGCAAGTGAGTTACAAAATGCCCTAAATACTTACGAACAATACTGTGATAAATGGAAGCTCAAGGTTAATATCACAAAAACTAAAATAATCGTGTTTTCAAAAGGTAGAAAACCTATGTATAACTTCAAATATAAAACGGAAACAATAGAAGTCGTAAAAGAGTATAAATACCTTGGTATCTTCTTCAATAGAAGCGGCTCTTTCTTTAATTGTAAAAAATATATTTCAAATCAAGCAACTAGGGCAATGTATAGCCTAATAAGAAATTCAAATCGACTTAACCTACCAATAGATCTACAAATAGACATATTTAATAAAACCATCAAACCGATTCTACTATATGGAGCTGAAATGTGGGGGTTTGGGAAATTGGATGTAATAGAAAGGGTTCAACTTAAATTTTTAAAACATATATTGAAATTAAAACGGTCCACCCCAAATTATTTTATTTATGGCGAAACTGGATGTATGCCGCTATCGATAGCTATTGAGGTCAAAACTATGTATTACGGAAGAAGGTGATATACCAAAGAAATTGTCTCATCTAGTATATAAAAATATGGGTTACAAACATCATAAAATTTACCCGAAGAATTGCTTAAGGTAAAATTTCCATGGCTATATAATGTTAAAACAATTCTAATAAAATGTGGTTTCATAAATGTATGGACTGAACATAGTTTTCCTAATGCAAAATGGTTAAAACTAGCGGTAAAACAAAAACTACATGATTTATATTTAAATAATTGGTACACCATGGTAGACAACTCTAGTAATAGTACGTTTTATCGAGTGTTTAAAAGATCTTTTGGAATTGAACCTTACTTATCAAAATTACAAAACTCCACACTGTATAACCTAATTAAATTTAGAACAAGAAACCATCGATTACCAATAGAAACAGGAAACTGGCCAAGAACACCAATAAATGAAAGAACAGGTAACTCTTGTAGAAATAGAATAGGGGATGAATTTCACTATTTGTTTGAATGTGAACAATTTACAAATGAAAGAAGACAATATATTAATCCGATGTATTTTCGACGCCAAAATATGTTTAAATTAGAGAAATTAATTTGCACCAAAAATAGTTCAGAATTTCAGAAATTATGTAAGTTTATTATGATAATAATATTACATATAAGAATGTAACAGGTATACTCTTTTTCCAAATTTGTGATATTTGTGTCTATAACTAAGAATACTATTGGAAATATTTATTCACCTTGACAATTGATATATTCTGTGTTGTGCTTTTGTTTTGTAGCCTCGTTTGTATGTCTTGTTTATTGTAAATACCTCATATTTGCATGTTCTGTACATGTATTGAGTGAAATAAAAGAGATGTTCTGTTCTGTTCTGACTAGATTGGTGTCTTAGATGCCTGCCACGTGTAATTAATTGGATCGTAATTTCCTTTTGATTATAATTGCAGTTATAACGATAGAGCGCATTTATTTGTAAGCAAACACTATTCAAATTTATTTTAAATTTATTTATTGTAAAACAAACACATTTAGTGAACTAAATTAAAGTGACTGCGTTTTCAAATCATCATCATGAATACACAATCCCACTTGATATTGGCCTTGATGTTACTCAAATCAATAGTATTCTAGTATAGTATTGCGCCGTTGGATAAAGGCTGACTTCTATCGTACCTCTAGTGTTACAGACATGCTACATTCCCTAAATCTACACAGACTAGATCAACGGCGTATTGACAATAGGTTATCCCTTGTGTATAAAATGCATAATGATCTTGTTGCTATTCCCATTGAAAATTACCTAGTTCCTCTCTCCCGTCCTGCTCACCATTGCCATTCCTTAAGCTATAGGTTAATTACAGCAACTACAGACTACTACAACTTTTCCTTCTTTCCAAGAACAATCTATCATTGGAACCACCTCCCTCCTGACATTGTCCATCTCCCTACCATAGAGCAATTCAATACGGCAGTTTGCCATATTGAACATGCCAGTCCCTAGTTGTTCTGCGTAGCTGTTTTTAAACTTTTACCACAACTTATTTTCATTACCTTCTTAAATTATACTTTTAACTACTCATACTTTTAACTTCTTTGCGGTTTTTGACGCGCAACATGTCTACATCCCCGCGAGGGGTTCGACATTAGCGGAAGATAGATAGATAGAGCTATAACCATTAAAAGGTGTGATATACTGTATTATCAGATTGACGAAACATCCAGTCCAGGTAGTACATAAAACCAGTTTGACGAAACCGTAGGTTGACGAAAGAGTAAACTCTAGTGATGTACATGTAATTGTCTAAAAATAAACATACTCTAGTTAACTTTCACAAAAACGTTCATCACTAGAGTAAACAAACATCATCATCATCTATAGTGATTGCGTCACTATGTATACTCGCAATGTCGTTAATAGGTCAACACCTGCAACAGTCAGGGTAGACGTTTCTCAAATTAAAAATTTCCATATTTACAAGTAGTTCTTAAAGACGGATAAAAGAGTCCATGTGTGTTTAGTGGACGTACCAATTGAAAAACCCCAAAGTGGTCTGGTCAATAACGTTCTGGGGTAGCTTGTTCCAGCGTACTATGGATGCAGGAAAGAAGCTGTTCTGGTATATGTGTGTACGGGCTCTGATTTGGCAATAGTGTTGGTTGTGGCCTCGGTTGGTCCTGGCTGTAACTAAAAGTTGGTTTGGATTGATGTCGACTAGGTTGTGGAGGATCTTGTATAGCATGGTTAGACGTGTGGTTTCACTGCGTTGTTGTAAGGTGATCCATTTTAAACTACAGCTTTAGTATGTTGCCTTTCACCAGGTAAATTCGTGAATTTTGTGTTGTTGGGTCGTGTCATAGAACCAACCAATACCAAAAGGGTGGTGTTAAATTTACACCCAAACTAGTATAATTCTTTCAATTACACAATAGTCCTGCATTGCTCCAAATTTCACTCGATAGGTTTTCAAACATTTTAATTATACACAGATATATACCAAGGGGCGTTAGAAGTTTCGTTAAGTGTATAATAGCTCTCTATTATCTATATAATATGTTTACAATCCCTAAAATAACAGCAATGGTAGAACATTTCTGACTTCCAATCGGTGTAAAATAAACGCATTTAAAATAACGTAGACCTTCCACAACCTAGTTAAAATCAATCCAAACCCACCTTTAGTTACGGTCAGGACCAACTGAGACAACAACCAACACTGCTGCCAAATCAGAGCCCGTAGGCTACAAACACATACCAGAACAGTTTATTTCCTGTATCCATAGTACTCTGGAACAAGCTACCCCAGAACACCATTGGGGACAGACCACCTTGGGGGGTTTCCAATTGATACTGGCCAATCATTATGTCCACTAAACACACATGGACTATTTTATCCGTTTTTAAAATCTACTTGTAAATATGGAAAATTTTAGTTTTGAGAAACGCCTACCCTGACTGTTGCAGGTGTTGACTTTTTAACGACATTGCGAGTATACTCTATGCAGAGTGCCGCAATCAAATTACTATAGATGATGATGTTCTTCCGAATATTTAGTATCCAACCTAATATGTTCACTTCCTGCAATACCATGAAAGTCGACCACCTTTACTGTAAGTTTACTGGTCATATTTCTAACAATATCAGTGCCATTTATTCACTATATGTGTAAGTTTACTGGTCATATTGCTAAACAATATCAGTGACATGTATTCACTATCTATGTAAGCTAAACAATATCAGTGACATTTATTCACTATCTGTGTAAGTTTACTGGTCATATAGCTAAACAATATCAGTGCCATTTATTCACTATCTGTGTAAGTTTACTGGTCATACCACTAAACAATATCGATGTCATTTATTCACTATCTGTGTAAGTTTACTGGTCATATAGCTAAACAATATCAGTGCCATTTATTCACTATCTGTGTAAGTTTACTGGTCATATAGCTAAACAATATCAGTGACATGTATTCACTATCTATGTAAGCTAAACAATATCAGTGACATTTATTCACTATCTGTGTAAGTTTACTGGTCATATAGCTAAACAATATCATTGCCATTTATTCACTATCTGTGTAAGTTTACTTGTCATATTGCTAAACAATATCATTGCCATTTATTCACTATCTGTGTAAGTTTACTGGTCATATAGCTAAACAATATCAGTGGCATTTATTCACTATTTGTGTAAGTTTACTTGTCATATTGCTAAACAATATCAGTGACATTTATTCACTATCTGTGTAAGTTTACTGGTCATATTGCCAAACAATATCAGTGCCATTTATTCACTATCTGTGTAAGTTTACTGGTCATATTGCTAAACAATATCAATGCCATTTATTCACTGTATGTGTAAGTTTACTGGTCATATTGCTAAACAATATCAGTGCCATTTATTCACTATCTTTGTAAGTTTACTGGTCATATTGCTAAACAATATCAGTGCCATTTATTCACTATCTGTGTAAGTTTACTGGTCATATTGCTAAACAATATCATTGCCATTTATTCACTATCTGTGTAAGTTTACTGGTCATATTGCTAAACAATATCAGTGCCATTTATTCACTATCTGTGTAAGTTTACTGGTCATATAGCTAAACAACATCAGTGGCATTTATTCACTATCTGTGTAAGTTTACTGGTCATATAGCTAAACAACATCAGTGGCATTTATTCACTATCTGTGTAAGTTTACTGGTCATATAGCTAAACAATATCAGTGCCATTTATTCACTATCTGTGTAAGTTTACTGGTCATATAGCTAAACAATATCAGTGGCATTTATTCACTATCTGTGTAAGTTTACTGGTCATATCACTAAACAATATCAGTGCCATTTATTCACTATCTGTGTAAGTTTACTGGTCATATTGCTAAACAATATCAATGCCATTTATTCACTATCTGTGTAAGTTTACTGGTCACATTGCTAAACAATATCAATGCCATTTATTCACTATCTGTGTAAGTTTACTGGTCACATAGCTAAACAATATCAGTGACATTTATTCACTATCTGTGTAAGTTTACTGGTCATATTGCTAAACAATATCAGTGACATTTATTCACTATCTGTGTAAGTTTACTTGTCATATTGCTAAACAATATCAGTGACATTTATTCACTATCTGTGTAAGCTTACTGGTCATATAGCTAAACAATATCAGTGCCATTTATTCACTATCTGTGTAAGTTTACTGGTCATATAGCTAAACAATATCAGTGGCATTTATTCACTGTTTGTGTAAGTTTACTTGTCATATTGCTAAACAATATCAGTGACATTTATTCACTATCTGTGTAAGTTTACTGGTCATATTGCCAAACAATATCAGTGCCATTTATTCACTATCTGTGTAAGTTTACTGGTCATATTGCTAAACAATATCAATGCCATTTATTCACTGTATGTGTAAGTTTACTGGTCATATTGCTAAACAATATCAGTGCCATTTATTCACTATCTTTGTAAGTTTACTGGTCATATTGCTAAACAATATCAGTGCCATTTATTCACTATCTGTGTAAGTTTACTGGTCATATTGCTAAACAATATCATTGCCATTTATTCACTATCTGTGTAAGTTTACTGGTCATATTGCTAAACAATATCAGTGCCATTTATTCACTATCTGTGTAAGTTTACTGGTCATATAGCTAAACAACATCAGTGGCATTTATTCACTATCTGTGTAAGTTTACTGGTCATATAGCTAAACAACATCAGTGGCATTTATTCACTATCTGTGTAAGTTTACTGGTCATATAGCTAAACAATATCAGTGCCATTTATTCACTATCTGTGTAAGTTTACTGGTCATATAGCTAAACAATATCAGTGCCATTTATTCACTATCTGTGTAAGTTTACTGGTCATATCGCTAAACAATATCAGTGCCATTTATTCACTATCTGTGTAAGTTTACTGGTCATATTGCTAAACAATATCAATGCCATTTATTCACTATCTGTGTAAGCTAAACAATATCAATGCCATTTATTCACTATCTGTGTAAGTTTACTGGTCACATAGCTAAACAATATCAGTGACATTTATTCACTATCTGTGTAAGTTTACTGGTCATATAGCTAAACAATATCAGTGCCATTTATTCGCTATCTGTGTAAGTTTACCGGTCATATAGCTAAACAATATCAGTGGCATTTATTCACTATTTGTGTAAGTTTACTGGTCATACCACTAAACAATATCGATGCCATTTATTCACTATCTGTATAAGTTTACTGGTCATATTGCTAAACAATATCAGTGACATTTATTCACTATCTGTGTAAGTTTACCGGTCATATTGCTAAACAATATCAGTGCCATTTATTCACTATCTGTGTAAGTTTACTTGTCATATTGCTAAACAATATCAATGCCATTTATTCACTATCTGTGTAAGTTTACTGGTCACATTGCTAAACAATATCAATGCCATTTATTCACTATCTGTGTAAGTTTACTGGTCACATAGCTAAACAATATCAGTGACATTTATTCACTATCTGTGTAAGTTTACCGGTCATATTGCTAAACAATATCAGTGACATTTATTCACTATCTGTGTAAGCTTACTGGTCATATAGCTAAACAATATCAGTGCCATTTATTCACTATCTGTGTAAGTTTACTGGTCATATAGCTAAACAATATCAGTGGCATTTATTCACTATCTGTGTAAGTTTACTGGTCATATAGCTAAACAATATCAGTGGCATTTATTCACTATTTGTGTAAGTTTACTGGTCATACCACTAAACAATATCAGTGTCATTTATTCACTATCTGTGTAAGTTTACTTGTCATATTGCTAAACAATATCAATGCCATTTATTCACTATCTGTGTAAGTTTACTGGTCACATTGCTAAACAATATCAATGCCATTTATTCACTATCTGTGTAAGTTTACTGGTCACATAGCTAAACAATATCAGTGACATTTATTCACTATCTGTGTAAGTTTACTGGTCATATTGCTAAACAATATCAGTGACATTTATTCACTATCTGTGTAAGTTTACTTGTCATATTGCTAAACAATATCAGTGACATTTATTCACTATCTGTGTAAGCTTACTGGTCATATAGCTAAACAATATCAGTGCCATTTATTCACTATCTGTGTAAGTTTACTGGTCATATAGCTAAACAATATCAGTGGCATTTATTCACTGTTTGTGTAAGTTTACTTGTCATATTGCTAAACAATATCAGTGACATTTATTCACTATCTGTGTAAGTTTACTGGTCATATTGCCAAACAATATCAGTGCCATTTATTCACTATCTGTGTAAGTTTACTGGTCATATTGCTAAACAATATCAATGCCATTTATTCACTGTATGTGTAAGTTTACTGGTCATATTGCTAAACAATATCAGTGCCATTTATTCACTATCTTTGTAAGTTTACTGGTCATATTGCTAAACAATATCAGTGCCATTTATTCACTATCTGTGTAAGTTTACTGGTCATATTGCTAAACAATATCATTGCCATTTATTCACTATCTGTGTAAGTTTACTGGTCATATTGCTAAACAATATCAGTGCCATTTATTCACTATCTGTGTAAGTTTACTGGTCATATAGCTAAACAACATCAGTGGCATTTATTCACTATCTGTGTAAGTTTACTGGTCATATAGCTAAACAACATCAGTGGCATTTATTCACTATCTGTGTAAGTTTACTGGTCATATAGCTAAACAATATCAGTGCCATTTATTCACTATCTGTGTAAGTTTACTGGTCATATAGCTAAACAATATCAGTGGCATTTATTCACTATTTGTGTAAGTTTACTGGTCATACCACTAAACAATATCAGTGCCATTTATTCACTATCTGTGTAAGTTTACTTGTCATATTGCTAAACAATATCAATGCCATTTATTCACTATCTGTGTAAGTTTACTGGTCACATTGCTAAACAATATCAATGCCATTTATTCACTATCTGTGTAAGTTTACTGGTCACATAGCTAAACAATATCAGTGACATTTATTCACTATCTGTGTAAGTTTACTGGTCATATAGCTAAACAATATCAGTGCCATTTATTCACTATCTGTGTAAGTTTACTGGTCATATAGCTAAACAATATCAGTGGCATTTATTCACTATCTGTGTAAGTTTACTGGTCATACCACTAAACAATATCAATGCCATTTATTCACTATCTGTATAAGTTTACTGGTCATATTGCTAAACAATATCAGTGACATTTATTCACTATCTGTGTAAGTTTACCGGTCATATTGCTAAACAATATCAGTGACATTTATTCACTATCTGTGTAAGCTTACTGGTCATATAGCTAAACAATATCAGTGCCATTTATTCACTATCTGTGTAAGTTTACTGGTCATATAGCTAAACAATATCAGTGGCATTTATTCACTATCTGTGTAAGTTTACTGGTCATACCACTAAACAATATCAATGCCATTTATTCACTATCTGTGTAAGTTTACTGGTCATATAGCTAAACAATATCAGTGACATTTATTCACTATTTGTGTAAGTTTACTGGTCATATAGCTAAACAATATCAATGCCATTTATTCACTATCTGTGTAAGTTTACTTGTCATATTGCTAAACAATATCAGTGACATTTATTCACTATCTGTGTAAGTTTACTGGTAATATTGCTAAACAATATCAGTGACATTTATTCACTATATGTGTAAGTTTACTGGTCATATTGCTAAACAATATCAGTGACATTTATTCACTATCTGTGTAAGTTTACTTGTCATACCACTAAACAATATCAGTGACATTTATTCACTATCTGTGTAAGTTTACTGGTCATATAGCTAAACAATATCAGTGACATTTATTCACTATATGTGTAAATTTACTGGTGATATTCAAAGTTTAAAAGTATGAGTAGCTAAAAGTATAATTTAAAGAAAGTAATGAAAATAAGTTATGGTAAAAGTTTAAAAGCAGCTGCGCATAACAACTAGGGACTGGCATGATCAATATGGCAAACTGCCGTATTGAATTGCTCTATGGTAGGGAGATGGACAATGTCAGGAGGGAGATGGTTCCAATGGTAGATTGTTCTTGGAAAAAAGGATAACTTGTAGTAGTCTGTAGTTGCTGTAATTAACCTATAGCTTAAAGAATGGCAATGGCGAGCAGGACGGGAGAGGGGAACTAGGTAATTTTCAATGGGAATAGCAACAAGATCATTATGCATTTTATACACAAGGGATAACCTATTGTCAATACGCCGTTGATCTAGTCTGCGTAGATTTAGGGAATGTAGCATGTCTGTAACACTAGAGGTACGATAGAAGTCAGCCTTTATCCAATGGGCTGCTCTTCGTTGGGCACCTTCAATTTAGTCTATCAATGTTTGGGTATGGGGCGACCAGATCTCGGAGCCATATTCAAGCTGGGGTCTCACTAGTGTCTGGTAAGCCATGGACTTAAGTGGTTCGGATTTGACCTGGAGGTTTCTACGTAGAAATCCTAATGCTTGGTTTGCTTTCTTTGTTGACCTTTTTATGTGAGTGTCCCACGACAGGTTATTTGAGATATCCACGCCAAGGTATTTGGCTGAGGTGACCGACTCAAGTAGGACTCCATGGAGTTTATATTTATTGGGAATAGGATGTTTCCATGTCCCACTCCAACTCCCACTCTTCTAATCTCTTAAGATTGTTTTGGAGTGTGACCGATTCATTTGCAAATGTCAGTGATAGATAGACTGCAGTATCATCTGCAAAGATACAGACTTTGGAACTGATGTTTTGTGGGAGGTCGTTTATGTAGGCTAGGAAAAACAGGGGTCCAAGTACGGATCCCTGTGGGACTCCAGAGGACACCGGAATGGCCTCTGAACTAATACCATTAAGGACAACTGACTGGAGTCTATTATCTAGAAAAACCTTGGACAACTGACTAGAGTATATATATCAGTGACATTTATTCACTATATGTGTAAGCTAAACAATATCAGTATACAGTTATTTCATGGGTGTTTGGGGAACAGTCAAAACTATTGTCCCGAGGTATCAGGGAAGACTTTCGAACTGTTGCCCAAAGGCCGTACTGCCCTATTGCGCATCCTACTGCGCACAGTGAAAGCATACTCAAGAGTATGATTGGTTCAAAAGTCTAGTATGAAACAGTTCAAACTGTTGCCCAGACCTGAGCGAAGGATAAATAATGCAATGAAACAGGCAAAAATAACGAATTACAAGCTATATAGATCATTAGGTAATAATATACAGTTATTTCATGGGTGTTTGGGGAACAGTCAAAACTATTGTCCCGATGTATCAGGGAAGACTGTACCCCAAACACTCATGAAATAACTGTTTTATTACCTAATGCTCTATATAACTGTTGTACATACCTTATATTCTATAATATTTGACTAACTCAAAAAACATTTTTTAAATCAATGACTAATCAATCATCATTTGTAAACGCTTGGTTTTGGTCTAAAAGCCGGTACGCCGGTAAGTATGCAATAACATACGGAAAGGAATTAATGAACGGAAAGGAAGGCTTCACATAATGTATATCGATGACTTCAAGCGCAGTCAGAGCTAAAATGTAATCGGGATGTATTTTTTACTTTGACTTCCATAACACCCTATTGCGCATCCTACTGCGCACAGTGAAAGCATACTCAGAGTATGATTGGTTCAAAAGTCTAGTATGAAACAGTTCAAACTATTGCCCGGTCAACAGTTCGAACTGTTGCCCAGACCTGAGCGAAGGATAAAAAATGCAATGAAACAGGCAAAAATAACGAATTACAAGTTATATAGAGCATTATGATTAGGTAATAATGCCATTTATTCACTATCTGTGTAAGTTTACTGGTCATATTGCTAAACAATATCAGTGACATTTATTCACTATCTGTGTAAGTTTACTGGTCATATAGCTAAACAATATCACAACACACACAGTGACATTTATTCACTATCTGTGTAAGTTTACTGGTCACATAGCTAAACAATATCAGTGACAAAAAGACTTATCACTGGTGTTTTTCCACTATGAGACCAATCTACACCCCACCCACCCAATCCGCGCGACCTGTACTGTACGTGTCTGATCCAGTTCAACAACCCGGAAGTAAACACAAACTGTTTCTATGAGCCATTGGTTTTGTTATTTTGGCAGTTGAAAGCTTCTCTATGAGATATTATAACTATTTTAATTTAGAGTAAGATATTATAACTATTTTAATTTAGAGTAAGTCAAGCTGCCGGAGACTTCTTCTTGGTGATTTCGGCACTCCCTCAATATTGAGGATTATGTGTCGTCGCTGGTGAATTTTGAGATGATATTTACAATGATTAATTAAGAAATAACAAATAAGTGAATGTCCAAAGACAAATATACTACAGTGCTTGTTTAAGATTTTGTACATAGAATGAATGCTTTAGATCATGGTTGGGAGGGCAGAAACAGGGATGAGTGCTTTAAAGCCATCAACTGTTATTGCTTCATGTGCGGCAAGTGGCAACAGGTTCCATTGGATGACGGTTCTTGGATAAAAAGAGAATTTGTATGAATCTTTGTTGACAGGGATGTGTTTATAACAATATGGGTTTGTGTGTCTGGTTATGTTGTTTACGGGTATCAAACGGTTTATGGGAATGTTTACAGCTACTATTTGGTGTATTATTTTATAGAAGAGAATCAATCTGTATCTAACTCTGTGTGTCTCAAGTGTTGGCCAGTTTAGGTTGTCGATCATTTCGGAGACTGAACTAGTATTATGGTATCGGTTGGTAACGAATCTGGCAGCACGTCGCTGTACCTTCTCAATTTGGTGTTTTTGTGTTTTAGAATGTGGGTCCCAGATGGTACTGGAGAATTCTAGCTTGGGTCTTACTAGTGCTTTGTATGCATGGTCTTTTGCTTTAGGTGATGTGAATTTTAGGTTGCGTTTCAAGAATCCTAGTGATTGGTTTGCTTTATTGGTTATCGAGTTAATATGTTTGTCCCATTTTAGATTGCTTTGCAAGGTTAGGCCAGATGACTGGCGGAATGCATGGATTGTACCAGTATTCAAGAAAGGGGAGAAACACATAGCTGCAAACTACAGACCAGTTTCCCTTACATCCATTACTTGCAAAATACTGGAGCATATAATTCACAGCAGCATAATGACACACTTTGACAGACATAATATCCTTTGTGACCACCAGCACGGATTCCGGAAAAAGCGCTCATGCGAGACGCAGCTTCTTGTAACCATAGAAGACATTATTCGCCGCCGAGCCAAAGGAAACCAAGTGGACATTATACTGTTGGACTTTGCTAAGGCCTTCGATAAGGTACCACATTCCAGACTTCTCTACAAGATGGCTTACTATGGTGTTAGAGGGAGCACCAACAGATGGATTGACTCTTTCCTAGGAAACAGGAAACAACAGGTTGTTCTGGAAGGTTGCCACTCCACTTCTGCAGATGTATTGTCAGGCGTACCTCAGGGAACAGTTTTAGGACCCTTACTATTTCTGTCATACATTAATGACCTACCTGAATCCGCCATTTCATCAGAAACAAGATTGTTTGCAGACGACTCATTGCTATTCAGACATGTGACAAACCAACACGATCGCAATCTTCTCCAAAAGGACCTCACAGCCTTGGAAGAGTGGGAAAAGACATGGCAGATGAGTTTCAATGCTTCCAAATGTAGCGTCATCAGAGTTTCCCCGTCCAAGCGCAAAAACCTCATGCAGACCTCCTACACCCTACACGGACAAACGTTAGAAGTAGTTGACAGTAACAAATATCTAGGAGTGACAATTAGTAGTGACCTATCCTGGACCAAACATTGTGAGACTGTAATCGGTAAAGGAAACCGCTCACTGGGCTTCCTGCGTAGAAACTTCAAGGACTGTACACCCAAAGTCAAAGCTGCAACGTACACCACCATGGTCCGACCTGCTCTTGAGTATGCATCAACAGTCTGGGACCCACACCTCCAGAAAGATATCAAAGCACTCGAGCAGGTACAACGACGGGCAGCACGTTACGTCACTAAAGACTACAGTAGCAGGACTTCTGGTTGTGTCACCGCCATGGTGACCAACCTACAGTGGGAGAGCCTTGAAGATAGACGCAGGAAGAACAGACTGGCAATGCTGTACAAAATCCAAAACGACTTAGTGGAGATCGACAGCACATCATTCATCCAACAGAGCGACTCCAGAACCAGAGGCTCCCAGCGACTGTTCCAGGAGAGGATAACTGATGCTACGCTGTACCACTCCTTCTTCCCACGCACCACACGCGACTGGAACCAACTGCCAACCTCGACTACTTCTACAGCATCACTGGAGGCATTCAAGACCTGCTTGGGCGCCAGCCTCCCAGTGACTGCGGGCAACCACTAGACGACAAGCCCGTGTACATAGTTTTAAACTTTTATGCTGTACATAGCCTTTTGAGATGGCTGCTGTCCTCGCCCGACATGACCAGTCACGCTGGACTAAGTACATTCCAGTCGGAATCCAGTCCAATAATTGGAAGAAGAAGAAGAAGGCCTAAATATTTTGCATCATTTACTTTTTGAAGGGGACGGTTATGTTGTTTATATGTAAAGAGAAATGGTTTGCGTTTTTGTGTGATGCTGAGTAGGTTACATTTATCGGGGTGAAATTTCATGAGCCAATCTTGCTCCCATCTACCAGCTGAATCAATATCTTCTTGGAGTAATGTGGTGTCATTTTGTGTTTTAATTTCTTTATATATGATGCCGTCATCAGCGAAGAGACGAAGGGTACTATGTTGGATATATTCGGATAGATCATTAATGTAGATGAGGAATAGGATTGGGCCCAGAACTGTGCCTTGGGGTACACATGATGTAACAGGGGCCGTGTCTGACATTTCACCCTCCAAGACAACAGTCTGGGTCCTATCTGATAGAAAGTCGTTAATCCAGTTAAAAGCGTTACAATTTATGCCATAGTATTCTAGTTTATAAAGAAGATGCTTGTGTGGAACTTTGTCAAATGCTTTGGCAAAGTCCATGATATTGATAATGATGTCTGTTTGAATGTTATCGTCATTTGATTTTGTAATAGATTGAAGGAGGGATGTCAGTTGAGTTTCGCAGGAGCGGGATGTACGGAAGCCGTGTTGAAGGTCATAGAGTATGTTATTAGATTCTAGATGGTTCATGATATTGCTTGATATTATATGTTCTAATAGACAACATACCATAGGTCGTATAATTTATATGTATACCTTTCCGACAAGCAGACTCGTGTACGCAGCAGATGAGTTTTCCGGCTGCTATAATACTTCCTGATCTGCATCAGCCATTTTGTTTTTCATGGTGAATAGTCGCTAGGCGACCTGTGTAAATACTGAGTGCAGTTCGTTGTAGTTTGCAGACCGACTCGGGTGAATTATTTAATATGTACAGTTTGAATACGCTACGGAAACGTAAATTTGAGGTTAATATTCATGTTTATGTGTTTAGTTCATGTTGTATTGCTCTCATTGGGTGTTTCAAGCGAGTTTTAGTCACGCGCACCTGTCCCACACATAAATCTGTGGCCACCGAGTTTTGTGTGGAGCGTTCTTCCACAGCTTTTACTGTGGAATCCACCAACACACCTGTGGAATCCACCAACACACCTGTGGCCACACATAGTTGTGTGGGGAGATGGTCTGAGGGTATATAAGCACTGCAGTGGTTCATTCTAGACTCCGCAGCTTCTAAAATTTCCAGAGCACATCTGTTTCGGAACTTTCGGCCATAATAAACTCTAAGGTGTGCTATTTGGTTAACAAGTTATTTAATAAGTAGTGATTTTTGGGAAATGGTTGTGAAACTTGATAGTAACATTTTTGGTTGTTTATTAGATAAATTATTTATGAAATAAATAACTGTTTGTCTATTGTTAAATGCCAAGTTCTAGGTACTGACAGCTTGTACAGTGCATATGACGTTGAACTACTGTGCGAATATTTGACCACAGCATTTTCTGTTCACTATTACGATATTACTAAATAAACATTATAATTATTAGAAACAGTCTAATATTCTTAGTCCCCCCCCCCCATAAAACATTGCGGAGTCACTCCCAAACAAGGAGAC
>CM026398.1:57236567-57288821 GCA_014843695.1 Archivesica marissinica | reverse complement strand
TTTGTTTGTTACAGGTGTTTACAGTTGTTGTTTGTTTGTTACAGGTGTTTACAGTTGTTGTTTGTTTGTTACAGGTGTTTACAGTTGCTGTTTGTCTGTTTGTTACAGGTGTTTACAGTTATTGTTTGTATGTTACAGGTGTTTATAGATATTGTTTGTTTGTTACAGGTGTTTACAGTTATTGTTTGTATGTTACATGTGTTTACAGTTATTGTTTGTATGTTACAGGTGTTTACAATTATTGTTTGTATGTTACAGGTGTTTATAGATATTGTTTGTCTGTTACAGATGTTTACAGTTATTGTTTGTCTGTTACAGGTGTTTACAGTTATTGTTTGTCTGTTACAGGTGATTACAGTTACTGTTTATCTGTTACAGGTGTTTACAGTTATTGTGTGTCTGTTACAGGTGTTTACAGTTATTGTGTGTCTGTTACAGGTGTTTACATTTATTGTTTGTATGTTACATATGTTCACAGTTATTGTTTGTCTGTTACAGATGTTTACAGTTATTGTTTGTATGTTACATGTGTTTACAGCTATTGTTTGTCTGTTACATGTGTTTACAGTTATTGTTTGTCTGTTACAGGTGTTTACAGTTATTGTTTGTCTGTTACAGGTGATTACAGTTATTGTTTATCTGTTACAGGTGTTTACAGTTATTGTTTGTATGTTACAGGTGTTTACAGTTATTGTGTGTCTGTTACAGGTGTTTACATTTATTGTTTGTCTGTTACATATGTTCACAGTTATTGTTTGTCTGTTACAGATGTTTACAGTTATTGTTTGTATGTTACATGTGTTTACAGTTATTGTTTGTCTGTTACAGGTGTCTACAGCTATTGTTTGTATGTTACAGGTGTCTACAGCTATTGTTTGTATGTTACAGGTGTTTACAGTTATTGTTTGTATGTTACAGGTGTTTATAGATATTGTTTGTCTGATGCAGATGTTTACAGTTATTGTTTGTCTGTTACAGGTGTTTACAGTTATTGTTTGTTTGTTACAGGTGTTTACAGTTACTGTTTGTATGTTACAGGTGTTTATAGATATTGTTTGTATGTTACAGATGTTTACAGTTATTGTGTGTATGTTACAGATGTTTACAGTTATTGTTTGTATGTTACATGTGTCTACAGTTATTGTTTGTATGTTACATGTGTTTACAGTTATTGTTTGTCTGTTACAGGTGTTTACAGTTATTGTGTGTCTGTTACAGGTGTTTACATTTATTGTTTGTATGTTACATATGTTCACAGTTATTGTTTGTCTGTTACATGTGTTTACAGTTATTGTTTGTCTGTTACATGTGTTTACAGTTATTGTTTGTCTGTTACAGGTGTTTACAGTTATTGTTTGTCTGTTACAGGTGATTACAGTTATTGTTTATCTGTTACAGATGTTTACAGTTATTGTTTGTCTGTTACAGGTGTTTACAGTTATTGTGTGTCTGTTACAGGTGTTTACATTTATTGTTTGTCTGTTACATATGTTCACAGTTATTGTTTGTCTGTTACAGATGTTTACAGTTATTGTTTGTATGTTACATGTGTTTACAGTTATTGTTTGTCTGTTACAGGTGTCTACAGCTATTGTTTGTATGTTACAGGTGTCTACAGCTATTGTTTGTATGTTACAGGTGTGTACAGTTAGTGTCTGTTTGTTACAGGTGTTTACAGTTATTGTTTGTATGTTACAGGTGTTTATAGATATTGTTTGTCTGATGCAGATGTTTACAGTTATTGTTTGTCTGTTACAGGTGTTTACAGTTATTGTTTGTTTGTTACAGGTGTTTACAGTTACTGTTTGTATGTTACAGGTGTTTATAGATATTGTTTGTATGTTACAGATGTTTACAGTTATTGTGTGTATGTTACAGATGTTTACAGTTATTGTTTGTATGTTACATGTGTTTACAGTTATTGTGCGTCTGTTACAGGTGTTTACAGTTATTGTTTGTCTGTTACAGGTGTTTACATTTATTGTTTGTCTGTTACAGGTGTTTACAGTTATTGTGTGTCTGCTACATGTGTTTACAGTTATTGTTTGTCTATTACAGATGTTTACAGTTATTGTTTGTCTATTACAGGTGTTTACAGTTATTGTTTGTATGTTACAGGTGTTTACAGTTATTGTTTGTCTGTTACAGATGTTTACAGTTATTGTTTGTCTGCTACAGGTGTTTACAGTTATTGTTTGCCTATTACAGATGTTTACAGTTATTGTTTGTCTGTTACAGGTGTTTACAGTTATTGTTTGTCTGTTACAGGTGTTTACAGTTATTGTTTGTCTATTACAGATGTATACAGTTATTGTTTGTCTATTACAGATGTATACAGTTATTGTTTGTCTATTACAGGTGTTTACAGTTATTGTTTGTCTGTTACAGATGTTTATAGTTATTGTTTGTATGTTACAGGTGTTTACAGTTATTGTTTGTCTGTTACAGATGTTTACAGTTATTGTTTGTCTGCTACAGGTGTTTACAGTTATTGTTTGCCTATTACAGATGTTTACAGTTATTGTTTGTCTGTTACAGATGTTTATATATATTGTTTGTCAGTTACAGGTGTTTACAGTTATTGTTTGTCTGTTACAGGTGTTTATAGTTATTGTTTGTCTGTTACAGGTGTCTACAGTTATTGTTTTATGTTACAGGTGATTACAGTTATTGTTTATCTGTTACAGGTGTTTACAGTTATTGTTTGTCTGTTACAGATGTTTACAGTTGGTGTTTGTTTGTTACAGGTGTTTACAGTTGTTGTTTGTTTGTTACAGGTGTTTACAGTTGTTGTTTGGTTGTTACAGGTGTTTACAGTTGCTGTTTGTCTGTTTGTTACAGGTGTTTACAGTTATTGTTTGTCTATTACAGATGTTTACAGTTATTGTTTGTCTATTACAGGTGTTTACAGTTATTGTTTGTCTGTTACAGATGTTTACAGTTATTGTGTGTATGTTACAGGTGTTTATAGTTATTGTTTGTCTGTTACAGATGTTTACAGTTATTGTTTGTCTGTTACAGGTGTTTACAGTTAGTGTTTGTCTGTTACAGGTGTTTACAGTTATTGTTTGTCTGTTACAGGTGTTTATAGATATTGTTTGTCTGTTACAGGTGTTTACAGTTATTGTTTGTATGTTACAGGTGTTTATAGATATTGTTTGTCTGTTACAGATGTTAACAGTTATTGTTTGTCTGTTACAGATGTTTACAGTTATTGTTTGTATGTTACATGTGTTTACAGTTATTGTTTGTCTGTTACAGGTGTTTACAGTTATTGTTTGTCTGTTACAGATGTTTACAGTTATTGTTTGTCTGTTACATGTGTTTACAGTTATTGTTTGTCTGTTACAGGTGTTTACAGTTATTGTTTGTCTGTTACAGGTGTTTACAGTTATTGTTTGTCTGTTACAGATGTTTACAGTTATTGTTTGTCTGTTACATGTGTTTACAGTTATTGTTTGTCTGTTACAGGTGTTTACAGTTATTGTTTGTCTGTTACAGGTGTTTACAGTTATTGTTTGTCTGTTACAGGTGATTACAGTTACTGTTTATCTGTTACAGGTGTTTACAGTTATTGTGTGTCTGTTACAGGTGTTTACAGTTATTGTGTGTCTGTTACAGGTGTTTACATTTATTGTTTGTATGTTACATATGTTCACAGTTATTGTTTGTCTGTTACAGATGTTTACAGTTATTGTTTGTATGTTACATGTGTTTACAGCTATTGTTTGTCTGTTACATGTGTTTACAGTTATTGTTTGTCTGTTACAGGTGTTTACAGTTATTGTTTGTCTGTTACAGGTGATTACAGTTATTGTTTATCTGTTACAGGTGTTTACAGTTATTGTTTGTATGTTACAGGTGTTTACAGTTATTGTGTGTCTGTTACAGGTGTTTACATTTATTGTTTGTCTGTTACATATGTTCACAGTTATTGTTTGTCTGTTACAGATGTTTACAGTTATTGTTTGTATGTTACATGTGTTTACAGTTATTGTTTGTCTGTTACAGGTGTCTACAGCTATTGTTTGTATGTTACAGGTGTCTACAGCTATTGTTTGTATGTTACAGGTGTTTACAGTTATTGTTTGTATGTTACAGGTGTTTATAGATATTGTTTGTCTGATGCAGATGTTTACAGTTATTGTTTGTCTGTTACAGGTGTTTACAGTTATTGTTTGTTTGTTACAGGTGTTTACAGTTACTGTTTGTATGTTACAGGTGTTTATAGATATTGTTTGTATGTTACAGATGTTTACAGTTATTGTGTGTATGTTACAGATGTTTACAGTTATTGTTTGTATGTTACATGTGTCTACAGTTATTGTTTGTATGTTACATGTGTTTACAGTTATTGTTTGTCTGTTACAGGTGTTTACAGTTATTGTGTGTCTGTTACAGGTGTTTACATTTATTGTTTGTATGTTACATATGTTCACAGTTATTGTTTGTCTGTTACATGTGTTTACAGTTATTGTTTGTCTGTTACATGTGTTTACAGTTATTGTTTGTCTGTTACAGGTGTTTACAGTTATTGTTTGTCTGTTACAGGTGATTACAGTTATTGTTTATCTGTTACAGATGTTTACAGTTATTGTTTGTCTGTTACAGGTGTTTACAGTTATTGTGTGTCTGTTACAGGTGTTTACATTTATTGTTTGTCTGTTACATATGTTCACAGTTATTGTTTGTCTGTTACAGATGTTTACAGTTATTGTTTGTATGTTACATGTGTTTACAGTTATTGTTTGTCTGTTACAGGTGTCTACAGCTATTGTTTGTATGTTACAGGTGTCTACAGCTATTGTTTGTATGTTACAGGTGTGTACAGTTAGTGTCTGTTTGTTACAGGTGTTTACAGTTATTGTTTGTATGTTACAGTGTGTATTGTTTGTCTGATGCAGATGTTTACAGTTATTGTTTGTCTGTTACAGGTGTTTACAGTTATTGTTTGTTTGTTACAGGTGTTTACAGTTACTGTTTGTATGTTACAGGTGTTTATAGATATTGTTTGTATGTTACAGATGTTTACAGTTATTGTGTGTATGTTACAGATGTTTACAGTTATTGTTTGTATGTTACATGTGTTTACAGTTATTGTGCGTCTGTTACAGGTGTTTACAGTTATTGTTTGTCTGTTACAGGTGTTTACATTTATTGTTTGTCTGTTACAGGTGTTTACAGTTATTGTGTGTCTGCTACATGTGTTTACAGTTATTGTTTGTCTATTACAGATGTTTACAGTTATTGTTTGTCTATTACAGGTGTTTACAGTTATTGTTTGTATGTTACAGGTGTTTACAGTTATTGTTTGTCTGTTACAGATGTTTACAGTTATTGTTTGTCTGCTACAGGTGTTTACAGTTATTGTTTGCCTATTACAGATGTTTACAGTTATTGTTTGTCTGTTACAGGTGTTTACAGTTATTGTTTGTCTGTTACAGGTGTTTACAGTTATTGTTTGTCTATTACAGATGTATACAGTTATTGTTTGTCTATTACAGATGTATACAGTTATTGTTTGTCTATTACAGGTGTTTACAGTTATTGTTTGTCTGTTACAGATGTTTATAGTTATTGTTTGTATGTTACAGGTGTTTACAGTTATTGTTTGTCTGTTACAGATGTTTACAGTTATTGTTTGTCTGCTACAGGTGTTTACAGTTATTGTTTGCCTATTACAGGTGTTTATAGATATTGTTTGTCTGTTACAGATGTTTATATATATTGTTTGTCAGTTACAGGTGTTTACAGTTATTGTTTGTCTGTTACAGGTGTTTATAGTTATTGTTTGTCTGTTACAGGTGTCTACAGTTATTGTTTTATGTTACAGGTGATTACAGTTATTGTTTATCTGTTACAGGTGTTTACAGTTATTGTTTGTCTGTTACAGATGTTTACAGTTGGTGTTTGTTTGTTACAGGTGTTTACAGTTGTTGTTTGTTTGTTACAGGTGTTTACAGTTGTTGTTTGTTTGTTACAGGTGTTTACAGTTGCTGTTTGTCTGTTTGTTACAGGTGTTTACAGTTATTGTTTGTGGTGTTTGTTGTTTGTTGTTGTGTTTTTTGTTTGTATGTTACAGGTGTTTATAGATATTGTTTGTTTGTTACAGGTGTTTACAGTTATTGTTTGTATGTTACATGTGTTTACAGTTATTGTTTGTATGTTACAGGTGTTTACAATTATTGTTTGTATGTTACAGGTGTTTATAGATATTGTTTGTCTGTTACAGATGTTTACAGTTATTGTTTGTCTGTTACATGTTGGTGTTTGTTTTGTTTGTTGTTGGTGTTTACAGTTATTGTTTGTCTGTTACAGTGTTTTTTTGTTTGTTGTTGTGTTTGTTTGTTTGTTGTTGTGTTTTTTTGTTTGTTGTTGGTGTTTGTTTGTTTGTTGTTGGTGATTACAGTTACTGTTTATCTGTTACAGGTGTTTACAGTTATTGTGTGTCTGTTACAGGTGTTTACAGTTATTGTGTGTCTGTTACAGGTGTTTACATTTATTGTTTGTATGTTACATATGTTCACAGTTATTGTTTGTCTGTTACAGATGTTTACAGTTATTGTTTGTATGTTACATGTGTTTACAGCTATTGTTTGTCTGTTACATGTGTTTACAGTTATTGTTTGTCTGTTACAGGTGTTTACAGTTATTGTTTGTCTGTTACAGGTGATTACAGTTATTGTTTATCTGTTACAGGTGTTTACAGTTATTGTTTGTATGTTACAGGTGTTTACAGTTATTGTGTGTCTGTTACAGGTGTTTACATTTATTGTTTGTCTGTTACATATGTTCACAGTTATTGTTTGTCTGTTACAGATGTTTACAGTTATTGTTTGTATGTTACATGTGTTTACAGTTATTGTTTGTCTGTTACAGGTGTCTACAGCTATTGTTTGTATGTTACAGGTGTCTACAGCTATTGTTTGTATGTTACAGGTGTTTACAGTTATTGTCTGTTTGTTACAGGTGTTTACAGTTATTGTTTGTATGTTACAGGTGTTTATAGATATTGTTTGTCTGATGCAGATGTTTACAGTTATTGTTTGTCTGTTACAGGTGTTTACAGTTATTGTTTGTTTGTTACAGGTGTTTACAGTTACTGTTTGTATGTTACAGGTGTTTATAGATATTGTTTGTATGTTACAGATGTTTACAGTTATTGTGTGTATGTTACAGATGTTTACAGTTATTGTTTGTATGTTACATGTGTCTACAGTTATTGTTTGTATGTTACAGGTGTTTACAGTTATTGTTTGTCTGTTACAGGTGTTTACAGTTATTGTGTGTCTGTTACAGGTGTTTACATTTATTGTTTGTATGTTACATATGTTCACAGTTATTGTTTGTCTGTTACATGTGTTTACAGTTATTGTTTGTCTGTTACATGTGTTTACAGTTATTGTTTGTCTGTTACAGGTGTTTACAGTTATTGTTTGTCTGTTACAGGTGATTACAGTTATTGTTTATCTGTTACAGATGTTTACAGTTATTGTTTGTCTGTTACAGGTGTTTACAGTTATTGTGTGTCTGTTACAGGTGTTTACATTTATTGTTTGTCTGTTACATATGTTCACAGTTATTGTTTGTCTGTTACAGATGTTTACAGTTATTGTTTGTATGTTACATGTGTTTACAGTTATTGTTTGTCTGTTACAGGTGTCTACAGCTATTGTTTGTATGTTACAGGTGTCTACAGCTATTGTTTGTATGTTACAGGTGTGTACAGTTAGTGTCTGTTTGTTACAGGTGTTTACAGTTATTGTTTGTATGTTACAGTGTGTATTGTTTGTCTGATGCAGATGTTTACAGTTATTGTTTGTCTGTTACAGGTGTTTACAGTTATTGTTTGTTTGTTACAGGTGTTTACAGTTACTGTTTGTATGTTACAGGTGTTTATAGATATTGTTTGTATGTTACAGATGTTTACAGTTATTGTGTGTATGTTACAGATGTTTACAGTTATTGTTTGTATGTTACATGTGTTTACAGTTATTGTGCGTCTGTTACAGGTGTTTACAGTTATTGTTTGTCTGTTACAGGTGTTTACATTTATTGTTTGTCTGTTACAGGTGTTTACAGTTATTGTGTGTCTGCTACATGTGTACAGTTATTGTTTGTCTATTACAGATGTTTACAGTTGTTTGTCTATTACAGGTGTTTACAGTTATTGTTTGTATGTTACAGGTGTTTACAGTTATTGTTTGTCTGTTACAGATGTGTTTTGTTTGTCTGCTACAGGTGTTTACAGTTATTGTTTGCCTATTACAGATGTTTACAGTTATTGTTTGTCTGTTACAGGTGTTTACAGTTATTGTTTGTCTGTTACAGGTGTTTACAGTTATTGTTTGTCTATTACAGATGTATACAGTTATTGTTTGTCTATTACAGATGTATACAGTTATTGTTTGTCTATTACAGGTGTTTACAGTTATTGTTTGTCTGTTACAGATGTTTATAGTTATTGTTTGTATGTTACAGGTGTTTACAGTTATTGTTTGTCTGTTACAGATGTTTACAGTTATTGTTTGTCTGCTACAGGTGTTTACAGTTATTGTTTGCCTATTACAGATGTTTACAGTTATTGTTTGTCTGTTACAGATGTTTATATATATTGTTTGTCAGTTACAGGTGTTTACAGTTATTGTTTGTCTGTTACAGGTGTTTATAGTTATTGTTTGTCTGTTACAGGTGTCTACAGTTATTGTTTTATGTTACAGGTGATTACAGTTATTGTTTATCTGTTACAGGTGTTTACAGTTATTGTTTGTCTGTTACAGATGTTTACAGTTGGTGTTTGTTTGTTACAGGTGTTTACAGTTGTTGTTTGTTTGTTACAGGTGTTTACAGTTGTTGTTTGGTTGTTACAGGTGTTTACAGTTGCTGTTTGTCTGTTTGTTACAGGTGTTTACAGTTATTGTTTGTCTATTACAGATGTTTACAGTTATTGTTTGTCTATTACAGGTGTTTACAGTTATTGTTTGTCTGTTACAGATGTTTACAGTTATTGTGTGTATGTTACAGGTGTTTATAGTTATTGTTTGTCTGTTACAGATGTTTACAGTTATTGTTTGTCTGTTACAGGTGTTTACAGTTAGTGTTTGTCTGTTACAGGTGTTTACAGTTATTGTTTGTCTGTTACAGGTGTTTATAGATATTGTTTGTCTGTTACAGGTGTTTACAGTTATTGTTTGTATGTTACAGGTGTTTATAGATATTGTTTGTCTGTTACAGATGTTTACAGTTATTGTTTGTCTGTTACAGATGTTTACAGTTATTGTTTGTATGTTACATGTGTTTACAGTTATTGTTTGTCTGTTACAGGTGTTTACAGTTATTGTTTGTCTGTTACAGATGTTTACAGTTATTGTTTGTCTGTTACATGTGTTTACAGTTATTGTTTGTCTGTTACAGGTGTTTACAGTTATTGTTTGTCTGTTACAGGTGTTTACAGTTATTGTTTGTCTGTTACAGATGTTTACAGTTATTGTTTGTCTGTTACATGTGTTTACAGTTATTGTTTGTCTGTTACAGGTGTTTACAGTTAGTGTTTGTCTGTTACAGGTGTTGGTAGTTGCTGTTGTTTGTCTACTACTCTGCAATGCTCTTCATGATCTATACCTCATCTATATCCGGGGGATGCCACCAGGCCCCCTATCATTGCCCCTGATTGGTGGGGTACATCACCTTAACCCTAAGGAGCCTCACCTTTCTCTTGGGAAACTTGGCAAACATTATGGCAAAATATTTAGCCTGCGGATGGGGCCAATGGGACGTGCAGTAATTATTCAAGATATCAAACTTATAAATCAGGTAAAATCAATAATCCTCTGTCTTGTTTACATGCAACCATTACTCAATTTAAAATCTCATTTAATCAATCCCAGAAGTGAAATTTAACTCTTTGCAAGTTGGGTAAAATAAAGGCTATAAATAGTTCAAATAATTGTAGCATTCTTATTTATAACTGAAAATGCTTAATCAATGGAAGTCGTGATAGCGCACTTGCTTCAGGTGCGAAATGCCTGGAGTTCGAGCTCCGCTGGAGCCGTAACGATTGTGCCGTGCCCTTAGGCAAGGCATTTAAATTCCAAATGCCTCTTCTCTGTCCCTCATGAATGAGGTCTCGAGAGTGATCAATATAAGTTGTAAGAACTTGTTTCGCAATTGAGCTAAAATAAGTCTGTATAAACTAAACTATTACATCATTTTCAGCTCTTTGAACACCCAGATACACACGATCGCCCTGCACTAGCAATATTTGACCATCTTAACAATGGAGCAGATGGAATAGGATCGTGTAAATACGATGCCCGTTGGAAGACCATGACGAAGGCGTTTCACAGGGGACTATCGCGAATTTCTTTAAATAATGTCGAGGACAAGACAACGCATGCTTGCCTACAGTTGATGGATCTGTAAGTTTATAGGACCTTCTGTAGTCTAGCTTGCCTACAGTTGATGGATCTGTAAGTTTATAGGACCTTCTGTAGTCTAGCTTGCCTACAGTTGATGGATCTGTAAGTTTATAGGACCTCCTGTAGTCTAGCTTGCCTACAGTTGATGGATCTGTAAGTTTATAGGACCTCCTGTAGTCTAGCTTGCCTACAGTTGATGGATCTGTAACAGTGTAAGTTTATAGGACCTTCTGTAGTCTAGCTTGCCTACAGTTGATGGATCTGTAAGTTTATAGGACCTTCTGTAGTCTAGCTTGCCTACAGTTGATGGATCTGTAAGTTTATAGGACCTTCTGTAGTCTAGCTTGCCTACAGTTGATGGATCTGTAAGTTTATAGGACCTTCTGTAGTCTAGCTTGCCTACAGTTGATGGATCTGTAACAGTGTAAGTTTATAGGACCTTCTGTAGTCTAGCTTGCCTACAGTTGATGGATCTGTAAGTTTATAGGACCTTCTGTAGTCTAGCTTGCCTACAGTTGATGGATCTGTAAGTTTATAGGACCTTCTGTAGTCTAGCTTGCCTACAGTTGATGGATCTGTAAGTTTATAGGACCTCCTGTAGTCTAGCTTGCCTACAGTTGATGGATCTGTAACAGTGTAAGTTTATAGGACCTTCTGTAGTCTAGCTTGCCTACAGTTGATGGATCTGTAAGTTTATAGGACCTCCTGTAGTCTAGCTTGCCTACAGTTGATGGATCTGTAAGTTTATAGGACCTTCTGTAGACTAGCTGGTATTTTATAGGACCTTCTGTAGACTAGCTGGTATTTTATAGGACCTTCTGTAGTCTAGCTGGTATTTTATAGAACCTTCTGTAGACTAGCTGGTATTTTATAGGACCTTCTGTAGACTAGCTGGTATTTTATAGGACCTTCTGTAGACTAGCTGGTATTTTATAGGACCTTCTGTAGACTAGCTGGTATTTCATTTTAACTCTGCAAGCTAGAGATGAAAATAACAGTCAAATATGTCACAAATTCATTAGGGTTCATTCTAGAGGGCGATGTGGGCAAAATCGTTGCCCTAGAGACCCTGACTTCACCCTCTGGGGGCCCACTTCTCCCTAAAAAATATTTACAATTTGCATACAGAATTTTCAGAATTACATTTTCTAAACAAATCAGTTCTCAATACCAAGATTTAATGTTTCTAACAGGTTTACAACCAAGGGCAAAGACGACACATACTATCCACACACGGATCTCATTAAAGCGTACTCGGCCATATTCAGCTCCCTGGTTTACGGTATCGAGTCCGAGACCCTGGAGAGTCCAGAACTGAATTCAAGGATATGCTACCATTCTATGCTCATGTCCATGCTGAATCCCACCAACCCGATGAACCTACTCCCAGTCCTGTGGAAGCTTCCGTCCAGAACGAGAAACAAACTATTGGCATGTATACACGTAAGGATTGTTTGTTCCGTTTGTAGTCGCTTCACAACCTCTTCTTCTCAACCTATTTCTGGTTAGCATATTCCTTGTCACCTGTATTGAACACTTTGAGCAGGGTTCCCGCTGTCGGTCGCCAAAAAAAAAAAATGTTATTTTTTTGGCACAAATCAAGTACATAGCTTCAAATATTTATCTGTGAACTAACTATATGGCTCTTAGTCAGTTCCAAGTTTTTCAAATTGGCTCCAGATTTTTTCAATTGGCGACAGAAGTGGCGCAGACAAACATTCAGACAAAGGGAACCCTGTTTGAGTAACAGTAAAACAAACTTAAATTGGTGTTGCCTACATATTTTGTTATTGAAAATTATGTCAATATAATTATGTTATATTTAGTTTAATCATATTTTATTGCATTCATTCTATATATACAATATACAGAACAAAACAAATGAACACACTTGTATAATTATGCATAGTATATATACGATTTATGTCATTGTTGTGCACAAGAATTGTCAATAAATGTTGAAGCAAATAGGTTGGGCCACAAGTTACATTAATTACGGCCCTCCCTCCCCATCATGGTATCTGTGTACAATTAGTTCAGCACAAGCTGCCTCCGTGGCACAGAGGTTTAATCACAAGCTGCCTTCGTGGCACAGAGGTTTAATCACAAGCTGCCTCCGTGGCACAGAGGTTTAATCACAAGCTGCCTACGTGGCACAGAGGTTTAAGCACAAGCTGCCTCCGTGGTACAGAGGTTTGAGCACAAGCTGCCTCCGTGGCACAGAGGTTTAAGCACAAGCTGCCTCCGTGGCACAGAGGTTTGAGCACAAGCTGCCTCCGTGGCACAGAGGTTTGAGCACAAGCTGCCTCCGTGGTACAGAGGTTTGAGCATCAGCTGCCTCCGTGGCACAGAGGTTTGAGCACAAGCTGCCTCCGTGGCACAGAGGTTTGAGCACAAGCTGCCTCCGTGGCACAGAGGTTTTAACACAAGCTGCCTCCGTGGCACAGAGGTTTGAGTACCAGCTGCCTCCGTGGCACAGAGGTTTGAGCATAAGCTGCCTACATGGCACAGTGGTTTGAGCACCAGCTGCCTCCGTGGCACAGTGGTTTGAGCACCAGCTGCTTCAGTGGCACAGAGGTTTGAGCACAAGCTGCCTCCGTGGCACAGAGGTTTGAGCACAAGCTGCCTCCGTGGCACAGAGGTTTGAGCACAAGCTGCCTCCGTGGCACAGAGGTTTGAGCACAAACTGCATCCATGGCACAGAGGTTTGAGCACAGGCTGCCTCAGTGGCACAGTGGTAACAGATTTAACCTAGTAACAAAGAGTTTGGGCGTTCGAATCACATTTAACGCTTCTACATTTTATTTCTGTATTTTGTATTTATATTCTATTCATCAGGGATCATTCTAGAGGGCAATGTGGGCGAAATTGTTGCCCTAGGCACCCTGACATCGCCCTCTGGGGGCCCCACTTCTCCCTATAATAAAAAAAAATAAAAAATAAAAAAAAATATTTGTTGGTGTTTACGATTTTCAAACAAAATGTTGTAAGATACACTGGCCCATTATAAAGCACCCCTATTCAAATGTTGTATTTAATGGTTGTACTGTGCATTTAACCCTATTTTGCAGAAGTATATTAAAGAACACCAGGGAAGCGATCACACGCTTTCTCACTTCTCCCAAAAATTCTGACCTAGAATGAACCCTGTATTCATTTATCTTAAACGTAAATATTCATTCCGACTTTATTTATAATATATATAGTCTACATTCGCTATGTCGAATTCTGTCGGACCAAACAAAATACTTCGACATAACCGAAGTTTGACTTAACGAAATTCGATATAAACAGAGCCAGTTATATGTAAAATGATAGTGTCTGAAACTGGACTTTGATCCGACTTCGAGATAACCGGAGAATTCGACATAACCGACTTTGACATAGCGGATGTAGTATATGTACTATGTATCGTATAATCATAAAACTTTCGTTACTTACTTTGTGAATGAACAACAAACTGAAGTATCTCTCTCCATACTTCAATCAGAAAATTACATTTGGATCAGTTCATTTATCAAAATGGGTAATTTTGTCAAAAACTGACATGGACTGCTCCATGATATTCTTAGACCAATAAAATTAATCAGAAAATTACATTTGGACCAGTTCATTTATCAAAATGGCTAATTTTGTCTTAACTTACTGGCAAAAAGTACAGATGCTGATGTGACAAGCCAGCTAATCTGGATCTACACTTATTGTAAGCCTATTTAGAGGTCTGTAGGCCTAATGTTGAAAGGGCTAAGGACTTTCAATGAGGTTAATATATTGTTCTATGAACTTTGCAGGGTGATATTGACATCAGACTTCCTCCTCGATCAATATCACCCTGCGAAGTTCATAGAACAATATATTAACCTCATTGAAAGTCCTTAGCCCTTTCAACATTAGGCCAAGATATTTTGACCACATTGAAAGTCCAGTAACTGTCTAATAACACCTTGTAGAAATACAGGTTTCATTGTCTATAGATAAAACTCATATTGCAGGAAAGAGACAGCCTGTTCAATGAGAGATTTGACAATCATATGGAGAGATACGATGGCAGTATATCAGATGTGATGGATATCATAACCAACTTTGAACAGAACAACGACACCATTGATGAAGGCTCTGACGATGCTAGTACCCTGATCAGGAAGAAGGACATGTATCTGTCAGCATGGACCATTTACCTAGCAGGTAATTTGTTTTGGGTATTTACGGGTTAAAGTCGCACCAACAGCTTCGGTCATATGGCGATTCTCAACCTATCATAGGTGGAAGTCCCCGAGCTGTTTTGCACGGAGGATGTGCACCCAGGTAGAACCACTGACCTACCGCAAGTCAGCTGAAATAATTTGACATCACTAATGGGATTCGAACCTGCAGCAGAAAGGGGAAAGTGAATGACATGAACCACTCAGTTATGTTATATTTCGGGTTTTACGCCTGCATAAACACCATTTCGGGCTATATCGCCGGCGGGCAGTTTACCTAACAACACCTTTCCTGGGCAGGCTCCAGCGGTTAACCAGTACTTGGGTGCACCAACCTCCATAAGAAACTGCCAACTTTTTCATATAAATGAGACACGGTCTGAGCGGGGCTCGAACCAGTGACCATCAGTGATGACAGGTTACAGTGGTATACAAGTCAGAGACAGTAACCACTCGACAACGGAGGCGGACCATCAGTGATGACAGGTTACAGTGGTATACAAGTCAGCGACCGTAACCACTCGACCACAGAGGCGGACCATCAGTGATGACAGGTTACAGTGGTATACAAGTCAGCGACCGTAACCACTCGACCACAGAGGCGGACTTGAACCACTAAGGCCTCCAAATCTAAACAAAAACGTTATATCATCTGTGACGTTGGCAATAACAACAGAACTGAAACAACTCATGGTATTCAAATATATTGGGGCAATTTAGTCATTTAGACAGGACAGACAGATATGTAGTCCAGTGGTAACATGCTGAACTGGTAATCCAGGGAATGCAGGTTCGACCACCCATCTGACCCTAATAAAATTAACAGTCTTTCAGATGGTACTTTAAACCGAGGTCTCGTGTCGGTGATGTACACCGTGCACGTAAAAGAACCAGAGGAGACTCTGGAATTGGTCTCTGTACCATTGCACTATCCTCCAAAAATCTAAAATGTCACTCATATGAGCAACTGGTAGCGATGATAAATAAACGTAAAACACACACACAATTTAGACAGACGTGCAGATGACCATTAATCTATGATTTGTATCGCAGGATGTGACACGACAACCGACGCGACACTCTGGATACTACTGTATATGTGCGTGTTTACCGACGTCCAAGAAAACATACGACAAGAGATCGACAGTGTTTTCCCCGGTGATATAGAAAACATCCTAGTGGAGAAAGAGAAACTCAACTACACAAGTAAGTCACACTCAGTCACACTCAGTAATTTGACAAATCATGGCGTAGTTTATACAAATTTATTTTAGCTCGAATGCGAAACAAGTTCTTATATAACTATATTAATCACTCTCGAGACCTCATTCCTGATGGAATCCTTCGCCACGAGGGAGAGAGAAGAGGCATGTGGAATTTAAATGTCTTGCCTGAGGGCACAATCGTAACGGATCCAGCGGGGCTTCACACATGAAGCGAACGCGCTACCACTGAGCTATCATGACTTCCAAAATCATGGCTTGACTAGAGGAAGATATAGGAGAAGTTTGTTTGTTTGTTAGTTTGGGTTTTACGCCAGAATCAGCACCATTTTTGGGCTACATGTATATCGCCAGCGGGAAGATTACCTAACAACACCTTTCATGGGCAAGCTCTAGCGGTTAACAGGGATCATTCTAGAGGCTAGAGGGTGATGTGGGCGAAATTGTCACCCTAATGACCCTGACTTCGCCCTCTGGGGGCCCCACTTCTCCCTAGATACACTGGCCCATTATAAAGCACTCCTATTCAAATGTTGTATTTAATGGTTGTACTGTGCATTTTAACCCTATTTTGCAGAAGTATATTAAAGAACACCATTTAACGAAGCGATCACGCGTTTTCTCACTTCTCCCAAAAATTCTGACCTAGAATGCACCCTGGGTTAACCAGTACTTTGGTGCACCAACCTCAGTAAGAAACGTCTCACTATTTTAAAGGTCTAGCTGAACCCATTGCACGCTAGCAGCAGACAAACCCACTTCTGCACGCAGGATAGAGCCAGATCAGACGGAACAGAACATGCCGCCGCATCAGGCTCTATGCTGTTTGCTATTCGAAGAGTGGAGCTAAAACATTTGGCTGAATAGCAAACAACATAGATCATGATCAGACGCGGCGCTACGACGCCGCTGATCTGGATCCATGTTGTTTGTAAATGCCATCCGATTTATTCGGCAGGTTAAGGGTTAATAAGTGTGTGCATTGTAAACATGGCTATTGAGGGCCAAGTGATGAGCAGAATTGCTATATTATGCTTGTATACATTGAACAGGGGCCGCCATTTTGGAATGTCTACGTTTGAGCAGTCCCATTGCGATGGGGGTTCCTAGCTCTGCCAACAAAGACATACAGCTTGGAGGGTACAACATACCAAAAGGTATACTATTACCTTCATTGTGTTTTATTTCACACGACAATTTATGTTATATGTTATAAACCTACCAGCTTTTTTGGTGGAGGAAAGCTTTTGCGGACTGTATTTCCAGCACAGGAAGGCAACCTAGGTATAATGATCGACGTTCACAGGAGGGCAACCTAGGTATAATGATCGACGTTCAGCAAGCCAGATGGACAGATTCCTCACATAAATGAATTTGTTACCCCTTGCGGGATTCAAACCTATGAAGTGGTGAGAGGCAAGTGATTTGATGTCACAACCATAACCACTCAGCCCCAAATGCCCCGCCCCCTATTGCGGCATTAGTATTAGTATCTTACATCTTGATAATTATAATCTTGCTGGATTGTAAGTCAGGTGCTATAATGCACCAATCATTTGTAGCACCGGCGCAACACGTGCAAGACCTGGGATGGTGCCGGACTTCTCCGTTGAACACACCCTGCGGGGTACATGTATTATACAGGGATCTTCATCGATTCTATTAACACAACCAGGGAAATAACATTAATATTCTGCCCAGAGCGGCAGCAACATTGACCGAGGCACAGAGCGACAGCAACATTGACCGAGGCACAGAGCGACAGCAGTAAGATTGACAGAGGACACCAAATTCAATGTATTCGTATTTTCTAATTTTGATTTTATGCCTTTTATATACAAATTAGTAAGCATACTTGAGAGTGGATAATATTAATGTATCACTGTAGTGTACCATAAACATATAGATATATGTATCACTGTACCATAAACATGTGTATTTCAGACACACTCATAATGTCAAACCAATGGCTGGTACATCATGATGAAACCAACTGGCCACAACCATTTGAACTCAAACCTGAACGATTCCTAGACCAAGGGGGACAACTCTATTCTAATTACAAGATTTTTCAGAAGATGCCTTTCATTCCGTTCTCGAGAGGAAAGCGATCGTGTCTCGGTCAAGTCGTGGCTCTCGACATGTTGCTCATATTTACGACCCTGTTACTGAAGAAAATGGTTGTTCAATTACCGCTCGGCTTCAAACATGATTTAAGTGGACATGTACTTTTCAACTTGAGACCAAATGATTTTCCAATCAAGTGCATCCAGAGATGAAAGAATTTGCAAAGACAGATTAAAACGTCTATGCTCAGTTCTTAATGTACCAGTATTGCATCAAGAGAAAAATGAAATTCATGAACGTGAATATAGCAATAACATTACGCCATGAATACAGCAATAACTCTACGCCATGAATACAGCAATAACTCTATGCCATGAATACAGCAATAACTCTATGCCATGAATACAGCAATAACATTATGCCATGAATAGAGCAATAACATTATGCCATGAATAGAGCAATAACATTATGCCATGAATACAGCAATAACATTATGCCATGAATAGAGCAATAACATTATGCCATGAATACAGCAATAACTCTATGCCATGAATACAGCAATAACTCTATGCCATGAATACAGCAATAACTTTATGCCATGAATACAGCAATAACTCTATGCCATGAATACAGCAATACTTATGCCTGAATACAGCAATAACTCTATGCCATGAATACAGCAATAACTCTATGCCATGATACAATAACTCTATGCCATGAATACAGCAATATTTGTGTTGGTACAGCAATACTTATGCCATGAATAAGCAATAACTCTATGCCATGAATACAGCAATAACATTATGCCATGAATACAGCAATAACTCTACGCCATGAATACAGCAATAACATTACACCATGAATACAGCAATAACATTACACCATGAATACAGCAATAACTCTATGCCATGAATACAGCAATAACATTATGCCATGAATACAGCAATAACATTATGCCATGAATACAGCAATAACATTATGCCATGAATACAGCAATAACTCTATGCCATGAATACAGCAATAACTCTATGCCATGAATACAGCAATAACTCTATGCCATGAATACAGGCTACAGCAATAACATTACGCCATGAATACAACAATAACTCTATGCCATGAATACAGCAATAACATTATGCCATGAATACAGCAATAACTCTACGCCATGAATACAGCAATAACATTACACCATGAATACAGCAATAACATTACACCATGAATACAGCAATAACTCTATGCCATGAATACAGCAATAACATTATGCCATGAATACAGCAATAACATTATGCCATGAATACAGCAATAACATTATGCCATGAATACAGCAATAACTCTATGCCATGAATACAGCAATAACTCTATGCCATGAATACAGCAATAACTCTATGCCATGAATACAGCAATAACATTACGCCATGAATACAACAATAACTCTATGCCATGAATAAGCAATAACATTATGCCATGAATACAGCAATAACTCTACGCCATGAATACAGCAATAACATTACCATGATACAGCAATAACATTATGCCATGAATACAGCAATAACTGCCATGAATACACAATAACTCTATGCCATGAATACAGCAATAACTCTATGCCATGAATACAGCAATAACTCTATGCCATGAATACAGCAATAACATTATGCCATGAATACAGCAATAACTCTATGCCATGAATACAGCAATAACTCTATGCCATGAATACAGCAATAACTCTATGCCATGAATACAGCAATAACATTATGCCATGAATACAGCAATAACTCTATGCCATGAATACAGCAATAACATTATGCCATGAATACAGCAATAACATTACGCCATGAATACAACAATAACTCTATGCCATGAATACAGCAATAACTCTATGCCATGAATACAGCAATAACATTATGCCATGAATACAGCAATAACATTATGCCATGAATACAGCAATAACTCTATGCCATGAATTCACAAACCTTTCAAAATGTAATATTTTCATTGCCTAGAATTTATACATGTAGCTAAAATAAGAGTCATTGCCACAAAAACTACTGTAGAAAAAATCTCTTCATACGAAAGCAATAACGTAACCAATTACCATCTAATACATGTAAATTACATGTACGCACATTTACAAGAAATTACCATCTAATACATGTAAATTACATGTACGCACATTTACAAGAAATTACCATTATTTGGTATTCAAACAACATACCGTATACATGCAATAAAGGTGAACTAGATACCTGTAGTATGTGAGCATTTCATAGTGAATGGGAGGCAACTCCTCAAGTATTGCTTGACTGTGTTAATGAGTAACATTGCTGGTTACCTCCCTTGGCAGAAAATGACTGATTTATTCAGAAATGTGTATTTGTCTGCTTAGTTGGAATCCTTTGTTTTCACTGTTGTTTTCTAACCAGATGTTGCGGTATGATAAGTGTAATTTTATCAAAATCATGCTAACATAATTTTACAGCGCGGTATCCATTGGATATACACGTACTTTAGGGTATCTATTGAGATTTAATAATTATAAAAAGATGAGAAAACGGATTCAAATGATAGCATGTGATGCAAAGCAAACTACAATGAAAACAGAGGAATCCAATTAAGTGGACCAACATGTATCCATCTTAAAGAGTATTCATGGGGCTGTAACTGACAGTCTGCCTCCGTGGTTACGGTCGTTGACTTGTATACATCTGTAACCTATCATCACTGATGGTCACGGGTTCAAACCCCGCTCATACCGTGTCTCATTTAATATGAAAAAGTCGGTAGTTTCTTACGGAGGTTGGTGCACCTAGTACTTGTTAACCGCTGGAGCCTGTCCAGGAAATGTGTTATTAGGTAAACTGGCCGTCGTTCAAATGGGCAACTGGTAACGACGTTAAATAAACTTATATAACAACAAATAACTGCCCAATGTCTCTCATCCTATAGCTTTCATGCATTTAGGCGCAGGACAATGTTTTCAACAAAAGGCATACACATCACATCTTAAAGACATATTGCTGTGATGTTCACGCCACCCATCCTGGACTTGGAAACACAGGCACAAGACACAATTCTTTTTTTTGCATGTAACACTGACCATAGGGCAAAACAAATGTTTGTGTCTTGTGCCTGTGTTTTACATTTATTTATCGTCGCTACCGGTTGCCCATAGGCACGACGCCTCCTGAAGAGATTAGTCATTTTAGATTTGTGGAGGATAGTGCAATGTACAGACAGAGACCCATTCCAGAGTCTCCTCTGGTTCTTTTACGTGCACGGTGTAAAGCACCGACACGAGACCTCGGTTTAATGTCCCATCTGTAAGACTGTTAATTTTATTAGGGTCAGACGGGGGATCGAACCTGCGATCCCTGGATTACCAGTCCAGCGTGTTACCACTGGACTACAGATCCGTCTGTGCCTGTGCTTGGAACAGAATCTATATTATAGCATATAATGCCTGATTGGCCCGTGTACAAAGATTGTAAATATAATATATTATTATTTATTTTTATATTTTCATGTATTAAAATTTTATAATAATGATTTAAGCAAAAATGAAATACATGTAACATGTCGATCACTTGTTGTTATTATTAGGTGAGTCATACCATCATTCATTCCAGGGGTGGAGCTAGAGGAAAATTTGTGAGACATAATATCTCAAGAGCTGCCTCACTATTCCATAAGTGTTTTCATATAGACTACTAGTATATTGATGACACGTGACTGATTCAACAAACTTATCCGTACCATTACAGATAAATAGTGGTCTTGTAATACACGCTTGAATTGTATATCGTCAGTGAGTCGCAAACCGCATAGCCCAGTTATGACTATTTTCGGGACAGTCAAATACCGTAATCATCTATGTATAAGACACACCTTTTTCCTCCAAAATAGTATCCAAAAGTCTCACTCTGGTGCGTCTTATACTCCAGTTTAGAACTAAATTCCATTGTTTCAAAGACTCAAAAACGACAAATCTCATAATACAACAAAGGGAAATAAATGGCGTAATACTATTTTTCTCTAAGTCCCGTAACGTATTTGTTCCGGATTTCGTTTGAGTCTATATATCTATATCGTGTGGAAAATCATTCAAAGTTAAAAATGTTATTTAATTTATGATAAAAAAATAGATAGAAAATAAATTATTAAAAAAAGCAACTTTTATTGAAGGAAAATTAATGATGGTTCACATTCAACAAGTTTTGCAAACAACCAATTACCGACTGCTGTTTGGCGTATGTGCCGCTAATTATCTTGTTAATGTGTTGAGATTGACAAGTTTGACTAGGTGTTGACATGATGAAATTACGTCACTTTAAATACTAGAACTTGTTGAGATCTACTCACTCACTGACACATGTCAAACACGCTATTATACTGATTGTAATAAATGAAGTCATGAGCAGATGATCGTACCCGGCGAATAAGAAGTTAGCCACCTACGTCGAAGCATATGGGTACACAGAGCTGTGCTCAGAGAGAGAATATGGCACATTAACGATGCACCAGAGTCATTATCACGACTAGTAACGCTTACAAATCACATTCAGCTTATATATTTATTATTAGTTTTCGCGACATTTGGTCCTTTTCTTCAAAGATGCGTTTTATACAGCAAATAGGTTTTTCCCTGGAATTTCTCTGTTTTTTAACTGCATCTTATACTCCTGTGTGACCTATATATGGACGATTACGGTAAATATCAAATCTTTTTAATATATAGATCTACATTTATATATAGGCATGTTTAGCTCAAATTTGGGCACCATTTACAATTAACTCTTCCCTTTCTAAGTTTCATATATACCAATGATAAGCCATGGGTATTTAACACTGCGTTGTTCTTGAAATACAGTACAATTCGAAAACATTGCATGTCACATTTTGAAACCAGTGATCTTGCGCAAACCAGCTTTTCAGTTTCCTAACTGGAAAGAACCAGACGCTATACATCTCGACCCCACATCGGTGAGGGGCAAGTTAGTTTATACAAATTTATTTTAGCTCGATTGCGAAACAAGTTCTTTCAACTTATATAAATCGCTCTCGAGACCTCATTCCTGATGGAATCCATCACCACGAGGGAGAGAAGAGGCAACGTGGAATTTAAATGCCTTGCCTAAGGACACAATCATAACGGCTCCAGCGGGGCTCGAACTCCGGACCTTTCGCACCTGAAGCGAACGCGCATCCACTGCGCTATCACGACTTCCAGGGGCAAATTATTGATAGTTGGCGATGTCAATTGCTTGGTCACGGAGTAACTCTTCGTTTTAATTCGAAAACATTGTATGTTAATAATATCATTTAATTCATTACAAAAGAAAAACTTGTATGTAAACAGGGCTCACGCCAGAGGGCAATTCGGGCGAAATGGTTGCTTTATTTAACGTGACTTCGCCGCTTACAATAGACATCAGTGCGACATCCATTTCGCCGTATTTGTGGAGATCGTACTTGCTAAATAATGGCATGTTTGGAAATACACACTGCGAGGCTCAAGTTAATCTCCCCACATCCGGATAATAAACTTAATACAATCAGCGACATTGATGTAAAACATATCTCCATAATTTGCAGCCTAAATAGCCAGATGATATTATGCAAATTATCGATGTTGTATGACAAAAGATACCAATTTATAACAATCAGTGTTTAAATACAGGTATGTGCTAAAATCGTAGCCTGAACTAGCAATCGCCAATTTAGCCATTGTCGAAATTATGTGCGAAAATTGACTAATAAAAAATCAATTCACTGGGAATTGGAAAGTCCCAAAACTATTTAGGGAAAATTACTAGGGTCACGCACGGTAACATTCTGTTGTCGTGACTAAATTTATCAGATTGGTTTACCAATTATTTTAGTGCTTACATGTATGCAGTGCAGTGTATATATAATTGATAGCCAGTCGTTGAATCATGCAATGTTTACAGGAAGCAATGACAGCGCCTACATATATGCAGTGTATATATAATTGATAGCCAGTCGTTGAATCATGCAATGTTTACAGGAAGCAATGACAGCGCCTACATATATGCAGTGTATATATAATTGATAGCCAGTCGTTGAATCATGCAATGTTTACAGGAAGCAATGACAGCGCCTACATATATGCAGTGTATATATAATTGATAGCCAGTCGTTGAATCATGCAATGTTTACAGGAAGCAATGACAGCGCCTACATATATGCAGTGTATATATAATTGATAGCCAGTCGTTGAATCATGCAATGTTTACAGGAAGCAATGACAGCGCCTACATATATGCAGTGTATATATAATTGATAGCCAGTCGTTGAATCATGCAATGTTTACAGGAAGCAATGACAGCGCCACGAAACTCTCATAAACTCACTCGTTACATCCAGGCTCGACTACTGTAATTCACTTCTGTACGGCGTGCCAAAAAACACTTCCAATAAATTACAAACTGTTCAAAACACAGCAGCTCGCATCATAACCAGAACATCCCGTTTCAGTCATGTAACGCCCATTCTAAAAGAACTTCATTGGCTACCAGTTCAAGAAAGAATAAAGTATAAAATACTGACTCACACATATAAAGCATTGAATGGAGAAGCACCGATTTATATGAGAAACTTGCTTGAGGTTTATATACCAAGGAGAGACGTACAGTCTAAAAATTGAAGCAGCTACTCTTGTCGTCTTGTGTTACCAAGAAGTCGGACTGTCACATACGGAGATAGAAGTTTCATGACTGCTGCCCCAAAACTTTGGAATTCTCTTCCATCAAATCTTAGAAGTGCAACAACATTGTGTTCTTTCAAAAAGGCTTTGAAGACACACCTTTTTAAATGTTCATATGAAACATAAATATCGAACTGTGTCTGTGCTCAATCAGGATTAAGACTGCAAATGAACACATTTTATTTAATTATTACCTATATGTTAATTGTTATAATTTTAGATCCGAATATTTTATAGCATATTTAGAATCCATTGTAATTGTGTTTGCTATTTTTGTCTTGTTTTATCTCATTGTATGTGGAAGTTTTTATCAATATTTGTGATATTTAGACTGTAAAGTGCTTTTGAACGTTTTATTTTTAGATGAAAAGAGCGCTATATAAGTTTGGTATATGTAACCGGTGACTTCGTGGAAAGATAATACACCAACCCGAAACGAGGTTCAATCGATCTTTTATATAATATATATATACAGAAAACAGGGAGACCAGAATCGACAATGATTACTGTGTATATACTAAAATAGATCAGAGGTAGATCTGTTTAACAAGTTGATATAATAGATATACAATAGTTCGACATTGTCGCAAGACAATGTCGATGCATCTCTATCGACTTCCTTCTGTCAAGTGCGCGAAATGTTAGTTGGGGTTAAAAGTGGATTGGTTATTTGACCTATCATACGTCATTCTCTCGTACTATCACTCAGACATAAATACATGACGTTACATAACAAGTAGAGAACACAATAGACTGGACACACATCGGTAACCGCCGTAGATGAGAAGGAACAGCTATCGTACATATACAGATAAGAGAGCATTGCTTGCAGTACATGAATAATACATAATATAATATATTCTACAAACAGATAAAATAAGCCTGGGCTACACATATAATAATAATAATACAAGTTTTTTCTCTCTTATAGATTCCTCCTTAAAAACTCTAGCTAGATTGTACCTCCTCGGAAAGGACGAATAAGCGTATTGTATGGCTCAATATAGTTTCTTCCAAGTTAGGCCATTTTCTGTTTGAAAGTGACTGATAACATCATATCACCTCCATTTTATAGATTGTATGATTGACATTTGGTAGACAAATCCCCCCTCTGTCCTACATCTAATCAAGAAAGAAGTTGTGATCAGGGCTCACGCTAGACCCACATTATTGAAGTGAGATTGCATCATCTAATGGTATTATTTAGATTTCAACATGACTGCGGAATTAAGTAGTTCAGGTTCCTTGTTACGTTGTAGGTGTTAGGGATTATATACAGTTGATATGGTAATTTGCTTGTAGTTTGCTAAGTAGTTCAGTTCTGATTTTGTATTGAAATTATTTTATATATGAAAAATTATGATTGACAATTTGTATTCGTCAATATTCAAATGTTTGCCAGTTCAGGGAGTTAATCAATTTTTTTCATTGTTTGAATAGTCATCGCTGATATAACATGCACCACAAATCTACCACACCCAGCTAGATGGCTTCCTCACAAGAAAGAATTCAACACCGCCAGTAGGATTTGATCCCACAGCAGTGGGAGGGGTGGGAGTAGTAGTGACTCTGTACATATCTGGAAGAGGAATTGATTTCAAAGAGAAGGCATATTTTTTTAAATACAGATGCAAAAACAATGGTATACATGTTCCATTAATGTTAAACCTCTTGCGGGACCTAGACATGTTTTCCTGGGTAGGATTAGCATACATAATCGGTTAACCAGTACTAAGCAATGTGTGTGAGGTGCCTTGCCCAATTGACATTACATACGTGGCCTGACCTAGTATTGAACCCGGGACCGTTCAATTCCAAATCCGACGCTCTACCACTGGAGAACGGATGCCACAAATGACAACTTGGAACAGAATAAACAAGGTTAATGAGATTGACCATAACCATATTAAACACATTTGAAGATGAACGACCATAACCATTCATCAACAGTTGTTGCATGTAGCCACCAACTGTTCCCAGGCAATTATCTTGCTAGTTACAATCGTTAACGATTATATGCATCAGAACACAGAGTACAATTTGGTTGTTGGGTGTTTCGTCAAACTTACTATTGTGTATAAAACAGGTAGTCGTTTCGTCAACCTTATTTATATAGTAGTTTATTGTTATGGTCGTGGAGGTGTTTTATCACCTCTGCGTTTCCCAAACAAACTACTACATAAATAGTAGACGAAACACAAACAAGGCAATTATGCCTATTATTGAAAAATCAATTATGATATTAGAAGTCATCTAATGATCTAGGTTCCTGACTAGATTGGTGTCTTAGATGCCTGCCATGTGCAATTAATTGGATCGTAATTTCCTTTTGATTATAATTGCAGTTATAATGATAGAGCGCATTTATTTGTAAGCAAACAATATTCAAATTTATTTTAAATTTATTTATTGTAAAACAAACACATTTAGTGAACTAAATTAAAGTGACTGCGTTTTCAAATCATCATGAATACACAATCCCACTTGATATTGGCCTTGATGTTACTCAAATAAATAGTATTCTATAGTATTGAGCTATAACCATTAAAATGTGTGATATACTGTATTATCAGATTGACGAAACATCCAGTCCAGGTAGTACATAACACCAGTTTGATGAAACCGTAGATTGACGAAAGCTCCGTAAATCGTACAATTTACCCCACCCACCAAAACATATACAAGAAATAGACATTTTGTTCATATTTAGTATGAGTAGGTGGTAAAATTTTGTTGAAATAAATCATACCGATGGATATCCTTGTGGATATGATCTCATTGGTGGACCTTGTGACGGATATCTCTGGGGTTGCTGCATTTTTAGTTAATTTTCTTTGTATTTTTGGCTTACGCCAATTTTATTCTTCTCTGTCACGAGACGCTTGGAGAATTTATTTTAAATCCCGTAACACACGGTAAAGTTCCGGACGTGTGTACATTCACTGTAGTATTTAGTTTAATTAAATAATATACTGTTGAATATAATATAATATACATTTATATAAATGCAAAATATACTGATCAAAGAAGGTACAATAATACTTAATACCCATTGAAATCTCACACCTCATAACTGCAATAAGCTACTAGCGTCCGATTTAATCCATTTGTTCTTGTATATTAATGTTACAACATGATGTAAATATTGATAAAATAAAATATGTTTAAACTAAATCTCACACCGATCAACAGATAAGCCAGCCTTATTGCTCTCTTTCATATAGCACATCACAGAACATCTTGCTGCGATTACCGTCTTCCTAATCGTAGTGTTACATGTTCTTTTTGCATTTCGCTTTGGCAAGAATTCGTTCACTAAGGAGTCTGTTTTGGAAAGTGTAAGTGTACATGACAAATAAAACTAGTATCTATGAGTACTTCTTTAAAAGCTAAGTATGTTATCACAACTATGGTGGTTGCATACTTTTAACTACACTCGCCAGTGCCGAGGCAGCTGGCCGAGTCAATTATGGTCGTTTTGCAATACAAATACAATACCCATTTGTTATTTCACTCAAAGGTCGGCTTCACTGAAAACAGATTATATATATGATCACCAAGAACGAGGGAAATGAAATTAATCTAAGAGGGCACATGCAAAAATTAAATGTCAAGCACAGTAGTCTGGATTGCAGGAAATACTTCTTTTCACAAAGAACGGTTCAATACTGGAACGAGCTTCCAGAAGACGTAGTATCAGCAACTAGCATCAAGAGCTTCAAGAACCGATTTGACAAATTCCTAATGAGAACACACTGGGTGGTTATGGATACCAAACCGCTCACCACGAACACCCTGCGATGGAACCTGTGGGTCACATAGCTTCGGGATACAGGTAAATACAGGGTATAGGTAAATACCTAATTTATGGAATACACACGTGCAATAAACATGTGACCGTGCACCTCCAATAAACATGTGACCGTGAGCCCCAATAAACATGTGATCATGCGCCCCAATAAACATGTGATCGTGCGCCCCAATAAACATGTGACCATGTGCCCCAATAAACATGTGACCGTGCGCCCCAATAAACATGTGACCGTGCGCCCCAATAAACATGTGATCGTGCGCCCCAATAAACATGTGATCGTGCGCCCCAATAAACATGTGACCTTGTGCCCCAATAAACATGTGACCGTGCGCCCCAATAAACATGTGACCGTGCGCCCCAATAAACATGTGACCGTGCGCCCCAATAAACATATGACTGTGCGCCCCAATAAACATGTGACCGTGCGCCCCAATAAACATGTGACCGTGCGCCCCAATAAACATGTTTTTAGTATTTTAGTATTTTTTATCATCACTATTATTTTGTCAAAGGTCTGCTGATACACTAAAATGACACATGTGACCAAGGAACCTTGTTATGTAATTGATGTTGGGTGTAATGACCTAATTAGCGCAGTGGATGCGAGTTCGCTTCAGGTGTGAAAGATCCGGAGTTCGAGCCCCACTGGAGCCGTTACGATTGTGCCCTTAGGCAAGGCATTTAAATTCCACATTGCCTCTTCTCTCTCCTTCATGGCGATGGATTCCATCAGGAATGAGGTCTCGAGAGTGATTAATATAAGTTGAAAGAACTTGTTTCGCAATCGAGCTAAAATAAATTTGTATAAACTAATGACCTAATTAAAACAAGGTGCAAGGTGTTAATCCAATCAACAGTCACGGCGGGGAGGGCGGGGGTAAATAGGACAGGACAGTAAATGAAGCTATTCTTTAACTGAATTTTTTTCAATTGTTAGTAGGTTTGTAATGTTTGTCAAAGTTTCATTCTGGCATACAAGTTATATATGTATGTTTTATAATTATAAAACATGTATAATATATAACTATGCAAATCCATTCTTGCTTGAATTATAGGAGACTAGGACATGTATCATTTACTAGCATATGAGGGACGCTACGAATAGAAGACCAACACAATACTCATGAAATATCATAGTCATCTAACCCCAAACCATATATCCTAGCCGTGTCCGTTAGACATAGATATTTATGTAACACATAAATCGTTAATTGAGCTGTAATGAGTTTCTACAAGAAGCTAAAAATTGAAAAATCGACAGACTTGAACCCAGGCTAAATGTATCACCACGCATCCCGCCTTATCTTTTAATGAAGTGGTTGTCACGAATTATAAGCACCATGTCAATGGACGCCATACCGACGAGACTTATGATTCATGAATACAATCATAGGGAATAATCCTTTAAAACTTATATAATATTTTATGTTATCATTAGTCGCTTTTAATTTCTAATGAAATAGCGTAATAACGTAATAACGTAATAACGCACATGCACTATGCAATGAATGGTAATTAACAGAACATTTACAATTGGTAATGGTGGTATGTTGGCGGAATCCTTATACAACTGCGTTCTGTTGGTAATGGTGGTATGTTGGCGGAATTGCTATACAACTGCGTTCTGGTTGGTAATGGTGGTATGTTGGCGGAATCGCTATGCAACTGCGTTCTGGTTGGTAATGGTGGTATGTTGGCGGAATCGCTATACAACTGCGTTCTGATTGGTAATGGTGGTATGTTGGCGGAATCGCTATACAACTGCGTTCTGGTTGGTAATGGTGGTATGTTGGCGGAATTGCTATACAACTGCGTTCTGGTTGGTAATGGTGGTATGTTGCGGAATCGCTATACAACTGCGTTCTGATTGGTAATGGTGGTATGTTGGCGGAATTGCTATACAACTGCGTTCTGATTGGTAATGGTGGTATGTTGGCGGAATTGCTATACAACTGCGTTCTGTTTGGTAATGGTGGTATGTTGGCGGAATTGCTATACAACTGCGATCTGATTGGTAATGGTGGTATGTTGGCGGAATTGCTATACAACTGCGTTCTGATTGGTAAAGGTGGTATGTTGGCGGAATTGCTATGCAACTGCGTTCTGATTGGTAATGGTGGTATGTTGGCGGAATCGCTATACAACTGCGTTCTGATTGGTAATGGTGGTATGTTGGCGGAATCGCTATACAACTGCGTTCTGATTGGTAATGGTGGTATGTTGGCAGAATCGCTATACAACTGCGTTCTGATTGGTAATGGTGGTATGTTGGCGGAATCGCTATACAACTGCGCTCTAATTGGTAATGGTGGTATGTTGGCGGAATCGCTATACAACTGCGTTCTGATTGGTAATGGTGGTATGTTGGCGGAATTTCGAAGATGTTATCGCTCTTGGTGTACATTGGAAATTAAGCCTGAAATGTAGGTTAGAGTAATTAAGTTGGTTCGTCATCTTGTAAACCAATAATAACTTATGATTCCTTATTCTCGAAGCCATAGTCTCCCAACGCAGAAGACATTAGAGTTAGCCTGTTGCACAATTTAGTGTCATCAGAACTGATACTATACGGACTGCCTCGTTATGAACCAATACTACCTCGTTAAGCAAGACGGAGGAACAATTATTCCAACAATTATCCCAAATTAATAGCGCCTCCATATCCCAGATCGTATGAAGCAAATGTACATCTGCTACAAACTGAAGCAGGTGAGCTGAACTTTAAGAGATCTTCCATGCTTAGTCTAGAATGAACGAGATATATGACTCCATTTGATATCGTTTACGGACAAGTACCGTATGTGAGTCAGTGGTAGCAATGCGGGACATTATTCATACACATTATATGGTGAACAGGTTAAATCTTAAGCCTGGAAAATATAATTGACTCTGTTTTAGACGGATTCAGTTTTGCTAAATTAGGTTTAGACAGAGTGATTATGTCTATTGGACACCTGAATTGAGAACGTTAGTTGATGATTCCGGTTTGCATATGATAATGCAATGACTTGTATTATCAGCAATGACAAATCAATGCCCGCATCTCTTTTATGTGTTTTACATTTATTTATCCTCGCTACTGGTTGCCCATACGAGCGACGCCTCCTGAATATATTAGTCATTTTAGATTTTGGAGGATAGTGCAATGGTACAGACAGAGACCCATTCCAGAGTCTCCTCTGGTTCTTTTACATGCGCCTCGGTTTAAAGTCCCATCTGAAAGACTGTTAATTTTATTAGGGTCAGAGGGGGGTCGAGCCTGCGATCCCTGGATTACCAGTCCAGCGTGTTACCACTGGACTACAGATCCGTCTGTATCTCCATACATCGAAGCAAAAAATAAATTACCTTCTTAATCTTCCATAGATGTCAAATTCCTTCTATAATGTCTATTTCAGTAATTGATTATGACTTCAACCCTTTATTGGATTTCCCCGTTGATAAGTAGTGCCTATTACACCTTCTATTTAGATACCCTATTCGTTTATAACTATTCCAAATAACTATCTGGATCTGGATCTGGATAGTAACGTTGCAGGGCCTTTCAGCGTAGACGCAACGGGAGAGAGAGTGTGGGAGTCTTCTAGTCCCACTTATGGACAGCTGTTCTGAAGCTGCCGACTGCACTCGCGCATGCAACACTATCTTCCAGTTTATTCCAGTCAATAATAGTCTGTGGGAAGAATGACTGTCTATATTGTTTTGTCCTACACTGCACTGGCACAAAACACCTAGAGTGGTTCACAGTTTGTCTATCTATGATGTTGTCAGTATTATAGCCACTAAATGTCTTGGGGGTTACTTTACGTTTGTTCTTACGTACTGGTGTTAAAAAGTCATGGCTTGGCAGGGCTGGTACCAGCCTCTCGACCACCTTATAAAAGAATATCAGACGATTCGCCTTCCTTCGGTCCTGGAGGGATGGAAGCCTCAAGTCATGAAGCATTCGAGTGACGCACCCTGTATAATTGGTGGTGTAGTCTCCTGATATGAACCTGGCGGCCTGTCTCTGTACTTTCTCAAGTTTGTCGGTGTCCTTCTGGTGGTAAGGGTCCCATATAATCGAGCTATATTCTAGTGTGGAGCGTACTAGCGAAAGGTAGGCTGTTCTGCGGCAAGATTCGGGGCATTGCTTTAGGTTTCTGCGGAGGAAGCCCAAGGTGGAGTTTGCTTTCTTCGTGATCTTGGTGATATGTGAGCTCCATTTGAGGTCTTCTGCTATCGTCACTCCAAGGTAGGGGTTTTCTGGGACCTGCTGTAAGATGTGGTTGTCCAGCTGATAGAACTTGGAGGACTTCTGGTTTATGCTCATAATGTAGCACTTTTTAGCATTAAACCTCATTCCCCAGGTATCTGCCCATGCTTCCAGTTGGCGTAAATCTTCTTGAAGGGTTTCGTGGTCTTTCCTGTTTTTGATGTTGCGGTATAGGAGGCAGTCATCGGCGAACAAACGTACTGTGGATATGACAGACTCTGGGAGATCATTAATGTGGCAGAGGAATAGTAGTGGGCCGAGCACTGTGCCTTGTGGGACACCGGAGTCGACAGTAGCTGTTTCTGATTCCTCTCCCTCAACAACAACCCTCATACTTCTGTTGGTGAGAAAGTCCCTGAGCCAGTGGTGTATGCTGCCTGTGATGCCATACTGTTCCAGTTTGTGTAGGAGTTTTCGGTGTGGTACGGTATCAAATGCCTTGCTGAAATCTAGGATAGCCATGTCGATCTGAGAACCCGAGTCAGTCTTGGCAAGGAGGTCATGTACAGTTGTTACTAGTTGAGTTTCGCAGGAGAAACCAGAGCGGAATCCGTGGTTTAATGATGTTAAGATGTTGTTGTTTTCTAGATGTTCCATGATGTGTTTGCAGATGATGTGTTCTAACAATTTACATGTTACACAGGTCAGGGAAACGGGTCGGTAGTTTTCGGCAAGGTGGACATCGCCTTTCTTAAAGACTGGGGATACAAACGCGTTTTTCCAGTCAGTAGGGAGTCTTCCGGTATCAACGGATAGTTGGAAGATGGTACTTATTGCAGGTGCTAGCTGGCAAGCACAGGTCTTCAACACCAGGTTGGGGATCATGTCAGGACCCTTGGATTTGGCAGTGTTGATAGCCAGGAGAAGATACTCAACGCCCTTCGTAGTAATGTCGAGCGTGGGAATGGCTTTCCGACTTCTCTTGTTGGTGTCAGGTAGTCGGGTATCGTCGTCATCCTTGGTGAAGACAGACCTAAACTGGTCGACTAGAATCTGAGCCTTGTCCTTGCTGTTGTTCAGTAGCCTTCCCATCTTCTTGAGAGGAGCCACACCAACACTGTCCTGTCTGCGTGATTTGACATACCTCCAGAATGGCTTGGTGTTGTTGTCGTCAAGTCCCTTCTGGATTGTGTCGTTGATGTGGTTTATCTCTGCTTTCTTAAAGGCCTTTTTGCAGTCCTTCTGGTATAACTTGAAGGCGCCCCACTGGTTGGTCTTCTTGGCATGCTTGTACAGCCTGGACTTTCTTCTCGTCATCCTCTTCAGGTCTCTGCTAAGCCATGGTAGTGATTTTCTTTTCTTACTAAGCTTGGTAGGAATATTCGTGGCCATAGATTTCTCAATACCAGATTTGAGGGTGTCCCAGAGTGACTGAACATAGTTTTTGGCCTCACTGATGACCGTCTTAGAAAGGTGTTCCATGTCTTGTTGTATACTATTCCAATTCGCTTTTGAGTAGATAAAGATTTTCCGTGGTTTCTGTTTGTTGTTCTGGGGAACGATGTTGATGTCCGTTACAATGCTTGATCTGATCAGATCAGATAAATGCAGAAACGCCAGAGAGTGTGCTAAAACTTTGTTTGATTTGGCGACATTCCAAAAAGCGTCACGAATAGCCAATAATAGACTATAATATACAAGGATCTATTTTATTGACTTCTATCTAGGTTCCTGACTATACGTTACTAGACAGCTTTTATCAATACTTAGTGCAAGCGTTTATCGTACAGAGATGCGACAGGAAAATGCAAAAGTATGAAAAACTCGAGAAAATTGGGGAAGGTATAACACATAGCCTGGAACATATGGTCACATTTATCGTTATATATTTTCAAATGGATGTCTCAATATTTTACACAGTCAACTTACGTCGATCTATAATTAAGTGTAATCTATTTCGGATGTGCAAGTACGGACAGCAGAAATATGTCGTCGGATAGTGACCAAGTAATGAAAGAGCGAAAAAGTTATTGACCCGACGTGGGAGGGATTCGAACCAACGACCTCAGCAACACTAGTTGGACAGCTCTACCAACTGAGCTCTAGCCAGGCCGATGCTCTACCCACTCGGAAATACACTACACCTGTCCCTCTGTTAGTAACGATTTTTGGAATATGGGACAGGTGTGACCCTGGACAGGTGTGAACCCGTTTAGGGACCAGGTATAGGTATGACCAGGTTATATGATAGGTATGACCACATTATTTTAGATTAAGGTGTAGTTTAACATGTATATTTATGTGTATTGGACAAGAAATTGGCCAGTTAATGGCAGTTATTTTTCTTGTCAATTTCATTTAAACACTACATATAGTAAGTAATGTTCAGATATATAAATAAATATGTACCATAAAATAGGTTATAGAACAAGGTGCATTGTACTTCAGTATGTATGTATACTGCATTTTTAGGCCCATCAAACAGCGGTAGAATCAAGAAGGTTGTCGTGTGTTTGTGTCCCAAACGGGGTCACACCTGTCCAGGGTCACACCTGTCCAGGGTCACACCTGTCCCATTACCCGATTTTTGGTAGAGAGGTATGCATCATAGACATCTCGCTCATTTGAGGCAGTTGGTGATGAATGAAGCATACCACTGTGATATTACCAGTACCATATTAATACTTTTTCAATACATCTTTGGAATGACCTTCCCTACTATGTATAATCCAGACCCAGCTTAACCATTTTTGCTGACAGTCCAGACCCAGCTTTGCTGAGCGGCTGGCAACTGTACCATGCCAGTAACACTATTTCTGTTGTTATCCTTTGTGTGTTGTTATTTTTAAAGTTTAAAGTTTATTTCTTTTACAACGATTGCGAAGCAAGTTCTAACAACTTATATTAATCACACTCATTGGAGCGGATGAAAGCGTATATATAATATGTGGTCATTTGTGTGGGAGGAAACCGGAGTACCCAGAGAAAACCCACCTGGTTGAAGCAGTGGAATAACACATATTATTTCTCACTGCTTTGCCGCTGCATGTTGAAATGTTGTTAACACGAACACTCGTAATCAAGCTGTCAGTGATGTGATTGAATGTGTCTTTAATGACATCATTTATGGTGTATAAGCACGACGTTCTAGCGCCATTTAGCACACGTTGCGTCGTTTTCTATCATAAAAACACTTTTCAGCCTAAAGTAAAATAAAAAGAATAGTTGTTCTTGGCCCTGGATTTTTGCCATCTTTGTTCATGGTCTCTGTTACTCGGAACCCTCATTCAGGATTCCCTCTGTCTGGTTTTTTGTCTGCGCTACTTCTGTCGCCAAGTGAAAAAAACTGGAGCCAATTTGAAAAACTTGGAACCGATTAAGAGCCATATAGTTGACAGATAAATATTTGTAGCTATGTACTTGATGTTGTGCCCAAAAAAAAAATTGCGTTAACTATTTTTCGCCAATTCACAAAATTGATCACCACAATTTGGGAGGGAGGGGGCACGGAGATTAGTCTATTATGGCAGTATTGTGGAAATATGGAAATGCAAGTTTGTATGTGTATTGTAGTATATTGTCTGTTTATTGTTTAAGGGACATATGGAACAGTGTTTAAAGCAAAGAATCGCGAGTCACAAGAGATAGTTGCATTGAAGAGAGTGCGTCTCGATGATGATGATGAGGTAATGACTTCTTGTTGATGATAGTTCAGTAATGAATCATTTAGTATTAGTTCTTGCAGCTTATACAAGTACTGGTTATATATATAGATCTCCGGAGGTTGGTGCACCCAAGTACTGGTTAACCGCTGGAGCCTGCCCAGGAAAGGTGTTGTTGTTAGGTAAACTGCCCGCCGGCGATATAGCCCAAAATGGTGCTGATGCAGGCGTAAAACCCGAAATATAACATATAACATAACCAACGTTTAGGATACATCCTATCCTTCGTTACCAAATGTATCATGAAACGATCTACCGTATTTACTCGACAATAAGACGAACCCCAACTTAGGTCTTAAATAAGACGGATTGAGAAAATGGAAACCACTCAGAAGTGAATTACTTCTATAAACATCGTAAATTATGTCAAATTATTTTTAAGAAATGCACTGATGCACAACAATAAATTTCATTTGCTAAAATCCTATTGACAAGTTCAGTTTACAGACAGAGCTAAAAATATCCCGTCTTATACGCAAGTAAGTACAGTACCTATCATTCATGAGTTATGCGTATAGATAGTACTGCAGGCTGTTAGCACATGTCAATTATTTTTTGACAGGTTCTTTGCTTTCAATACATGTACATGCTTGGAATGTTTACAGTATGTGTAATTATTATGTATATGTGTAATTATTATGTATATGTGTAATTACAGGGATCATTCTAGAGGGCGATGTGGGCGAAATTGTTGCCCTAGGGACCCTGACTTCGCCCTTTAGGGGCCCCACTTCTCCCTAAAAATTTTTTTTTGGTTTTTACGATTTTCAAAAAAAATGTTGTCTATACACTGGCCCATTATAAAGCACTCCTTCTGTTCAAATGTTCTATCTAATGATTTAATGGTTGTACTGTGCATTTTAACCCTGTTTTGCAGAAGTATATTAAAGAACACCATTTAAAGCAGCATTACATCGTAATAAGGATGTTTTGGGTAAAATATAAATACTAATGTGTGTGTGTTTACAAAAATTGAAATAGTCACTCAGAAACGATAAAATTCCAATAAATTTAAACCGTCGTATACGCGAATTTGTTTATCAACACACGAAATGTAAACACGCACAGCACGCATGCGTGAAACAACAGAGGATGTAGAAAACAACCTATATATTTTGAACATGAAAGACTATCTATCTATCTTCCTCTAATGTCGAACCCCTCGCGGGGATGTAGAAATGTCCTTAAAAGACTTAGCTAACAGAGGTATGAATCAACATATCAAGTAATTTAATTAAAAAAGACAACGTGGTACAAATGGGGACGATGCATTCCGAATGTAAACAAGTGCTGACGATGCGTTCCGGTTGTAAACAAATGCGTGACCGATCGACTCGGAATGTCGAGTTTGTTTTATCGCAAAAAAACACTGTTTACCAAATGAACATAAGCATACAAAGTATAATGTTATAATGTGTAGCAGCATTGCTACCCATACGTAAACATTGAATTTTTCAGATATCTTTTATTTCATACGATGTAGTGCTGCTTTAAGGAAGTGATCACGCGCTTTCTCACTTCTCCCAAAAATTCTGACCTAGAATGAACCCTGAATTATGATGTGTATTGATCAGGAAATAAAAATTGAAAAAAAGAAGAGTACAGTACCTACTTTAACTGCCTGTTTTGTTAATTTTTGCTCGTTCTTAGTTTGGAAATTGTACTTTCGCCGATTTGGAAATGTTGAGTGACATGACATGCCTGCCGTGAACATCCTAATTGCCATCATGCCTGCCGTGAACATCCTAATTGCCATCATGCCTGCCGTGAACATCCTAATTGCCATCATGCTTGCCGTGAACATCCTAATTGCCATCATGCCTGCCGTGAACATCCTAATTGCCATCATGCCTGCCGTGAACATCCTAATTGCCATCATGCCTGCCGTGAACATCCTAATTGCCATCAAGCCTGATGCCTGTCGTGAACATCCTAATTGCCATCAAGCCTGATGCCTGTCGTGAACATCCTAATTGCCATCATGCCTGTCGTGAACATCCTAATTGCCATCATGCCTGTCGTGAACATCCTAATTGCCATCATGCCTGTCGTGAACATCCTAATTGCCATCATGCCTGTCGTGAACATCCTAATTGCCATCATGCCTGCCGTGAACATCCTAATTGCCATCATGCCTGCCGTGAACATCCTAATTGCCATCATGCCTGTCGTGAACATCCTAATTGCCATCATGCCTGTCGTGAACATCCTAATTGCCATCATGCCTGTCGTGAACATCCTAATTGCCATCATGCCTCCGTGAATCTAATTGCCATCATGCCTGCCATGAACATCCTAATTGCCATCATGCCTGTCGTGAACATCCTAATTGCCATCATGCCTGTCGTGAACATCCTAATTGCCATCATGCCTGTCGTGAACATCCTAATTGCCATCATGCCTGCCATGAACATCCTAATTGCCATCATGCCTGCTGTGATCATCCTAATTGCCATCATGCCTGTCGTGAACATCCTAATTGCCATCATGCCTGCCGTGAACATCATAATTGCCACTTTACACTCACCAAAAAGTCAGTTCAGGGCGGCATTGTATGTTATAAATGTTGCGATTTTTCAGCGGATTTTTCAGTTACTGTCATGTACCGGCCATACTCTCCTATAAGGCAATCTCACCTATAAGACTATCCCCCTACTTTGGTCCTGGTTTCAGTACATACTTTCCTATAAGGCAATCTCACCTATAAGACTATCCCCCTACTTTGGTCCTGGTTTCAGTACATACTCTCCTATAAGGCAATCTCACCTATAAGACTATCCCCCTACTTTGGTCCTGGTTTCAGTACATACTCTCCTATAAGGCAATCTCACCTATAAGACTATCCCCTACTTTGGTCCTGGTTTCAGTACATACTCTCCTATAAGGCAATCTCACCTATAAGACTACCCCCCTACTTTGGTCCTGGTTTCAGTACATACTCTCCTATAAGGCAATCTCACCTATAAGACTAAGGTCCGTAATCTGTGGGGTTTGGCATGCACTCGCATATAAATAATATAGGAGTATAAAATGGACACCAGACACAAATATAAATTGCATGTTTAGCCAGTGAAAGTTGAAACAGACAGATCTGTAGTCCAGTGGTAACACGCTGGACTGGTAATCCAGGGATCGTAGGTTTGATCCCCCGTCTGACTCTAATAAAATTAATAGTCTTTCAGATAGGACTTTAGGCCGAGGTCTTGTGTCGGTGCTGTAGACTGTGCACATAAAAGAACCAGAGGAGACTCTGGAATGGGTCTCTGTCTGTATCATTGCACTATCCTCCAAAAATCTAAAATGACTTATCTCTTCAGGAGGCGTCGCTCATATATAGGCGAGTAAGGATGATACTAATTGAAGTGATTAACATTGATATATACTACAGGTGAATTTAAAAAAAAGTTTAAACTTTATTTATTTTACAATGATTGCGAAGCAAGTTTTAACAACTTATATTAATCACTCTCAGTGCGGATGAAAGCGTATATGTGGTCACATGCACGGAATTTATCATGAAAGAGAACACTATCGATCGCGGGGGTGGGGAACAAAATAAACAGGATGAACGACAGACATGGCGACATTTGGATAAGAACAATATACAAAAAATATACAAGATGCATTTCATAAATAATGAAATCTCACAATTCAGAATAAATCATGATCCGGAATAAATCATGATCCGGAAAAAATCATGATCCAGAAAAAATCATGATCCGGAATAAATCATGATCCAGAAAAAATCATGATCCGGAAAAAACCATGATCCGGAATAAATCATGATCCGGAAAAACTAAATTAATAAAAATAGTTCCCTCAGTATAATGTATAATTTGTTGGTTGAATATTAAGACAAACTAGTCTTGCAAACAATTAAAATAAAAAAATTACTGGCAAGTGCAGATTGGGATGAGACGGCTCATCTGGATCTACATTTTTTGGAAGCCTATTTAGAGGTCTGTGGTGTTGAAAGATTTAAACCTATATTTCAGGGAGTTCCAAGTTCAGCTCTGCGTGAAATCTGTCTTTTAAAGGAGCTGAAACACAGAAATATTGTCAGGTAATTACATTTGTACTTTACTTCGCCTCGAGGGAGAGAGAAGAGGCATGTGGAATTTAAATTCCTGTGCAGTGATAGTGGTAGACACGTGGGAATGGATAATGGTGTTGAGAGGTGCTACTATATGTGGTGGTCGTTATAGTGGTAGACACGTGGGAATGGATAATGGTGTTGAGAGGTGCTACTATATGTGGACGTCGTTATAGTGCAGTGGTAGTGGTAGACACGTGGGAATGGATAATGGTGTTGAGAGGTGCTACTATATGTGGACGTCGTTATAGTGCAGTGGTAGTGGTAGACACGTGGGAATGGATAATGGTGTTGAGAGGTGCTACTATATGTGGACGTCGTTATAGTGCAGTGATAGTGGTAGACACGTGGGAATGGATAATGGTGTTGAGAGGTGCTACTATATGTGGACGTCGTTATAGTGCAGTGATAGTGGTAGACACGTGGGAATGGATAATGGTGTTGAGAGGTGCTACTATATGTGGACGTCGTTATAGTGCAGTGTAGTGAGACACGGGGAATGGATAATGGTGTTGAGAGGTGCTACTATATGTGGACGTCGTTATAGTGCAGTGGTAGTGGTAGACACGTGGGAATGGATAATGGTGTTGAGAGGTGCTACTATATGTGGACGTCGTTATAGTGCAGTGATAGTGGTAGACACGTGGGAATGGATAATGGTGTTGAGAGGTGCTACTATATGTGGACGTCGTTATAGTGCAGTGGTAGTGGTAGACACGTGGGAATGGATAATGGTGTTGAGAGGTGCTACTATATGTGGATGTCGTTATAGTGCAGTGGTAGTGGTAGACACGTGGGAATGGATAATGGTGTTGAGAGGTGCTACTATATGTGGACGTCATTATAGTGCAGTGAGAGCACATTCGTTTCATGTGTCAGAGTGTTCCTGCCCAGCTGTAGCCGTTGATATTGTGGCCTTAGGCAAGTCACTTATATTAATGACACAGTGCCTCTTCTCTCTCCCTCATGGCAATGTATTGCATCAGGAATGAGGGCTCCAGGGCCATTTAACTAATGTATGAACTGAGCTGGGTGCGTACTCCGAGCCATTCTCACCTGAAGCGAACACGCTACTACTGCGCTATCAGGACTTGCAAACTTATTATTTGAGTTGATTGACATTTTGTAGACTTCATGACGTGTTGCACAGCGATAAGAAGTTGACATTGGTGTTTGAATACTGTGACCAAGATCTCAAGAAATATTTCGACAGCTGTAATGGAGAGATCGATCAAGACACAGTTAAGGTAAGTAGTTAATGGAGTGATCGATCAAGACACAGTTAAGGTAAGTAGTTAATGGAGAGATCGATCAGGATACAGTTAAGGTAAGTAGTTAATGGAGAGATCGATCAAGACACAGTTAAGGTAAGTAGTTAATGGAGAGATCGATCAGGACACAGTTAAGGTAAGTAGTTAATGGAGAGATCGATCAGGACACAGTTACGGTAAGTAGTTAATGGAGAGATCGATCAGGACACAGTTAAGGTAAGTAGTTAATGGAGAGATCGATCAGGACACAGTTAAGGTAAGTAGTTAATGGATAGATCGATCAGGACACAGTTACGGTAAGTAGTTAATGGAGAGATCGATCAGAACACAGTTAAGGTAAGTAGTTAATGGAGAGATCGATCAGGACACAGTTAAGGTAAGTAGTTAATGGAGAGATCGATCAGGACACAGTTAAGGTAAGTAGTTAATGGAGAGATCGATCAGGACACAGTTAAGGTAAGTAGTTAATGGAGAGATCAATCAGGACACAGTTAAGATAAGTAGTTAATGGAGAGATTGATCAGGACACAGTTAAGGTAAGTAGTTAATGGAGAGATCGATCAAGAAACAGTTAAGGTAAGTAGTTAATGGAGAGATCGATCAAGAAACAGTTAAGGTAAGTAGTTAATGGAGAGATCGATCAAGAAACAGTTATGGTAAGTAGTTAATGGAGAGATCGATCAGGACACAGTTAAGGTAAGTAGTTAATGGAGAGATTGATCAGGACACAGTTAAGGTAAGTAGTTAATGGAGAGATCGATCAGGACACAGTTAAGGTAAGTAGTTAATGGAGAGATCGATCAAGACACAGTTAAGGTAAGTAGTTAATGGAGAGATCGATCAGGACACAGTTAAGGTAAGTAGTTAATGGAGAGATCTATCAGGACACAGTTAAGGTAAGTAGTTAATGGAGAGATCGATCAGGACACAGTTAAGGTAAGTAGTTAATGGAGAGATCGATCAGGACACAGTTAAGGTAAGTAGTTAATGAAGAGATCGATCAGGACACAGTTAAGATAAGTAGTTAATGGAGAGATCGATCAGGACACAGTTAAGGTAAGTAGTTAATGGAGAGATCGATCAGGACACAGTTAAGGTAAGTAGTTAATGGAGAGATCGATCAAGACACAGTTAAGGTAAGTAGTTAATGGAGAGATCGATCAAGAAACAGTTAAGGTAAGTAGTTAATGGAGAGATCGATCAGGAAACAGTTAAGGTAAGTAGTTAATGGAGAGATCGATCAGGACACAGTTAAGGTAAGTAGTTAATGGAGAGATCGATCAAGACACAGTTAAGGTAAGTAGTTAATGGAGAGATCGATCAGGACACAGTTAAGGTAAGTAGTTAATGGAGAGATTGATCAGGACACAGTTACGGTAAGTAGTTAATGGAGAGATCGATCAGGACACAGTTAAGGTAAGTAAAGGGTGATGGTCAGGGCTGGAGATTATAAAACTTTTCTCAAACTCAGTCTCAAGCTTCGGATTCGTTCAGCTGAGTGCGAAACGCACAATCAACCAATCAAACTCAGTCTCAAGCTTCGGATTCGTTCAGCTGAGTGCGAAACTCACAATCAACCAATCAAATTTCTTGAGAATTTATTTTATAACCTCGGGGCTTCGCCTTTTCAAACAAGAAAATATGGCACTCTGGCCTCATTTTAAAATATATGGCACACTGGCACCGTGTTAATCTAGTTTCCTCAAATATGTCTGTCTGGTATTTTGTTGTCATAAAATGTCAGTCCTTGTTGATCTATGTCAGGGTATGGTGCCATACCGTCACCATGGAATTACCATGGCATTTTGTTTAAGCAGTAGTCAGTGATGTTGATCCTTGTATGTTTGAGATTAAAAAGGAAAGGGTTTAAGAAGTGTATGAGGCAGCTCCCGGCATCCCTGTGATGGCGGGAGAAAATCCACATGTTCAATATGTCTTCTATGAGGCATCCCTGTGATGGCGGGAGAAAAACCACATGTTCAATATGTCTTCTACTATACAATTTCACATATACCGGGAACTCCCTAAATCAGACATTATATTCTAACACTAATCTCTTTTTCTTCAAGTGCTCCGATTTGATATTTCATGTTCTTGAACTTTTTTCATATATTCCTTTAAATATTAACCATTTTCATTTTTACATCCAAAACTATTGACTCACTAATACATTAAGTTCTGAAATTCTTTAGCAAATACATAGAATAGATTTCACGTATTTTCATTGTTATATATATTATTTTCCTGCCTATTGTATATCAATCAATTGATAGGGAGAAGAACTATATAAGTTTTCTTTCGTTCTAATCCCTTTCAGTCTACTGCTGTTAAATTATATGTAAAATGTTCATTTCTTGATTACATGTACAAATACTGAAATAAATAATGTTTAAACTAAACATTATATTGTTGTGAAGTGAGCTAACCACTGCGCTAATCAAAGTAAAACTTTCTCAGGTGGTTAAAACTTGGCCTATTTGTTCCTTGTAATAATTATTTGTCATATTACTTTCATGTATGTGTTTGTACTTTCAGTCGTTCATGTATGTGTTTGTACTTTCAGTCGTTTATGTACCAGTTATTGCGAGGTCTTGCTTTCTGTCACAGCAACAATGTCCTACATAGAGACCTTAAACCACAGAATCTACTCATAAATAAGGTATACCTGTGTTTGTATTGAAATATGTACAAGTATGACTTTCGCTACAAAATATAAAATCTATTAACTGAAAACTGTGTATGTTATCAGGTCGCCGCAAATGCAACGTAAAACTTTGTATGTTATCAGGCCGCCGCAAATGAAACGTAAAACATTGTATGTTATCAGGCTGCTACAAATGCAACGTAAAACATTGTATGTTATCAGGCTGCTACAAATGAAACGTAAAACATTGTATGTTATCAGGCTGCTACAAATGAAACGTAAAACATTGTATGTTATCAGGCTGCTACAAATGCAACGCAAAACATTGTATGTTATCAGGCCGAAATGAAACATAAAACATTGTATGTTATCAGGCCGAAATGAAACATAAAACATTGTATGTTATCAGGCCGAAATGAAACATAAAACATTGTATGTTATCAGGCCGAAATGAAACGTAAAACATTGTATGTTATCAGGCCGCCACAAATGAAACATAAAACATTGTATGTTATCAGGCCACCACAAATGAAACATAAAATATTGTATGTTATCAGGCCGAAATGAAACGTAAAACATTGTATGTTATCAGGCCACCACAAATGAAACATAAAACATTGTATGTTATCAGGCCGCCACAAATGAAACTTGGCACAGTAGGACAGTATGAGTCATCCGTATGTCTTAAAGAAATCAAATGAGTTCACTATTAGTTTATACAAATTTAGTTTAGCTCAATTGCGAAACAACTTATATACTTAAGGCTCTCCGATTAGCGCAGTGGTTAGCGCGCTCGCTTCTCACCAATGCAACCCGGGTTCAATCCTTGGACCGGGAAGTATGTGAGATTGTACGGTGGTCGCCAGATCGGACAGGTGGGTTTTCTCCGGGTAATCTGGTTTCCTCCCACACGAATGACCACATATACGCTTTCATCCGCACCAACAAGAGTGATTAATATAAGTTGCTTTGCAATCGTTGTAGAATAAATAAAGTTTTAAACAACTTATATTAATCATTCTCGAGACCTCATTGCTTGCTGATGGAATCCATTGTCATGAGGGAGAGAGAAGAGGTAACGTGGAATTTAAATGCCTTGTCTAAGGGCACAATCGTAACGGCTTCAGCGGGGCTCAAACTTCTGTCCATTTGCACGTGAAGCGAATGCGCTACCTCTGTGCTATCCACACGTTTTATTTGGAATGTTTCAGAGTGGAGAACTAAAGTTGGCGGATTTTGGTTTGGCGAGAGCGTTTGGCATTCCAGTTAGATTTTATTCTGCAGAGGTAGGTACAGTTTATGATAGCACTATTCTGCAGAGGTAGGTACAGTTTGTGATAGCACTATTCTGCAGAGGTAGGTACAGTTTATGATAACACTATTCTGCAGAGGTAGGTACAGTTTGTGATAGCACTATTCTGCAGAGGTAGGTACAGTTTGTGATAGCACTATTCTGCAGAGGTAGGTACAGTTTGTGATAGCACTATTCTGCAGAGGTAGGTACAGTTTATGATAGCACTATTCTGCAGAGGTAGGTACAGTTTATGATAACACTATTCTGCAGAGGTAGGTACAGTTTGTGATAGCACTATTCTGCAGAGGTAGGTACAGTTTATGATAACACTATTCTGCAGAGGTAGGTACAGTTTATGATAGCACTATTCTGCAGAGGTAGGTACAGTTTGTGATAGCACTATTCTGCAGAGGTAGGTACAGTTTATGATAACACTATTCTGCAGAGGTAGGTACAGTTTATGATAGCACTATTCTGCAGAGGTAGGTACAGTTTGTGATAGCACTATTCTGCTGAGGTAGGTACTGTTTGTGATAGCACTATTCTGCAGAGGTAGGTACAGTTTATGATAACACTATTCTGCAGAGGTAGGTACAGTTTGTGATAGCACTATTCTGCAGAGGTAGGTACAGTTTATGATAACACTATTCTGCAGAGGTAGGTACAGTTTATGATAGCACTATTCTGCAGAGGTAGGTACAGTTTGTGATAGCACTATTCTGCTGAGGTAGGTACAGTTTGTGATATAACTATTCTGCAGAGGTAGGTACAGTTTATGATATAACTATTCTGCAGAGATAGGTACAGTTTGTGATAGCACTATTCTGCAGAGGTAGGTACAGTTTATGATATAACTATTCTGCTGAGGTAGGTACAGTTTGTGATAGCACTATTCTGCAGAGGTAGGTACAGTTTGTGATAGCACTATTCTGCAGAGGTACGTACAGTTTATGATATAACTATTCTGCAGAGGTAGGTACAGTTTATGATATAACTATTCTGCAGAGGTAGGTACAGTTTGTGATAGCACTATTCTGCAGAGGTAGGTACAGTTTATGATATAACTATTCTGTAGAGGTAGGTACAGTTTGTGATAGCACTATTCTGCAGAGGTAGGTACAGTTTGTGATAGCACTATTCTGCAGAGGTAGGTACAGTTTATGATAGCACTATTCTGCAGAGGTAGGTACAGTTTGTGATAACACTATTCTGCAGAGGTAGGTACAGTTTGTGATAGCACTATTCTGCAGAGGTAGGTACAGTTTGTGATAGCACTATTCTGCAGAGGTAGGTACAGTTTGTGATAGCACTAGTCTGCAGAGGTAGGTACAGTTTATGATAGCACTATTCTGCAGAGGTAGGTACAGTTTATGATAGCACTATTCTGCAGAGGTAGGTACAGTTTATGATAGCACTATTCTGCAGAGGTATGTACAGTTTATGATAACACTATTCTGCAGAGGTAGGTACAGTTTGTGATAGCACTATTCTGCTGAGGTAGGTACAGTTTGTGATAGCACTATTCTGCAGAGGTAGGTACAGTTTATGATAACACTATTATGCAGAGGTAGGTACAGTTTGTGATAACACTATTCTGCAGAGGTAGGTACAGTTTATGATAGCACTAGTCTGCAGAGGTAGGTACAGTTTATGATAGCACTATTCTGCTGAGGTAGGTACAGTTTGTGATAGCACTATTCTGCAGAGGTAGGTACAGTTTATGATAGCACTAGTCTGCAGAGGTAGGTACAGTTTGTGATAGCACTATTCTGCAGAGGTAGGTACAGTTTATGATAGCACTAGTCTGCAGAGGTAGGTACAGTTTATGATAGCACTATTCTGTAGAGGTAGGTACAGTTTATGATAGCACTAGTCTGCAGAGGTAGGTACAGTTTATGATAGCACTATTCTGTAGAGGTAGGTACAGTTTATGATAGCACTAGTCTGCAGAGGTAGGTACAGTTTGTGATAGCACTATTCTGTAGAGGTAGGTACAGTTTATGATAGCACTATTCTGCAGAGGTAGGTACAGTTTATGATAACACTATTCTGTAGAGGTAGGTACAGTTTGTGATAGCACTATTCTGCAGAGGTAGGTACAGTTTATGATATCACTATTCTGCAGAGGTAGGTACAGTTTATGGTAACACTATTCTGCTGAGGTAGGTACAGTTTATGATAACACTATTCTGCAGAGGTAGGTACAGTTTGTGATAGCACTATTCTGCAGAGGTAGGTACAGTTTATGATAACACTATTCTGCAGAGGTAGGTACAGTTTATGATAACACTATTCTGCAGAGGTAGGTACAGTTTATGATATCACTATTCTGCAAAGGTAGGTACAGTTTATGATAACACTATTCTGCAGAGGTAGGTACAGTTTATGATATCACTATTCTGCAGAGGTAGGTACAGTTTATGATAACACTATTCTGCAGAGGTAGGTACAGTTTATGATATCACTATTCTGCAGAGGTAGGTACAGTTTATGATAACACTATTCTGCAGAGGTAGGTACAGTTTATGATATCACTATTCTGCAAAGGTAGGTACAGTTTATGATAGCACTATTCTGCAGAGGTAGGTACAGTTTATGATAACACAATTCTGCAAAGGTAGGTACAGTTTGTGATAGCACTATTCTGCAGAGGTAGGTACAGTTTATGATAACACTATTCTGCAGAGGTAGGTACAGTTTATGATATCACTATTCTGCAGAGGTAGGTACAGTTTATGATAGTACTAAGTCCACAAATAATAACAGCTGAGTCAGAATATATTGACCATTGTTGGGTATATGTACTTGGAAGGCAAGTGTTTGAAAAACTATGAAGGCGGGCCAAATGATTGGTTTGTTTGATATTATTATCATCCATGGTTATCAGAATGAATGCACACCCTCAAGTATTCAGCTTACATGTACAACCTTTGACCCATGGTTGTATTTGGATGTATCCATGTACAACCTTTGACCCATGGTTGTATTTGGATGTACCCATGTACAACCTTTGACCCATGGTTGTATTTGGATGTACCCATGTACAACCTTTGACCCATGGTTGTATTTGGATGTACCCATGTACAACCTTTGACCCATGGTTGTATTTGGATGTACCCATGTACAACCTTTGACCCATGGTTGTATTTGGATGTACCCATGTACAACCTTTGACCCATGGTTGTATTTGGATGTACCCATGTACAACCTTTGACCCATGGTTGTATTTGGATGTACCCATGTACAACCTTTGACCCATGGTTGTATTTGGATGTACCCATGTACAACCTTTGACCATTGCATACTGTTGATTAGTTTGCATATTTATTATAATAATTAATAATTATTAATAATATTCAATGTTCATAATGTAATTGTGGCCTCTGTGACCGAGGGGTTAAGATCGTTGACTTCAAATCACTTAAGCGCTCTCACCTCTGGGGCTGTTGAATTCTTTCAAGTCGGGAAGCTATTCAGCTGGCTTGTGTAAGGTCGGTGGTTCTACCTGGGTGCCTAAAATAAGGCTCTGAGTGGTACCTGGGGTCTTCGTCACCATATGACCTAAGCTGTTAGTGCGACTTTCAACCCAAAAATATCAAAGTACAACTGGGAAAATCCAGACGTTTACAAAGCAGTTTTGATTTGGCCCCTTTTCTGAGTCAGGGCCCCTAGGTTATAAAACTTTTCTCCAATCTCAAGCTCGGGATTGGTTCAGCCGAGATTAGATCTCAGATTAAGCCAAATCACTTGGGCTTGAGATCTCAGATTAAGCCAAATCACTTGGGCTTGAGATCTCAGATTAAGCCAAATCACTTGGGCTTGAGATCTCAGATTAGTTTTATAATCTCTGACATAGCTAAGTGTCTCTACATAATTTAACCCTTTCAACACTACAGGCCTCTAAATAGACTTACAAAAAGTGTAGATCCAGATGAGCCGTCGTCTCATCAAGATCTGCACTTTTTGCTAGTAATAATTATTACTATTTTTAGATAAAATTACCTTTTTGATAAATGAACTGGTCCAAAGGTAATTTTCTTATTAATTTATTGGTCTAAATATATCATGCACCAGTACATGTCAGTTACTTGGGGTTGAATGGGTTAATATCATGTACCAGTCCATGTCAGTTACTTGGGGTTGAATGGGTTAAATAGCATGCACCAGTCCATGTCAATTGCTTGGGGTTGAATGGGTTAATATCATGCACCAGTCCATGTCAGTTACTTGGGGTTGAATGGGTTAATATCATGCACCAGTCCATGTCAGTTACTTGGGGTTGAATGGGTTAATATCATGCACCAGTCCATGTCAGTTACTTGGGGTTGAATGGGTTAATATCATGCACCAGTCCATGTCAGTTACTTGGGGTTGAATGGGTTAATATCCTGCACCAGTCCATGTCAGTTACTTGGGGTTAAATGGGTTAATATCATGCACCAGTCCATGTCGGTTACTTGGTGTTGAATGGGTTAATATCATGCACCAGTCCATGTCAGTTACTTGGGGTTGAATGTGTTAATATCATGCACCAGTCCATGTCAGTTTGCTCTTTGTACAAAAGAAGAACAATAACTAATGTTTAAACTAAAACGAGTTCCTACAACTTATATTAATCGCTCTCGAGACCTCATTCCTGATGGAATCCATCGCCACGAGGTAGAGAGAGAGAGGAGAGGAGAGAGAGGCAATGCACCTGATGTTTTACATAGCTACGCCTGGTTTCAGGTTGTAACTCTGTGGTATCGTCCACCAGATGTGCTGTTTGGAGCCAAGATGTATTCCACCTCTATAGACATGTGGTCTGCAGGATGTATATTCGCTGGTTTGTATTTCCCAATGACAGTGTGCAGGTAGAACTCGTATATATACAGTCTATATCCGTTATGTCGAATTCCGTCGGACCGAACAAAATACTACGACATAACCAAAGTTTGACTTAACGAAATTTGATAAACGGAGCCAGTTATATGTAAATGATAGTGTCTGAAACAGGACTTTCATCCGATATCGAGATAACCGAAGAATTTGACGTAACCGACTTTGACATAACGGTTGTAGACTAGTATCTTACATGCGTTGTGATTTCATGACATATTTTATAAAATGAATTTTGGCATTTTGCTCTTAAGCGAGTTTCATAAAATTTTGTATGAAATCACCACGAGTGTAAAAATCCTTTTTATCACACATTACCACAGTAACAACAATTTTAAATTTGAAAAAAAGGTTTCTGTTTGCCATTACAATTTTGAGCCTTATTTTATCTCTAGGTAAATAGGTAAGGTTTATTCATACTCCGTAATAAATAGTCCCTGATAATCAAACATTTCTACGCAAATAATCGACACTACTTTTAATCACAATATGATGCTGGTACATATTTAGCATTTTATTATTTTCAACAAATAAATAAAGCATGAACACAAACTACACATGTCGAATGTGTAACGCCAGCTGTCATGCCGAGACCAATCAGAATCCTTCCAGTTGTGTATTACACCCGTGAGCAGTCAAGCCAGCTGTCATGCCGAGACCAATCAGAATCCTTCCAGTTGTGTATTACACCCGTGAGCAGTCAAGCCAGCTGTCATGCCGAGACCAATCAGAATCCTTCCAGTTGTGTATGACACCCGTGAGCAGTCAAGCCAGCTGTCATGCCGAGACCAATCAGAACCCTTCCAGTTTTGTATTACACCCGTGTGCAGTATGTGATGTCTGTATGGAACTGATTACATGCATATTTATATAATAACATTTTGTATTGTAGAGATGGCAAATGCTGGCAGACCATTGTTCCCGGGCAACGATGTCGAAGACCAACTGAAGAGAATTTTTAAGTATCCTTATTGGGAATGATTATACAGGCATTCACAAGGATTGGGCAGGATTATACAGGCATTCACAAGGATTGGGCAGGATTATACAGGCATTCACAAGGATTGGACAGGATTATACAGGCATTCACAAGGATTGGACAGGATTATACAGGCATTCACAAGGATTGGACAGGATTATACAGGCATTCACAAGGATTGGACAGGATTATACAGGCATTCACAAGGAGTGGGCAGGATTATACAGGCATTCACAAGGATTGGACAGGATTATACAGGCATTCACAAGGATTGGACAGGATTATACAGGCATTCACAAGGATTGGACAGGATTATACAGGCATTCACAAGGATTGGACAGGATTATACAGGCATTCACAAGGATTGGACAGGATTATACAGGCATTCACAAGGATTGGGCAGGATTATACAGGCATTCACAAGGAGTGGGCAGGATTATACAGGCATTCACAAGGAGTGGGCAGGATTATACAGGCATTCACAAGGAGTTGGGCAGGATTATACAGGCATTCACAAGGATTGGGCAGGATTATACAGGCATTCACAAGGATTGGGCAGGATTATACAGGCATTCACAAGGAGTGGACAGGATTATACAGGCATTCACAAGGAGTGGGCAGGATTATACAGGCATTCACAAGGATTGGGCATGATTATACAGGCATTCACAAGGAGTGGGCAGGATTATACAGGCATTCACAAGGATTGGGCAGGATTATACAGGCATGCACA
>CM026398.1:57218588-57235567 GCA_014843695.1 Archivesica marissinica | reverse complement strand
CATACATACATACATACCTACATACATACATACATACATACATACATACATACATACATACATACCTACATACATACATACATACATACCTACATACATACATACATACATACATACATACATACATACATACATACATACATACATACATACATACATACATACATACATACATACATACATACATACATACATACATACATACATACCTACATACATACATACATACATACCTACATACATACATACATACATACCTACATACATACATACATACATACATACATACATACATACATACATACATACATACATACATACATACATACATACATACATACATACATACATACATACATACATACATACATACATACATACTACATACATACATACATACATACATACATACATACAAACATACATACATACATACATACATACATACATACATACATACATACATACATACCAACATACATACATACATACATACATACATACATACATACATACATACATACATACATACATACATACAACATACATACATACATACATACATACATACATACATACATACTACATACAATACATACATACACATACATACACATACATACATACATACATACATACATACATACATAACATACATACATACATACATACAATACATACATACATACTCCAATCCATACATACATACATACAACAACTACATACCTACATACAACATACATACATACATACAACTACATACATACATACATACATACATACATACATACAACACAACATACATACATACATACATACATACATACATAATCCTTCCCATCATGATCATTGTCTCATCAAAAAGTAATTGTCCTAGAGGGGTTCCACTGTATTCTAAATATTGCAAACATTTCATTACTTTAAGACTTAGCTTTGAGTAGTATGTGAAACTGGTCAATGAATGATGGAACATGTTCCCTAGTTCAGTAGGATTTGATTATAATCAAGTGACAGTGTTCTGTCGATTCATTTCAATAACCGATAATGTTTTGGGTTTAATTCTGAAACACTAATCATCATCGTTATCATAAATTCCATAAATTAGGCGGAAAATGACGGATGCACCAAAACTAAATCAATCTAACTCAATCGGTTAAAAAATCGGACATTTTTTTGGCATTGCCAAATTATAACTGTATATATTACAAAAGTGATATAATTATTTCCTTGACCGTGAACAGATTGCTGGGAACTCCTACAGAAGATACCTGGCCCAATATTTCACACCTACCAGACTATAAGGTAAGCTGGCCCAATATTTCACACATACCAGACTATAAGGTAACCTTGCCCAATATTTCACACCTACCAGACTATAAGGTAACCTGGCCCAATATTTCACACCTACCAGACTATAAGGTAACCTGGCCCAATACCACACACCTACCAGACTATAAGGTAACCTGGCCCAATATTTCACACCTACCAGACTATATGGTAATATGGCCCAATATTTCACACCTACCAGACTATAAGGTAACCTGGCCCAATATTTCACACCTACCAGACTATACGGTAATATGGCCCAATATTTCACACCTACCAGACTATAAGGTAACCTGGCCCAATATTTCACACCTACCAGACTATAAGGTAACCTGGCCCAATATTTCACACATACCAGACTATAAGGTAACCTGGCCCAATATTTCACACCTACCAGACTATAAAGTAACCTGGCCCAATATTTCACACCTACCAGACTATAAAGTAACCTGGCCCAATATTTCACACCTACCAGACTATAAAGTAATATGGCCCAATAGTTCACACCTACCAGACTATAAGGTAACCTGGCCCAATATTTCACACCTACCAGACTAAGGTAATATGGCCCAATATTTCACACCTACCAGACTATAGGGTAACCTTGCCCAATATTTCACACTTCCCAGACTATGACGTAAGCTGACCCAATATTTCATATGTTTAAACTTTATTTCTTTTACAATTATTGTGAAGCAAGTTCTCACAACTTATATTAATGACTCTCTTTGCGCAGATGAACTCGTATATGTGGTCAATCGTGTGGGAGGAAACCGGAGTACCCATATCATATGTGTGTTTTATGTTTATTTATCATCACTACCAGTTGCCCATATGAGCGACGCCTCCTGAAGAGATTAGTCATTTTGGACAATAGTGTAATGATACAGATAGAAACCCATTCCAGAGTCTCATCTGGTTCTTTTACGTGCACTGTGTAAAACGAGACCCCCGGTTTAAAGTCCCATCTGAAAGACTGTTCATTTTATTAGGGTCAGACGGGGGATCAAACCTGCGATCCCTGGATTGCCAGTCTAATGTGTTAACCACTGGGCTACATATCCGTCTGTCAGTATTTCACGCCTACTAAACTATATATTAGCTTGAGGTCCACAGATTGGTGGAACAGACTTTAGTACAATTTATATGTGGAACTCCGACCACTCCCATATTGTCATAGGAACAGCACAGAAAGTAATTATGATGGAAAGTAAATAACACAGTCACCTTTTCTTGTTTCCATTATAGAATAGTCAGGGGAAGTAAGTCATTTATGAGTTTTCATCTGGGGCCTTTCGAGATAATAAATTATTTATCATAGTAATGCTTTTCAATTGTTTCATATTTATTTTGGTAATATTCACTTGTTTAGAATAGGACAACAAGGTTGATAGTATCAACACCCAACAAATAAACTAAGGAGAGATTTCGGAGGAGGGGAAATCATATGAAAATCAATGAGAGACATTACTGGTTTTTCTATTACCTCCCTTGATGAATAAAGTTAGATTTATCCCTAAATGTATATTGGTCCTTTTAGTTGGAATCCTTTGTTTTTACTGTTGTCGTCTAAACAGATGTTGCATTAGGATAATTGTAATTTTATCAAAATCGTGTTAATTAATTGAACCAGTTTTACAGTAAGGTATCCATTGGACATGCTAAAGGATATCTGTCGAGATTTAATTATTTCATAATTATAAGGCGCGAATACGGATAAGAATGGAAAACATGTGGTGCAAAGGAAACAACGATAAAAACAGAGGAAACCAATTAAGAGGACCAATATACTATTAGGAGTATTCAGGGGCAGTAACTGACTAATGTTTCTCATTACACATATCAATATGTCATTGCAGCAATATCCGATGTACCATGTGAATACAACGTGGCAACAAGTCGTACCAAGGTTGAACGTCAAGGGTAGAGACTTGTTACAGGTAACAGTATCTCCATACACGTAGATTGTTCCCCTGTCTAATTAGATTAAACAAGATACATTCAAAAGTACAATTTTGTTAGTATCACCGTATGCTGTATACTTGATAGTAATGCAGGGGCCAAGTGGTTATAGTGTTTCACTTCAAATTCAGTTAATCCTCACCGCTGTAGGTTTGAATCCCTGGGGGGGGGAATCGAAAGCTGACTTGCAGAAGGACAGTGGTTCTACTCGGTTGCTCATCGATGCCTGACTGCGACGTACACACGGGTCTTCCTCCACCAATAAAAGCTGGAGAGTCGCCATATAACCTAAGCTGTTGTAAACTCCAAAGAAACAAAGAAACAGTAACGCAAAGTGACGTCGACATACAAAGAAACAGTAACGCAAAGTGACGTCGACATACAAAGAACAAAGAAACAGTAACGCAAAGTGACGTCGACATACAAAGAACAAAGAAACAGTAACGCAAAGTGACGTCGACATACAAAGAACAAAGAAACAGTAACGCAAAGTGACATCGACATACAATGAAACAGTAACGCAAAGTGACGTCGACATACAAAGAAACAGTTACGCAAAGTAACGTCGACATACAAAGAACAAAGAAACAGTAACGCAAAGTGACGTCGTCATACAAAGAACAAAGAAACAGTAACGCAAAGTGACGTCGACATACAAAGAAACAGTAACGCAAAGTGACGTCGACATACAAAGAACATGTTATGTTATATTTCGGGTTTTACGCCTGCATCAGCACCATTTTGGGCTATATCGCCGGCGGGCAGTTTACTTAACAACACCTTTCCTGGGCAGGCTCCAGCGGTTAACCAGTACTTGGGTGCACCAACCTCCGTAAGAAACTGCCAACTTTTTCATATAAATGAGACACGGCCTGAGCGGGGCTCGACCCCGTGACCATCAGTGATGATAGGTTACAGTGGTATACAAGTAAGCGACCTTAACCACTCGACCACGGAGGCGGACTCACAAAGAACAAAGAAACAGTAGCGCAAAGTGACGTCGACATACAAAGAACAAAGAAACAGTAAAGCAAAGTGACGTCGACATACAAAGAAACAGTAACACAAAGTAACGTCGACATACAAAGAACAAGGAAACAGTTACACAAAGTGACGTCGACATACAAAGAACAAGGAAACAGTAACACAAAGTAACGTCGACATACAAAGAACAAGGAAACAGTAACACAAAGTAACGTCGACATACAAAGAACAAGGAAACAGTAACACAAAGTAACGTCAACATACAAAGAACAAGGAAACAGTAACACAAAGTGACGTCGACATACAAAGAACAAGGAAACAGTAACACAAAGTAACGTCGACATACAAAGAACAAGGAAACAGTAACACAAAGTAACGTCAACATACAAAGAACAAGGAAACAGTAACACAAAGTGACGTCGACATACAAAGAACAAGGAAACAGTAACGCAAAGCCACGTCGACATACAATGAAACAGTAACACAAAGTAACGTCGACATACAAAGAACAAGGAAACAGTAGCACAAAGTAACGTCGACATACAAAAAACAAGGAAACAATAACGCAAAGTGACGTCGACATACAAAGAACAAGGAAACAGTAACACAAAGTAACGTCGACATACAAAGAACAAGGAAACAGTAACACAAAGTAACGTCAACATACAAAGAACAAGGAAACAGTAACACAAAGTGACGTCGACATACAAAGAACAAGGAAACAGTAACGCAAAGCCACGTCGACATACAATGAAACAGTAACACAAAGTAACGTCGACATACAAAGAACAAGGAAACAGTAGCACAAAGTAACGTCGACATACAAAAAACAAGGAAACAATAACGCAAAGCCACGTCAACATACAAAAAAACAGTAACGCAGTGACGTCGACATACAAAGAAACAGTAACGCAAAGTGACGTCGACATACAAAGAAACAGTAACGTAAAGTGACGTCGACATACAAAGAACAAAGAAACAGTAACGCAAAGTGACGTCGACATACAAAGAACAAAGAAACAGTAACGCAAAGTGACGTCGACATACAAAGAACAAAGAAACAGTAACACGTCAACATACAAAGAACAAGGAAACAGTAACACAAAGTAACGTCAACATACAAAGAACAAGGAAACAGTAACACAAAGTGACGTCGACATACAAAGAACAAAGAAACAGTAACACAAAGTAACGTCGACATACAAAGAACAAAGAAACAGTAACACAAAGTAACGTCAACATACAAAGAACAAAGAAACAGTAACACAAAGTGACGTCGACATACAAAGAACAAGGAAACAGTAACGCAAAGCCACGTCGACATACAAAGAAACAGTAACGCAAAGTGACGTCGACATACAAAGAACAAGGAAACAGTAACACAAAGTAACGTCGACATACAAAAAACAAGGAAACAGTAACGCAAAGCCACGTCAACATACAAAAAAACAGTAACGCAGTGACGTCGACATACAAAGAAACAGTAACGCAAAGTGACGTCGACATACAAAGAAACAGTAACGCAAAGTGACGTCGACATACAAAGAACAAAGAAACAGTAACGCAAAGTGACGTCGACATACAAAGAACAAAGAAACAGTAACGCAAAGTGACGTCGACATACAAAGAACAAAGAAACAGTAACGCAAAGTGACGTCGACATACAAAGAACAAAGAAACAGTAACGCAAAGTGACGTCGACATACAAAGAACAAAGAAACAGTAATGCAAAGTGACGTCGACATACAAAGAACAAAGAAACAGTAACGCAAAGTGACGTCGACATACAAAGAACAAAGAAACAGTAACGCAAAGTGACGTTGACATACAAAGAACAAAGAAACAGTAATGCAAAGTGACGTCGACATACAAAGAACAAAGAAACAGTAACGCAAAGTGACATCGACATACAAAGAACAAAGAAACAGTAACGTAAAGTGACGTCGACATACAAAGAACAAAGAAACAGTAACGCAAAGTGACGTCGACATACAAAGAACAAGGAAACAGTAACACAAAGTAACGTCGACATACAAAGAACAAGGAAACAGTAACACAAAGTAACGTCGACATACAAAGAACAAGGAAACAGTAACAGAAAGTGACGTCGACATACAAAGAACAAGGAAACAGTAACAAAAAGTAACGTCGACATACAAAGAACAAGGAAACAGTAACACAAAGTAACGTCAACATACAAAGAACAAGGAAACAGTAACACAAAGTGACGTCGACATACAAAGAACAAAGAAACAGTAACGCAAAGTGACATCGACATACAAAGAACAAAGAAACAGTAACGCAAAGTGACGTCGACATACAAAGAACAAAGAAACAGTAATGCAAAGTGACGTCGACATACAAAGAACAAAGAAACAGTAACGCAAAGTGACGTCGACATACAAAGAACAAAGAAACAGTAACGCAAAGTGACGTCGACATACAAAGAAACAGTAACGCAAAGTGACGTCGACATACAAAGAACAAAGAAACAGTAATGCAAAGTGACGTCGACATACAAAGAACAAAGAAACAGTAACGCAAAGTGACATCGACATACAAAGAACAAAGAAACAGTAACGTAAAGTGACGTCGACATACAAAGAACAAAGAAACAGTAACGCAAAGTGACGTCGACATACAAAGAACAAGGAAACAGTAACACAAAGTAACGTCGACATACAAAGAACAAGGAAACAGTAACACAAAGTAACGTCGACATACAAAGAACAAGGAAACAGTAACACAAAGTGACGTCGACATACAAAGAACAAGGAAACAGTAACAAAAAGTAACGTCGACATACAAAGAACAAGGAAACAGTAACACAAAGTAACATCAACATACAAAGAACAAGGAAACAGTAACACAAAGTGACGTCGACATACAAAGAACAAAGAAACAGTAACGCAAAGTGACATCGACATACAAAGAACAAAGAAACAGTAACGCAAAGTGACGTCGACATACAAAGAACAAAGAAACAGTAATGCAAAGTGACGTCGACATACAAAGAACAAAGAAACAGTAACGCAAAGTGACGTCGACATACAAAGAACAAAGAAACAGTAACGCAAAGTGACGTCGACATACAAAGAAACAGTAACGCAAAGTGACGTCGACATACAAAGAACAAAGAAACAGTAGCGCAAAGTGACGTCGACATACAAAGAACAAAGAAACAGTAACGCAAAGTGACGTCGACATACAAAGAACAGTAACGCAAAGTGACGTCGACATACAAAGAACAAAGAAACAGTAACGCAAAGTGACGTCGACATACAAAGAACAAAGAAACAGTAACGCAAAGTGACGTCGACATACAAAGAACAAAGAAACAGTAACGCAAAGTGACGTCGACATACAAAGAACAAAGAAACAGTAACGCAAAGTGACGTCGACATACAAAGAACAAAGAAACAGTAACGCAAAGTGACGTCGACATACAAAGAACAAAGAAACAGTAACGCAAAGTGACGTCGACATACAAAGAACAAAGAAACAGTAACGTAAAGTGACGTCGACATACAAAGAACAAGGAAACAGTAACACAAAGTGACGTCGACATACAAAGAACAAGGAAACAGTAACACAAAGTAACGTCGACATACAAAGAACAAAGAAACAGTAACGTAAAGTGACGTCGACATACAAAGAACAAGGAAACAGTAACACAAAGTAACGTCGACATACAAAGAACAAGGAAACAGTAACACAAAGTAACGTCGACATACAAAGAACAAGGAAACAGTAACACAAAGTGACGTCGACATACAAAGAACAAGGAAACAGCAACACAAAGTAACGTCGACATACAAAGAACAAGGAAACAGTAACACAAAGTGACGTCAACATACAAAGAACAAGGAAACAGTAACACAAAGTAACGTCAACATACAAAGAACAAGGAAACAGTAACAGAAAGTGACGTCGACATACAAAGAACAAGGAAACAGTAACACAAAGTAACGTCGACATACAAAGAACAAGGAAACAGTAACACAAAGTAACGTCAACATACAAAGAACAAGGAAACAGTAACACAAAGTGACGTCGACATACAAAGAACAAAGAAACAGTAACGCAAAGCCACGTCGACATACAATGAAACAGTAACACAAAGTAACGTCGACATACAAAGAACAAGGAAACAGTAGCACAAAGTAACGTCGACATACAAAGAACAAGGAAACAGTAACGCAAAGCCACGTCAACATACAAAGAAACAGTAACGCAGTGACGTCGACATACAAAGAAACAGTAACGCAAAGTGACGTCGACATACAAAGAAACAGTAACGTAAAGTGACGTCGACATACAAAGAACAAAGAAACAGTAACGCAAAGTGACGTCGACATACAAAGAACAAAGAAACAGTAACGCAAAGTGACGTCGACATACAAAGAACAAAGAAACAGTAACGCAAAGTGACGTCGACATACAAAGAACAAGGAAACAGTAACACAAAGTGACGTCAACATACAAAGAACAAGGAAACAGTAACACAAAGTAACGTCAACATACAAAGAACAAGGAAACAGTAACAGAAAGTGACGTCGACATACAAAGAACAAGGAAACAGTAACACAAAGTAACGTCGACATACAAAGAACAAGGAAACAGTAACACAAAGTAACGTCAACATACAAAGAACAAGGAAACAGTAACGCAAAGTGACGTCGACATACAAAGAACAAAGAAACAGTACAAAGAACAAAGAAACAGTAACGCAAAGTGACGTCGACATACAAAGAACAATGAAACAGTAACGCAAAGTGACGTCGACATACAAAGAAACAGTAACGCAAAGTGACGTCGACATACAAAGAACAAAGAAACAGTAACGCAAAGTGACGTCGTCATACAAAGAACAAAGAAACAGTAACGCAAAGTGACGTCGACATACAAAGAAACAGTAACGCAAAGTGACGTCGACATACAAAGAACAAAGAAACAGTAGCGCAAAGTGACGTCGACATACAAAGAACAAAGAAACAGTAATGCAAAGTGACGTCGACATACAAAGAAACAGTAACGCAAAGTGACGTCGACATACAAAGAACAAAGAAACAGTAACGCAAAGTGACGTCGACATACAAAGAACAAAGAAACAGTAACGCAAAGTGACGTCGACATACAAAGAACAAAGAAACAGTAACGCAAAGTGACGTCGACATACAAAGAACAAAGAAACAGTAACGCAAAGTGACGTCGACATACAAAGAAACAGTAACGCAAAGTGACGTCGACATACAAAGAACAAGGAAACAGTAACACAAAGTAACGTCGACATACAAAGAACAAGGAAACAGTAACACAAAGTAACGTCGACATACAAAGAACAAGGAAACAGTAACACAAAGTAACGTCGACATACAAAGAACAAGGAAACAGTAACACAAAGTGACGTCGACATACAAAGAACAAGGAAACAGTAACACAAAGTGACGTCGACATACAAAGAACAAGGAAACAGTAACACAAAGTAACGTCGACATACAAAGAAGAAGGAAACAGTAACACAAAGTAACGTCAACATACAAAGAAGAAGGAAACAGTAACACAAAGTAACGTCAACATACAAAGAACAAGGAAACAGTAACACAAAGTAACATCGACATACAAAGAACAAGGAAACAGTAACACAAAGTAACGTCAACATACAAAGAACAAGGAAACAGTAACACAAAGTAACGTCAACATACAAAGAACAAGGAAACAGTAACAGAAAGTGACGTCGACATACAAAGAACAAGGAAACAGTAACGCAAAGCCACGTCGACATACAATGAAACAGTAACACAAAGTAACGTCGACATACAAAGAACAAGGAAACAGTAGCACAAAGTAAAGTCGACATACAAAGAACAAGGAAACAGTAACGCAAAGCCACGTCGACATACAAAGAAATAACAAAATTGCGATACAATCTTTACCTCAAAATGACATTATAATTGAATGAATATAACATGTAAAAAAAAATTTTTTACATTTATTTATTGTCGCTACCGGTTGCCCATATGAGCGATGCCTTATTCATTTTAGATTTTGGAGGATAGTGCAATGATACAGACAGAGACCCATTCCAGAGTCTCCTCTGGTTCTTTTACGTGCACTGTGTAAAGCAAGACCTCGGTTTAACGTCCCATCTGAGACTGTTAATTTTATTAGGGTCAGACGGGGGATCGAACCTGCAATTACCAGTCCAGCGTGTTACCACTGGACTACAGATCCGTCTGTAACATGATGTAACAGATTACCTCCAGATATTTTATATTCCTTTCATTATGCAATTTAACGGGTTTGTACTTATAATATAATTGTGTGCTTCATAAAATGAGGTTCCGCCGGTATGTGGGGACAGACTGTAGGGGTGTATGTGAAACACAATTTGACCATTGATCGGTGTGCTTGCTATTTTCAGAGGCTCTTGGTGTGCAATCCCAGCGGTAGACTGTCGGCGGAGGAGGGGCTGCAGCATGGTTACTTCAGTGACCTGAGTCCATCAATCAAGTTTCCTGCAGATCCATTCTAATCAAACATTCCAGCAGTACACCAATGCAGAACATGTTCGCTGTTGTAAACTGTGTTGTGCTGTTCAATATGGACTAAGGAAGACACTGGTCACTAGCTGGATGGAGACCAGGGTGAACTTGCCAAACTCAAAGTTTGCACCCGAGAGAGAAATGCTATCATTTATTGATCACGTTTCGTTGCCTCGGCGAGGGTTCTCTATTTCATTCTGAGGGAGAAATACATTCATTTACCCGATATTGATCACGTTTCGTTGCCTCACCGAGGATCCTCTATTTAATTCTGAGGGAGGGAGAAATACATTCATTTACCCGATATTGATCATGTTTCGTTGTCTTACCGAGGATCCTCTATTTCAGAATAAAAACATGGCTGTAGTTAATTAATGAGATAAAGTACAGTACACAGGACATGGGGTTATAGACGTGTAAAGTACAGGACATGGGGTTATAGACGTGTAAAGTACAGTACACAGGACATGGGGTTATAGACGTGTAAAGTACAGTACACAGGACATGGGGTTATAGACGTGTAAAGTACAGTACACAGGACATGGGGTTATAGACGTGTAAAGTACAGTACACAGGACATGGGGTTATAGACGTGTAAAGTACAGTACACAGGACATGGGGTTATAGACATGTAAAGTACAGTACACAGGACATGGGGTTATAGACGTGTAAAGTACAGTACACAGGACATGGGGTTATAGACATGTAAAGTACAGTACACAGGACATGGGGTTATAGACGTGTAGAGTACAGTACACAGGACCTGGGGTTATAGACGTGTAAAGTACAGTACACAGGACCTGGGGTTATAGACGTGTAAAGTACAGTACACAGGACCTGGGGTTATAGACGTGTAAAGTACAGTACACAGGACATGGGGTTATAGACGTGTAAAGTACAGTACACAGGACATGGGGTTATAGACTGTAAAGTACAGGACATGGGGTTATAGACGTGTAGAGTACAGTACACAGGACCTGGGGTTATAGACGTGTAAAGTACAGTACACAGGACCTGGGGTTATAGACGTGTAGAGTACAGTACACAGGACCTGGGGTTATAGACGTGTAAAGTACAGTACACAGGACATGGGGTTATAGACGTGTAAAGTACAGTACACAGGACATGGGGTTATAGACGTGTAAAGTACAGTACACAGGACATGGGGTTATAGACATGTAAAGTACAGTACACAGGACATGGGGTTATAGACATGTAAAGTACAGTACACAGGACATGGGGTTATAGACATGTAAAGTACAGTACACAGGACATGGGGTTATAGACGTGTAAAGTACAGTACACAGGACCTGGGGTTATAGACGTGTAAAGTACAGTACACAGGACATGGGGTTATAGACGTGTAAAGTACAGTACACAGGACCTGGGGTTATAGACATGTAAAGTACAGTACACAGGACCTGGGGTTATAGACGTGTAGAGTACAGTACACAGGACCTGGGGTTATAGACATGTAAAGTACAGTACACAGGACATGGGGTTATAGACGTGTAAAGTACAGTACACAGGACCTGGGGTTATAGACGTGTAAAGTACAGTACACAGGACATGGGGTTATAGACGTGTAAAGTACAGTACACAGGACATGGGGTTATAGACGTGTAAAGTACAGTACACAGGACATGGGGTTATAGACGTGTAAAGTACAGTACACAGGACATGGGGTTATAGACGTGTAAAGTACAGTACACAGGACCTGGGGTTATAGACATGTAAAGTACAGTACACAGGACCTGGGGTTATAGACGTGTAGAGTACAGTACACAGGACCTGGGGTTATAGACGTGTAAAGTACAGTACACAGGACATGGGGTTATAGACGTGTAAAGTACAGTACACAGGACCTGGGGTTATAGACGTGTAAAGTACAGTACACAGGACCTGGGGTTATAGACGTGTAAAGTACAGTACACAGGACATGGGGTTATAGACGTGTAAAGTACAGTACACAGGACATGGGGTTATAGACGTGTAAAGTACAGTACACAGGACATGGGGTTATAGACATGTAAAGTACAGTACACAGGACATGGGGTTATAGACGTGTAAGTACACAGGACTGGGTTATAGACGTGTAAGTACAGTACACAGGACCTGGGGTTATAGACGTGTAAAGTACAGTACACAGGACCTGGGGTTATAGACATGTAAAGTACAGTACACAGGACATGGGGTTATAGACGTGTAAAGTACAGTACACAGGACCTGGGGTTATAGACGTGTAGAGTACAGTACACAGGACCTGGGGTTATAGACGTGTAAAGTACAGTACACAGGACCTGGGGTTATAGACGTGTAGAGTACAGTACACAGGACCTGGGGTTATAGACGTGTAAAGTACAGTACACAGGACATGGGGTTATAGACGTGTAAAGTACAGTACACAGGACATGGGGTTATAGACGTGTAAAGTACAGTACACAGGACATGGGGTTATAGACATGTAAAGTACAGTACACAGGACATGGGGTTATAGACATGTAAAGTACAGTACACAGGACATGGGGTTATAGACGTGTAAAGTACAGTACACAGGACATGGGGTTATAGACATGTAAAGTACAGTACACAGGACATGGGGTTATAGACATGTAAAGTACAGTACACAGGACATGGGGTTATAGACATGTAAAGTACAGTACACAGGACATGGGGTTATAGACGTGTAAAGTACAGTACACAGGACCTGGGGTTATAGACGTGTAGAGTACAGTACACAGGACATGGGGTTATAGACGTGTAAAGTACAGTACACAGGACCTAGGGTTATATACATGTAAAGTACAGTACACAGGACCTGGGATTATAGACGTTTAGAGTACAGTACACAGGACCTGGGGTTATAGACATGTAAAGTACAGTACACAGGACATGGGGTTATAGACGTGTAAAGTACAGTACACAGGACCTGGGGTTATAGACGTGTAAAGTACAGTACACAGGACCTGGGGTTATAGACGTTTAGAGTACAGTACACAGGACCTGGGGTTATAGACGTGTAAAGTACACAGGACATGGGGTTATAGACGTGTAAAGTACAGTACACAGGACATGGGGTTATAGACGTGTAAAGTACAGTACACAGGACATGGGGTTATAGACATGTAAAGTACAGTACACAGGACATGGGGTTATAGACGTGTAAAGTACAGTACACAGGACCTGGGGTTATAGACGTGTAAAGTACAGTACACAGGACCTGGGGTTATAGACGTGTAAAGTACAGTACACAGGACCTGGGGTTATAGACATGTAAAGTACAGTACACAGGACATGGGGTTATAGACGTGTAAAGTACAGTACACAGGACCTGGGGTTATAGACGTGTAGAGTACAGTACACAGGACCTGGGGTTATAGACGTGTAAAGTACAGTACACAGGACCTGGGGTTATAGACGTGTAGAGTACAGTACACAGGACCTGGGGTTATAGACGTGTAAAGTACAGTACACAGGACATGGGGTTATAGACGTGTAAAGTACAGTACACAGGACATGGGGTTATAGACGTGTAAAGTACAGGACATGGGGTTATAGACGTGTAAAGTACAGTACACAGGACTGGGGTTATAGACATGTACAGTACACAGGACCTGGGGTTATAGACATGTAAAGTACAGTACACAGGACATGGGGTTATAGACGTGTAAAGTACAGTACACAGGACCTGGGGTTATAGACGTGTAAAGTACAGTACACAGGACATGGGGTTATAGACGTGTAAAGTACAGTACACAGGACCTGGGGTTATAGACGTGTAAAGTACAGTACACAGGACCTGGGGTTATAGACGTGTAAAGTACAGTACACAGGACATGGGGTTATAGACGTGTAAAGTACAGTACACAGGACATGGGGTTATAGACGTGTAAAGTACAGTACACAGGACATGGGGTTATAGACGTGTAAAGTACAGGACATGGGGTTATAGACGTGTAAAGTACAGTACACAGGACCTGGGGTTATAGACATGTACAGTACACAGGACCTGGGGTTATAGACATGTAAAGTACAGTACACAGGGTTATAGACATGTAAAGTACAGTACACAGGACCTGGGGTTATAGACGTGTAAAGTACAGTACACAGGACATGGGGTTATAGACATGTAAAGTACAGTACACAGGACATGGGGTTATAGACATGTAAAGTACAGTACACAGGACATGGGGTTATAGACATGTAAAGTACAGTACACAGGACATGGGGTTATAGACATGTAAAGTACAGTACACAGGACATGGGGTTATAGACGTGTAAAGTACAGTACACAGGACATGGGGTTATAGACGTGTAAAGTACAGTACACAGGACCTGGGGTTATAGACGTGTAGAGTACAGTACACAGGACATGGGGTTATAGACATGTAAAGTACAGTACACAGGACATGGGGTTATAGACGTGTAAAGTACAGTACACAGGACATGGGGTTATAGACGTGTAAAGTACAGTACACAGGACCTGGGGTTATAGACGTGTAAAGTACAGTACACAGGACCTGGGGTTATAGACGTGTAAAGTACAGTACACAGGACATGGGGTTATAGACGTGTAAAGTACAGTACACAGGACATGGGGTTATAGACGTGTAAAGTACAGTACACAGGACCTGGGTTATAGACGTGTAAAGTACAGTACACAGGACATGGGGTTATAGACGTGTAAAGTACAGTACACAGGACCGGGTTATAGACGTGTAAAGTACAGTACACAGGACTGGGGTTATAGACGTGTAAAGTACAGTACACAGGACCTGGGGTTATAGACGTGTAAAGTACAGTACACAGGACATGGGGTTATAGACGTGTAAAGTACAGTACACAGGACATGGGGTTATAGACGTGTAAAGTACAGTACACAGGACCTGGGGTTATAGACATGTAAAGTACAGTACACAGGACATGGGGTTATAGACGTGTAAAGTACAGTACACAGGACCTGGGGTTATAGACGTGTAAAGTACAGTACACAGGACATGGGGTTATAGACGTGTAAAGTACAGTACACAGGGTTATAGACATGTAAAGTACAGTACACAGGACCTGGGGTTATAGACGTGTAAAGTACAGTACACAGGACATGGGGTTATAGACGTGTAAAGTACAGTACACAGGACATGGGGTTATAGACGTGTAAAGTACAGTACACAGGACATGGGGTTATAGACGTGTAAAGTACAGTACACAGGACATGGGGTTATAGACGTGTAAAGTACAGTACACAGGACCTGGGGTTATAGACGTGTAGAGTACAGTACACAGGACCTGGGGTTATAGACGTGTAAAGTACAGTACACAGGACCTGGGTTATAGACGTGTAAGTACAGTACACAGGACCTGGGTTATAGACGTGTAAAGTACAGTACACAGGACCTGGGGTTATAGACGTGTAAAGTACAGTACACAGGACCTGGGGTTATAGACGTGTAAAGTACAGTACACAGGACCTGGGGTTATAGACGTGTAAAGTACAGTACACAGGACATGGGGTTATAGACGTGTAAAGTACAGTACACAGGACATGGGGTTATAGACGTGTAAAGTACAGTACACAGGACCTGGGGTTATAGACGTGTAAAGTACAGTACACAGGACATGGGGTTATAGACGTGTAAAGTACAGTACACAGGACATGGGGTTATAGACGTGTAAAGTACAGTACACAGGACATGGGGTTATAGACGTGTAAAGTACAGTACACAGGACATGGGGTTATAGACATGTAAAGTACAGTACACAGGACCTGGGGTTATAGACGTGTAAAGTACAGTACACAGGACATGGGGTTATAGACGTGTAAAGTACAGTACACAGGACCTGGGGTTATAGACGTGTAAAGTACAGTACACAGGACATGGGGTTATAGACGTGTAAAGTACAGTACACAGGACCTGGGGTTATAGACGTGTAAAGTACAGTACACAGGACCTGGGGTTATAGACGTGTAAAGTACAGTACACAGGACCTGGGGTTATAGACGTGTAAAGTACAGTACACAGGACCTGGGGTTATAGACGTGTAAAGTACAGTACACAGGACCTGGGGTTATAGACGTGTAAAGTACAGTACACAGGACCTGGGGTTATAGACGTGTAAAGTACAGTACACAGGACCTGGGGTTATAGACGTGTAAAGTACAGT
>CM026398.1:57173790-57217588 GCA_014843695.1 Archivesica marissinica | reverse complement strand
GTAAAGTACAGTACACAGGACCTGGGGTTATAGACGTGTAAAGTACAGTACACAGGACCTGGGGTTATAGACGTGTAGAGTACAGTACACAGGACCTGGGGTTATAGACGTGTAAAGTACAGTACACAGGACCTGGGGTTATAGACGTGTAAAGTACAGTACACAGGACCTGGGGTTATAGACGTGTAAAGTACAGTACACAGGACCTGGGGTTATAGACGTGTAAGTACAGTACACAGGACCTGGGGTTATAGACGTGTAGAGTACAGTACACAGGACCTGGGGTTATAGACGTGTAAAGTACAGTACACAGGACCTGGGGTTATAGACGTGTAGAGTACAGTACACAGGACCTGGGGTTATAGACGTGTAAAGTACAGTACACAGGACATGGGGTTATAGACGTGTAAAGTACAGTACACAGGACATGGGGTTATAGACGTGTAAAGTACAGTACACAGGACATGGGGTTATAGACGTGTAAAGTACAGTACACAGGACATGGGGTTATAGACGTGTAAAGTACAGTACACAGGACATGGGGTTATAGACATGTAAAGTACAGTACACAGGACATGGGGTTATAGACGTGTAAAGTACAGTACACAGGACCTGGGGTTATAGACGTGTAAAGTACAGTACACAGGACCTGGGGTTATAGACGTGTAGAGTACAGTACACAGGACCTGGGGTTATAGACGTGTAAAGTACAGTACACAGGACATGGGGTTATAGACGTGTAAAGTACAGTACACAGGACATGGGGTTATAGACATGTAAAGTACAGTACACAGGACATGGGGTTATAGACGTGTAAAGTACAGTACACAGGACCTGGGGTTATAGACGTGTAAAGTACAGTACACAGGACCTGGGGTTATAGACGTGTAGAGTACAGTACACAGGACCTGGGGTTATAGACGTGTAAAGTACAGTACACAGGACATGGGGTTATAGACGTGTAAAGTACAGTACACAGGACATGGGGTTATAGACGTGTAAAGTACAGTACACAGGACATGGGGTTATAGACGTGTAAAGTACAGTACACAGGACCTGGGGTTATAGACGTGTAAAGTACAGTACACAGGACCTGGGGTTATAGACGTGTAAAGTACAGTACACAGGACATGGGGTTATAGACGTGTAAAGTACAGTACACAGGACCTGGGGTTATAGACGTGTAAAGTACAGTACACAGGACCTGGGGTTATAGACGTGTAAAGTACAGTACACAGGACATGGGGTTATAGACGTGTAAAGTACAGTACACAGGACATGGGGTTATAGACGTGTAAAGTACAGTACACAGGACCTGGGGTTATAGACGTGTAAAGTACAGTACACAGGACATGGGGTTATAGACATGTAAAGTACAGTACACAGGACATGGGGTTATAGACGTGTAAAGTACAGTACACAGGACATGGGGTTATAGACGTGTAAAGTACAGTACACAGGACCTGGGGTTATAGACGTGTAAAGTACAGTACACAGGACATGGGGTTATAGACATGTAAAGTACAGTACACAGGACCTGGGGTTATAGACATGTAAAGTACAGTACACAGGACATGGGGTTATAGACATGTAAAGTACAGTACACAGGACATGGGGTTATAGACGTGTAAAGTACAGTACACAGGACCTAGGGTTATAGACATGTAAAGTACAGTACACAGGACCTGGGGTTATAGACGTTTAGAGTACAGTACACAGGACCTGGGGTTATAGACATGTAAAGTACAGTACACAGGACATGGGGTTATAGACGTGTAAAGTACAGTACACAGGACCTGGGGTTATAGACGTGTAAAGTACAGTACACAGGACCTGGGGTTATAGACGTGTAGAGTACAGTACACAGGACCTGGGGTTATAGACGTGTAAAGTACAGTACACAGGACCTGGGGTTATAGACGTGTAGAGTACAGTACACAGGACCTGGGGTTATAGACGTGTAAAGTACAGTACACAGGACATGGGGTTATAGACGTGTAAAGTACAGTACACAGGACCTGGGGTTATAGACGTGTAGAGTACAGTACACAGGACCTGGGGTTATAGACGTGTAAAGTACAGTACACAGGACATGGGGTTATAGACATGTAAAGTACAGTACACAGGACATGGGGTTATAGACGTGTAAAGTACAGTACACAGGACATGGGGTTATAGACGTGTAAAGTACAGTACACAGGACCTGGGGTTATAGACGTGTAAAGTACAGTACACAGGACCTGGGGTTATAGACGTGTAGAGTACAGTACACAGGACCTGGGGTTATAGACGTGTAAAGTACAGTACACAGGACCTGGGGTTTAGAGTTTAGAGTACAGTACACAGGACCTGGGGTTATAGACGTGTAAAGTACAGTACACAGGACATGGGTTATAGACGTGTAAAGTACAGTACACAGGACCTGGGGTTATAGACGTGTAAAGTACAGTACACAGGACCTGGGGTTATAGACGTGTAAAGTACAACACAGGACATGGGGTTATAGATGTAAATACAGTACACAGGACCGGGTTATAGACATGTAAAGTACAGTACACAGGACATGGGGTTATAGACGTGTAAAGTACAGTACACAGGACATGGGGTTATAGACGTGTAAAGTACAGTACACAGGACCTGGGGTTATAGACGTGTAAAGTACAGTACACAGGACCTGGGGTTATAGACGTGTAAAGTACAGTACACAGGACATGGGGTTATAGACATGTAAAGTACAGTACACAGGACCTGGGGTTATAGACGTGTAAAGTACAGTACACAGGACATGGGGTTATAGACATGTAAAGTACAGTACACAGGACATGGGGTTATAGACGTGTAAAGTACAGTACACAGGACCTGGGGTTATAGACGTGTAAAGTACAGTACACAGGACCTGGGGTTATAGACGTGTAAAGTACAGTACACAGGACCTGGGGTTATAGACGTGTAAAGTACAGTACACAGGACCTGGGGTTATATACATGTAAAGTACAGTACACAGGACCTGGGATTATAGACGTGTAGAGTACAGTACACAGGACCTGGGGTTATAGACATGTAAAGTACAGTACACAGGACATGGGGTTATAGACGTGTAAAGTACAGTACACAGGACCTGGGGTTATAGACGTGTAAAGTACAGTACACAGGACCTGGGGTTATAGACGTGTAAAGTACAGTACACAGGACCTGGGGTTATAGACGTTTAGAGTACAGTACACAGGACCTAGGGTTATAGACGTTTAGAGTACAGTACACAGGACCTGGGGTTATAGACGTGTAAAGTACAGTACACAGGACCTGGGGTTATAGACGTTTAGAGTACAGTACACAGGACCTGGGGTTATAGACGTGTAAAGTACAGTACACAGGACCTGGGGTTATAGACGTGTAAAGTACAGTACACAGGACCTGGGGTTATAGACGTGTAAAGTACAGTACACAGGACATGGGGTTATAGACGTGTAAAGTACAGTACACAGGACCTGGGTTATAGACGTGTAAAGTACAGTACACAGGACTGGGGTTATAGACGTGTAAAGTACAGTACACAGGACTGGGGTTATAGACGTTAGAGTACAGTACACAGGACCTGGGTTATAGACGTGTAAAGTACAGTACACAGGACCTGGGGTTATAGACGTGTAAAGTACAGTACACAGGACCTGGGGTTATAGACGTGTAAAGTACAGTACACAGGACCTGGGGTTATAGACGTGTAAAGTACAGTACACAGGACATGGGGTTATAGACGTGTAAAGTACAGTACACAGGACCTGGGGTTATAGACGTGTAAAGTACAGTACACAGGACATGGGGTTATAGACATGTAAAGTACAGTACACAGGACATGGGGTTATAGACGTGTAAAGTACAGTACACAGGACCTGGGGTTATAGACGTGTAAAGTACAGTACACAGGACCTGGGGTTATAGACGTGTAAAGTACAGTACACAGGACATGGGGTTATAGACATGTAAAGTACAGTACACAGGACCTGGGGTTATAGACATGTAAAGTACAGTACACAGGACATGGGGTTATAGACATGTAAAGTACAGTACACAGGACATGGGGTTATAGACGTGTAAAGTACAGTACACAGGACATGGGGTTATAGACATGTAAAGTACAGTACACAGGACATGGGGTTATAGACGTGTAGAGTACAGTACACAGGACCTGGGGTTATAGACATGTAAAGTACAGTACACAGGACCTGGGGTTATAGACGTGTAAAGTACAGTACACAGGACCTGGGGTTATAGACGTGTAAAGTACAGTACACAGGACCTAGGGTTATAGACATGTAAAGTACAGTACACAGGACCTGGGATTATAGACGTGTAGAGTACAGTACACAGGACCTGGGGTTATAGACATGTAAAGTACAGTACACAGGACATGGGGTTATAGACGTGTAAAGTACAGTACACAGGACCTGGGGTTATAGACGTGTAAAGTACAGTACACAGGACCTGGGGTTATAGACGTGTAAAGTACAGTACACAGGACCTGGGGTTATAGACGTTTAGAGTACAGTACACAGGACCTGGGGTTATAGACGTGTAAAGTACAGTACACAGGACCTGGGGTTATAGACGTGTAAAGTACAGTACACAGGACCTGGGGTTATAGACGTGTAGAGTACAGTACACAGGACCTAGGGTTATAGACATGTAAAGTACAGTACACAGGACCTGGGGTTATAGACGTGTAGAGTACAGTACACAGGACCTGGGGTTATAGACATGTAAAGTACAGTACACAGGACATGGGGTTATAGACGTGTAAAGTACAGTACACAGGACCTGGGGTTATAGACGTGTAAAGTACAGTACACAGGACCTGGGGTTATAGACGTGTAAAGTACAGTACACAGGACCTGGGGTTATAGACGTTTAGAGTACAGTACACAGGACCTGGGGTTATAGACGTTTAGAGTACAGTACACAGGACCTGGGGTTATAGACGTGTAAAGTACAGTACACAGGACCTGGGGTTATAGACGTGTAGAGTACAGTACACAGGACCTGGGGTTATAGACGTGTAAAGTACAGTACACAGGACCTGGGGTTATAGACGTGTAGAGTACAGTACACAGGACCTGGGGTTATAGACGTGTAAAGTACAGTACACAGGACCTGGGGTTATAGACGTGTAAAGTACAGTACACAGGACCTGGGGTTATAGACGTGTAAAGTACAGTACACAGGACATGGGGTTATAGACGTGTAAAGTACAGTACACAGGACATGGGGTTATAGACGTGTAAAGTACAGTACACAGGACCTGGGGTTATAGACGTGTAAAGTACAGTACACAGGACCTGGGGTTATAGACGTGTAAAGTACAGTACACAGGACATGGGGTTATAGACGTGTAAAGTACAGTACACAGGACCTGGGGTTATAGACGTGTAAAGTACAGTACACAGGACATGGGGTTATAGACGTGTAAAGTACAGTACACAGGACCTGGGGTTATAGACGTGTAGAGTACAGTACACAGGACCTGGGGTTATAGACGTGTAAAGTACAGTACACAGGACCTGGGGTTATAGACGTGTAAAGTACAGTACACAGGACCTGGGGTTATAGACGTGTAGAGTACAGTACACAGGACCTGGGGTTATAGACGTGTAAAGTACAGTACACAGGACCTGGGGTTATAGACGTTTAGAGTACAGTACACAGGACCTGGGGTTATAGACGTGTAAAGTACAGTACACAGGACCTGGGGTTATAGACGTTTAGAGTACAGTACACAGGACCTGGGGTTATAGACGTGTAAAGTACAGTACACAGGACATGGGGTTATAGACGTGTAAAGTACAGTACACAGGACCTGGGGTTATAGACGTGTAAAGTACAGTACACAGGACCTGGGGTTATAGACGTGTAAAGTACAGTACACAGGACATGGGGTTATAGACATGTAAAGTACAGTACACAGGACCTGGGGTTATAGACATGTAAAGTACAGTACACAGGACATGGGGTTATAGACATGTAAAGTACAGTACACAGGACATGGGGTTATAGACGTGTAAAGTACAGTACACAGGACATGGGGTTATAGACATGTAAAGTACAGTACACAGGACATGGGGTTATAGACGTGTAAAGTACAGTACACAGGACCTGGGGTTATAGACATGTAAAGTACAGTACACAGGACCTGGGGTTATAGACGTGTAAAGTACAGTACACAGGACCTGGGGTTATAGACGTGTAAAGTACAGTACACAGGACCTAGGGTTATAGACATGTAAAGTACAGTACACAGGACCTGGGATTATAGACGTGTAGAGTACAGTACACAGGACCTGGGGTTATAGACATGTAAAGTACAGTACACAGGACATGGGGTTATAGACGTGTAAAGTACAGTACACAGGACCTGGGGTTATAGACGTGTAAAGTACAGTACACAGGACCTGGGGTTATAGACGTGTAAAGTACAGTACACAGGACCTGGGGTTATAGACGTTTAGAGTACAGTACACAGGACCTAGGGTTATAGACGTGTAGAGTACAGTACACAGGACCTGGGGTTATAGACGTGTAAAGTACAGTACACAGGACCTGGGGTTATAGACGTTTAGAGTACAGTACACAGGACCTGGGGTTATAGACGTGTAGAGTACAGTACACAGGACCTAGGGTTATATACATGTAAAGTACAGTACACAGGACCTGGGGTTATAGACGTGTAGAGTACAGTACACAGGACCTGGGGTTATAGACATGTAAAGTACAGTACACAGGACATGGGGTTATAGACGTGTAAAGTACAGTACACAGGACCTGGGGTTATAGACGTGTAAAGTACAGTACACAGGACCTGGGGTTATAGACGTGTAAAGTACAGTACACAGGACCTGGGGTTATAGACGTTTAGAGTACAGTACACAGGACCTAGGGTTATAGACGTTTAGAGTACAGTACACAGGACCTGGGGTTATAGACGTGTAAAGTACAGTACACAGGACCTGGGGTTATAGACGTTTAGAGTACAGTACACAGGACCTGGGGTTATAGACATGTAAAGTACAGTACACAGGACCTGGGGTTATAGACGTGTAAAGTACAGTACACAGGACCTGGGGTTATAGACGTTTAGAGTACAGTACACAGGACCTAGGGTTATAGACGTGTAAAGTACAGTACACAGGACCTGGGGTTATAGACGTTTAGAGTACAGTACACAGGACCTGGGGTTATAGACGTGTAAAGTACAGTACACAGGACATGGGGTTATAGACGTGTAAAGTACAGTACACAGGACCTGGGGTTATAGACGTGTAAAGTACAGTACACAGGACCTGGGGTTATAGACGTGTAAAGTACAGTACACAGGACATGGGGTTATAGACATGTAAAGTACAGTACACAGGACCTGGGGTTATAGACATGTAAAGTACAGTACACAGGACCTGGGGTTATAGACGTGTAAAGTACAGTACACAGGACATGGGGTTATAGACGTGTAAAGTACAGTACACAGGACATGGGGTTATAGACGTGTAAAGTACAGTACACAGGACATGGGGTTATAGACGTGTAAAGTACAGTACACAGGACCTGGGGTTATAGACGTGTAAAGTACAGTACACAGGACCTGGGGTTATAGACGTGTAAAGTACAGTACACAGGACCTGGGGTTATAGACGTGTAAAGTACAGTACACAGGACATGGGGTTATAGACGTGTAAAGTACAGTACACAGGACCTGGGGTTATAGACGTGTAGAGTACAGTACACAGGACCTGGGGTTATAGACGTGTAAAGTACAGTACACAGGACCTGGGGTTATAGACGTGTAAAGTACAGTACACAGGACATGGGGTTATAGACGTGTAAAGTACAGTACACAGGACCTGGGGTTATAGACGTGTAAAGTACAGTACACAGGACCTGGGGTTATAGACGTGTAAAGTACAGTACACAGGACCTGGGGTTATAGACGTGTAAAGTACAGTACACAGGACATGGGGTTATAGACATGTAAAGTACAGTACACAGGACCTGGGGTTATAGACATGTAAAGTACAGTACACAGGACATGGGGTTATAGACGTGTAAAGTACAGTACACAGGACCTGGGGTTATAGACGTGTAAAGTACAGTACACAGGACATGGGGTTATAGACATGTAAAGTACAGGACCTGGGGTTATAGACGTATATAGGTGGGTAAATACTGCAAACTACTTTGATAAGTTCTTGCCAAGTATTGAACCCAAGCGTCCAACTATAATACTCCGGACACTGCACCACCATATAAAACAAGTCTCAACTGTGTTTATGTCCCATACACACGCTCTGGACTGGTAATCCAGGGATCGCAGGTTCGACCCCCCATCTGACCCTAATAAAATTAACAGTCTTTTAGATGGGACTTTAAACCGTGGTCTAGTGTTGGTGCTTTACACCGTGCACGTAAAAGAACCAGAGGAGACTCTGGAATCGGTCTCTGTCTGTATCATTGCACTATCCTCCAACACTCTAAAATGACTAATCTCTTCAGGAGGTGTCGCTCATATGGGCAACCAGTAGCGACGATAAGTAAACATAATTTTATTGTGTCCCATAAACTACAAATCTAGATTTGGATCAGCATGGTAATGGAGGAATATATAACTGAATGAAAGTAAAGTACACGGGCAGTTGATGATCGTGATGCACGTGTTATAGAGAACAGATAAGTTCAATATTTATCACAATTACTGCTGGAGTACTGGGTGCAGGAGCTGTCACTGGTAGTTTGTGTGAACCTGTTTGTGTTCAGGTGTGCTCCTGAAATAGGTCAAATAGAGGAATACTAGTACAATATCCTCCGACATTGTCAATCAGTTTCTTAACCCAATCAGCACCAAGTAACTGACATGGACTGGTCTATGATGGTTTTAAAAAATAGTAATATTACTGGCCAAAAGTGCCGATCCTGATGATCTACACTTTTTGTAAGCCTATTTAGAGGTCTGAAGTGTTGAAATGGTTAAATATCTGTCACGCTCCTGAAAAAGGTAAAATAGATTGAAGAATAATAGTTGAACATCCTCAGCTATTGTCAGTTTCTTAAAAATAATTAATTTGATATGACAATCTACAGTATCGTGCTTTGACCCATTCAACACAAAGTAACTGACCTGGACTGGTGCATGATATTTTCAGACCAATAAATTAATAAGAAAATTACATTTGGATCAGTTCATTTATCAAAATGGGTAATTTTGTCTAAAAATAGTAATATTGCTGGCAAAAAGTTCAGATCCTGATGAGATGGCTCATTACGTGCCGGCTCATCTGGATCTACACTGTTTGTAAGTCTATTGAGATGCCTGTGGTGTGGAAAGGGTTAACTGACCTAATCTTTGAAAATATCGTAGAAGAATACAGATCTTGTAATTACCTGTTTACGTCTATCATTTATGTGGAGACAAATTATTTCTAAAAGAACAAAAGTAAATGTAACATTAAAGGAAAGTATGAAACGGATCTGTAGTCCAGTAGTTAACACGATGGAATGCTAATCCAGGGATCGATCCCCCGTCTGACCCTAATAAAATTAACAGTCTTTTAGATGGGACTTTAAACCGTGGTCTCGTGTTGGTGCTTTACACCATGCACGTAAAATAACCAGAGGAGACTCTGGAATCGGTCTCGGTCTGTATCATTGCACTATCCTCTAAAATGACTAATCTATTCAGGAGGCGTCGCTCATATGGCCAACCGGTAGCGATGATAAATAAACGTAAAACACAAGGGGGGAAAAAATTCTTAGTCAAGGAGTCCGTGAATGAAATCCGCCATTTTCTATATTTTAAAACCGGAACGAAACGAGTGAAATAAAGTTTCAGTGGATTTAGTGTGATAAATTATTTAACAAATCAACGTCTGGAAGTTTAACAATCACGGTCACGGATGTAAGCAGACGTATATAGATATGTACAGTAACTATAGCATGTTTTGTTTTAGCATTATCCATAGAGTGTCTAATTTAATTTTACTCTTGTTATTCATATACACATGTTGTTATATAGTCCGTTATATAAGTTCATCAGAGCTTATGTTATTTGTGATATGTCTTGCCGACTCAAAATAAAATTGATCTTATCTTAAAAGGAAGTAATCCGTGAATTAAAGGGAGACTATGCCTACTACAAGTACAAACAAGTATAACAGTTGGAAAAGCAAATGCCATCTTTCAAGTCTTTTCACTTAGTGAAAGATGAAATTATCTTTCACTGAGTAAGCAAACTGTCATTGGTTTGAAAGCATAAAATAAATAGATGATATTTGTTTGTTTCAACACACGGATCTGTAGTCCAGTGGTAACACGCTGGACTGGTAATCTAGGGATCGCAGGTTCGATCCCCCGTCTGACCCTAATACAATTAACAGTTTTTCAGATGTGACTTTAAACCGAGGTTCAGTGTCGGTGCTGTACACCGTGCACGTAAAAGAACCAGAGGAGACTCTCTTCATGAGGAGTCGCTCATATGGGCAACCGGGAGCGACGATAAATAAACGTAAAACACACAAATGTTTGTTTCAGTGAACAATTTTTTTTATATTTCATCAAATGAACATTGAAAAAATTACCGATATTGTGCATTAACGGAGTGACGCTAGCAACGAGTGGTAATCATAATGATAGCTTTCTATGTTCATGATCAATCATTCACTTTACATGATCAATCATACCATCATTCACTTTGTCAATCATACCATCATTCACTTATCATTCACTTTATCAATCATACCATCATTCATTTTATCAATCATACCATCATTCACTTTATTAATCATACCATCATTCACTTTATCAATCATACCATCATTCACTTTATCAATCATACCATCATTCACTTTATCAATCATACCATCATTCACTTAATCAATCATACCATCATTCACTTTATCAATCATACCATCATTCACTTTATCAATCATACCATCATTCACTTTATCAATCATACCATCATTCACTTTATCAATCATACCATCATTCACTTTATCAATCATACCATCATTCACTTTATCAATCATACCATCATTCACTTTGTCAATCATACCATCATTCACTTTATCAATCATACCATCATTCACTTTATCAATCATACCATCATTCACTTTATCAATCATACCATCATTCACTTTATCAATCATACCATCATTCACTTTATCAATCATACCATCATTCACTTTACATGATCAATCATACGATCATTCACTTTACATGATCAATCATTCGATCATTCACTTTATCAATCATACCATCATTCACTTTACATGATCAATCATTCGATCATTCACTTTACATGATCAATCATACGATCATTCACTTTAGCAAAGAAATTTTCTTTTTATTTTAGGCTGAAATATTATTGGAAACGATGCAACTATGTGCTATCACTGTGGATGTTGTGATAGCGCAGTTGCGTGGCATTCACTTCAGGTACGAATGGCCCGGAGTTGCTGCCCAGCTGTAACCGATTGTGCCCTTAGGCAAGGCATTTAAATTCCACATTGCCTCTTCTCTCTCCCTCATGGTGATGTATTCCATCAGGAATGAGTTCTTGAGAGTGATTAATATAAGTTGTAGGAACTTGTTTCGCAATCCAGCAAAAATAAATTTGTATAAATTAACCATGTGCTAAATGGCGCTAGAACGTCGCATTTAGATGATGTCACTGCAGATTGAGTACGAGAGCTGACAGTGTTTAAAACGAGTGGCTGGGAACCATACGCGTAAACCAGTGTAGTCTACCTCTAAATCGATGAGAATAAAATGTGTTATATCACTTCTTGTAACCAGTGTAGAAGATGATGACCTACCTTCCAGGAGATTTCTCATGTTACAGTAGTTGGTACTGTAGTCGAGTATAGCATACCAGGTCTGTGACGTCGAGAAACCCTATTAAAATATAAAATACTTCCTGTAATAATTATCATACACCAGTTCTGTGACGTCCATTGGCGTAACACAGAAAGTAGGTTAATTTGGCAAATTTTGTAAAACAGAAAGTAGGTTAATTTGGCAATTTTTGTAAAACAGAAAGTAGGTTAATTTGGCAATTTTTGTAAAACAGAAGGTAGGTTAATTTGGCAATCTTTGTAAAACAGAAAGTAGGTTAATTTGGCAATTTTGAGTGTGATTTTGAGTTTTTGATAGAATTATATCGAATATTCGAATACTTTCCCGACCGAATATTCGAATAGCAAAATATAATAATATGTAATGGTGTATACTTACATGTACACTACAAGTATCAGCTGATGCACTTTGTGTGAAGGTAAATGTCACCATATCTTTGTAATGGTGTATACTTACATGTACATTACAAGTTTCATCTGATGCACCTTGTTTGAAGGTAAATGTCACCATATCTTTGTAATGGTGTATACTTACATGTATATTACAAGTTTCAGCTGATGCACCTTGTTTGAAGGTAAATGCCACCATATCTTTGTAATGGTGTATACTTATATGTACATTACAAGTATCAGCGCTGATGCACCTTGTGTGAAGGTAAATGTCACCATATCTTTGTAATGGTGTATACTTACATGTACATTACAAGTATCAGCGCTGATGCACCTTGTTTGAAGGTAAATGTCACCGTATGTTTGTAATGGTGTATACTTACATGTACATTACAAGTATCAGCGCTGATGCACCTTGTTTGAAGGTAAATGTCACATATCTTTGTAATGGTGTATACTTACATGTACATTACAAGTATCAGCTGATGCACCTTCTTTGAAGGTAAATGTCACCGTATCTTTGTAATGGTGTATACTTACATGTACATTACAAGTATCAGCTGATGCACCTTGTTTGCAGGTAAATGTCACCATATCTTTGTAATGGTGTATACTTACATGTACATTACAAGTATCAGCTGATGCACCTTGTTTGAATGTATTTTATGTTATATTTCGGGTTTTACGCCTGCATCACCACCATTTTGGGCTATATCGCCGGCGGGCAGTTTACCTAACAACACCTTTCCTGGGCAGGCTCCAGCGGTTAACAAGTACTTGGGTGCACCAACCTCCGTAAGAAACTGCTAACTTTTTCGTATAAATGAGACACGGTCTGAGCGTGGCTCGAACCCGTGACCATCAGTGATGATAGGTTACAGTGGTATACAAGTCAGCGACCTTAACCACTCGACCACGGAGGCGGACTTGTGTGAAGGTAAATGTCACCGGATCTTTGTAATGGTGTATACTTACATGTACATTACAAGTATCAGCTGATGCACCTTGTTTGGAGGTAAATGTCACCGTATCTTTGTAATGGCGTTTTGGTGTTTCGTGTATGATAATCAGCGTGTCAGCAGACCGAGACGATACCTGCGATGTTAGAAAATTCACATAGGAAAGCGGCTTGCTTAATAACAACATTCCAAAACTTGTTTGCTAAAATATGGTATGAAATCGCCGCTCAATGCAAGATCCTTTTTATCACATTACCACAGTAACAATTAATTCGAAAAAATAAACTTTTCAGTTTTGTCTACTTTGAGCCTTATGACATCTCAAAGAAATCAGTATGGTACATCCGTACGCTGTAGTATATAGTATCACAGAAACCATTAATATTTCCCTGTCACATCTCTCTATAGCAGCCATATTTCCTATTTCCCTGTCACCTCTCTATAGCAGCCATATATCATATTTCCCAGTCACCTCTCTATAGCAGCCATATATCATATTTCCCTGTCACCTCTCTATAGCAGCCATATATCATATTTCCCAGTCACCTCTCTATAGCAGCCATATATCATATTTCCCTGTCACCTCTCTATAGCAGCCATATATCATATTTCCCAGTCACCTCTCTATAGCAGCCATATATCATATTTCCCAGTCACCTCTCTATAGCAGCCATATATCATATTTCACAGTCACCTCTCTATAGCAGCCATATATCATATTTCCCTGTCACCTCTCTATAGCAGCCATATATCATATTTCCCTGTCACCTCTCTATAGCAGCCATATATCATATTTCCCTGTCACCTCTCTATAGCAGCCATATATCATATTTCCCAGTCACCTCTCTATAGCAGCCATATATCATATTTCCCTGTCACCTCTCTATAGCAGCCATATATCATATTTCCCTGTCACCTCTCTATAGCAGCCATATTTCCTATTTCCCTGTCACCTCTCTATAGCAGCCATATATCATATTTCCCAGTCACCTCTCTATAACAGCCATATTTCCTATTTCCCAGTCACCTCTCTATAACAGCCATATATCATATTTCCCAGTCACCTCTCTATAGCAGCCATATATCATATTTCCCAGTCACCTCTCTATAACAGCCATATTTCATATTTCCCAGCCACCTCTCTATAACAGCCATATTTCATATTTCCCAGTCACCTCTCTATGGCAGCCATATTTCATATTTCCCAGCCACCTCTCTATAGCAGCCATATTTCATATTTCCCAGCCACCTCTCTATAGCAGCCATATTTCATATTTCCCAGCCACCTCTCTATAACAGCCATATTTCATATTTCCCAGTAACCTTTCTATAACAGCCATATTTCATATTTCCCAGTAACCTCTCTATAGCAGCCATATTTCATATTTCCCAGTCACCTCTCTATAGCAGCCATATTTCATATTTCCCAGCCACCTCTCTATAGCAGCCATATTTCATATTTCCCAGCCACCTCTCTATAGCAGCCATATTTCATATTTCCCAGCCACCTCTCTATAACAGCCATATCATATTTCCCAGTAACTTTTCTATAACAGCCATATTTCATATTTCCCAGTAACCTCTCTATAGCAGCCATATTTCATATTTCCCAGTAACCTCTCTATAGCAGCCATATTTCCAATTTCCCAGTCACCTCTCTATAACAGCCATATTTCATATTTCCCAGTCACCTCTCTATATCAGCCATATTTCATATTTCCCAGTCACCTTTCTATAGCAGCCATATTTCATATTTCCCAGTCACCTCTCTAGAGCGGCCATAGTTCACATATCCTAGTCACAAATTGCAATTATAACACTATTACGGTAATAAATCAAAGGACTTCATAACGGTCACACTTACAGTATAGAGGCATTTTTCACCAGCACCGTTGGGGCAGTTTGTATTATTATGCCATAGGTTGGCCTGATCAACAAGCTTGGTTTGTACTGTGCTGCACGTTAGTTCAAATGTCCTGTAAGAAGACAATATTAAATGTTTATCATTATGTATAGAACTTTCTTCAAATATTCCTTTAAATATTAACCATTTTCTTTTTAACATCCAAAACTATTGACTCACTAATACAATAACTTCTGAAATTCTTTAGCATATACCTAGAATAGATTTCACGTATTTTCATTGTTATATATATTATTTTCCTGCCTATTGTATATCAATCAATTGATAGGGAGAAGAACTATATAAGTTTTCTTTCGTTCTAATCCCTTTCAGTCTATTGCTGTTAAATTATATGTAAAATGTTCACATCTTGATTACATGTACAAATACTGAAATAAATAATGTTTAAACATGTTAATATATGATATAAGCCGAAAACGATGCAATATGTATAATATTATACATATTGGATCCGTGTTGGACTTATATCTAACTTAAAACACACACTTAAATAACAAGATCTCACTAATTAAAGTTTAATCGGCTGTCCGATTAGTGCAGTGGTTAGCGCGCTCGTTTCTCACCAATGCGACCCACCCGGGTTTGATCCTCGGACAGGGATGTATGTGAGATGGTACAATGGTCGCCAGATCGGACAGGTGGGTTTTCTCCGGGTACTCCGGTCTCCTCCCACATGAATGACCACATATACGCTTTCATCCGAGCCAACGAGAGTGATTAATATAAGTTGTTAAAAACTTGCTTCGCAATCGTTGTAAAATAAATAAAGTATAAAATAAAAAAAATAAAAAAATAAAGTTGTTAGTTTCGTATAAAGCATAGGATTTAATACAATACTCATTATTAGTAATAATGGACAGCACGTGCAGAGGTACGATGTCACAACAGTGTTTTAGCCAATAGAAAACGTTTTGTTTGCACGAAGCATACATGGGAAATATGCTTTATAAGACAAATGAAATAACTGGACTTACCAATCGACTTTGCACGAAGCATGTAGGGGGTATGTGTAGCATAGCCTATTAAACAAACGATCACTGCCAATATGAAATAACTGGACTTACCAATCCACTTTGCACGAAGCATGTAGGGGGTATGTGGTAGCATAGCCTATTAAACAAACGATCACTGCCAATATGAAATAACTGGACTTACCAATCGACTTTGCACGAAGCATGTAGGGGGTATGTGGTAGCATAGCCTATTAAACAAACGATCACTGCCAATATGAAATAACTGGACTTACCAATCCACTTTGCACGAAGCATGTAGGGGGTATGTGGTAGCATAGCCTATTAAACAAACGATCACTGCCAATATGAAATAACTGGACTTACCAATCGACTTTGCACGAAGCATGTAGGGGGTATGTGGTAGCATAGCCTATTAAACAAACGATCACTGCCAATATGAAATAACTGGACTTACCAATCCACTTTGCACGAAGCATGTAGGGGGTATGTGGTAGCATAGCCTATTAAACAAACGATCACTGCCAATATGAAATAACTGGACTTACCAATCGACGTTGCACGAAGCATGTAGGGGGTATGTGGTAGCATAGCCTATTAAACAAACGATCACTGCCAATATGTACATAACGGTTCTATTAACAGCAAGTGTTAAACAAAGCCGTGTCAGTTTCTCCTTTTATTTCGGTTACGATGACCTATGTTTTTAACAGCAAAGATAAGGAACTATGAACTCACAACGGTTATCTTAAAGGAGCTAGGGCAGATAATTCCGACTAATGCAACACGTTTATATACTATCCGTTCCTATACCGATGAATGTGAATTATGTGTGTGTGTTTTATGTTTATTTATCGTCGCTACCGGTTGCCCATATGAGCGACGCCCCCTGAAGAGATTAGTCATTTTAGATTTTTGGAGGATAGTGCAATGATACAGACAGAGACACATTCCAGAGTTTCCTCTGGTTCTTTTATGTGCACGGTGTAAAGCACCGACACGAGACCTCTGTTTGAAGTCCCATCTGAAAGACTGTTAATTTTATTAGGTTCAGACGGGGATTGAACCTGCAATCCCTGGATTACCAGTCCAACGTGTTACCACAGATTCATCTGTAAGGATTGAGAAGACAGTATAAACTACTTATGTAGATCCCTTTCCTGTAATTATACGGTGTTAGTAACAGCACATAATATGTTATGCAAATATAAATGAAAGACATTACTGGCTTTTCTGTTACCTCCCTTGGCAGATAAATGTCAATTTATCACGAAATGTATATTGGTCTTTTTAGTGTGTTTGTATTTTATTTACTGTTGTTACCTAACCGGATGTTGCAGTATGATAAAATTCAATGTGACTTTATAAATACTGTGTTAGCTTAAACAACTTATATTTATTTTACAACGATTGCGACGCAAGTTTTAACAACTTATATTAATTAACTCTCGTTGGCGCGGATGAAAGCGTACATGTGGTCATTCGTGTGGGAGGAAACCGGATTACCCGGAGAAAACCCACCTGTCCGATCTGGTGACCACCGTACCTCACATACAATGTACTTCCCGGTCCACACTAACCACTTAGCTAATCGGACAGCCTAAATACCGTGTCTATTAATTGATAGCAATGTTTTACAGAAAAGTACCCACTGGATATCCTGTACGGTATCCGTCGAAATTTAATAGTTTAATAATTATAAGATGAGAAAATGGGACGAAAATTTATAGCATGTGGTGCAAAGGAAACAACGATACAAACAGAGGAAACAAATTACGAGGACCTATCTACTTTTAGGAGCATTCAGGGGAAGTAACTGCCCAATGTTTCTTGTTCTAGTGTTAGTAGAATATAGATTATAAATTCTACATGGACATAAAATGCAAAACTTGCTCGTAGTAATTTGAAAAAGAAAAATATGGAAGTTGTGATAGCGCAGTGGTTCTCTCCAGGTATGTATGGCCCGGAGTTTGAGCCCCGCTGCAGCCATTACGATTGTGCCCTTAGGACAAGGCATTTAAATTCCACATTGCCTCTTCTCTCTCCCTCGTGACAATGGAATCCATCAGGAATGAGGTCTCAAGAGTGATAAATATAAGTTGTAAGAACTTGTTTCGCAATCGAGCTAAAATAAATTTGTATAAACTAAGAGAAAACAAAATATATACTTCTGTTGAAACATATTTTGTCAAAGGCCTAATTCCCCCCCCCCCCGATATTTGGCATAGTTGCTTTAAAATCTTGTGATATTTACTGGAACATTGATAATTACTGTGAATGTGTGAATGTCCTATATGCTGTGTCTGCGAGTTTTCCACATTTGGGTTACCGTGAGGAAAAGGTCAGTTGTGAATTGGAACACTGAAATCTCATTAAAATTTGGTTGTAATCTCATATTTTGCGTAGTGCTAGCTAGCTATATATCTATCGCAGTGTCAACAACCTTGTAACTTACTCCTGGGGATAAAATGGTTCATTGTTAACCCGTAACCTGCCAATCATGACTAAAGTCGTTTTTGCAAACATAGAGTCAGATCAGACGCCACACAACAGGCTCTATCCTGTTTGCTATTGAATTCAGATAGTGGAGCTAAAACACTTGTCTGAATAACACAGATTTGCACATTTCCATCCAATTTATTCGACAGGTTACAGGTTAACCGGGCATGTGTTTTGCAGTTACATCAACAAATGTATTATCACTGCGATGTTATCAATGTCAATTTTATATTTCTAGATACACCATGACATGCAAGTACCTCATCATTGGGTAAAACATTCAATAATAATATGTCAATCACTTGCCAAACCATGCATTTTTTATGTATCCATAGAATTGCCACAACAAATTCTTCCGAAATAATTCGAAAAATTAACTTTTTTTTCTGTCTACACATTCTCAAACGTGAAAGTAGGATTTCCTATAATGGTCAGCTATGCTCCTGAATACACGTGCATTATTGGAGCCTAAACGCATGATAAGGTAAGAGATATATATATATAAATCAATCTAAAAATAAATATGCATATATAACGAGAAATCTGTACCATAAATACTGTTTATTGAGGATACGAGCGTTTTACATGTATTACAAGTACGCATGGATCTTGACCATGATTGCATTATTTTGTTGCATGGATACGCATCGGTGGTACACACTGATGCATGGTTACGCGTCGGTGGTACACACTGATGCATGGTTACGTGTCGGTGGTACACACTGATGCATGGTTACGTGTCGGTGGTACACTCTGATGCATGATTACGCATCGGTGGTACACACTGATGCATGGTTACGCGTTGGTGGTACACACTGATGCATGGTTACGCGTCGGTGGTACACACTGATGCATGGTTACGCGTCGGTGATACACACTGATGCATGGTTACGTGTCGGTGGTACACACTGGTGCATGGTTACGCGTCGGTGGTACACACTGATGCATGGTTACGTGTCGGTGGTACACAATGATGCACGGTTACGCGTCGGTGGTACACACTGATGCATGGTTACGCGTTGGTGGTACACACTGATGCATGGTTGCGCGTCGGTGGTACACACTGATGCATGGTTACGCTGGTGTACACACTGATGCAGGTTACGGTCGGTGGTACACACTGATGCATGGTTACGCGTCGGTGGTACACACTGATGCATGGTTACGCATCGGTGGTACACACTGATGCATGGTTACGCGTCGGTGGTACACACTGATGCATGGTTACGCATTGGTGGTACACACTGATGCATGTACTGTGGTACCGATGCATGGTTACGCATCGGTGGTACACACTGATGCATGGTTACGCGTCGGTGGTACACACTGATGCATGGTTACGCGTCGGTGGTACACACTGATGCATGGTTACGCATCGGTGGTACACACTGATGCATGGTTACGCATCGGTGGTACACACTGATGCATGGTTACGCGTCGGTGGTACACACTGATACATGGTTACGCGTCGGTGGTACACACTGTTGCATGGTTACGCGTCGGTGGTACACACTGTTGCATGGCTACGCGTCGGTGGTACACACTGATGCATGGTTACGCGTCGGTGGTACACACTGTTGCATGGTTACGCGTCGGTGGTACACACTGATACATGGTTACGCGTGTGTGGTACACAATGTTGCATGGTTACGCGTCGGTGGTACACACTGATGCACGGTTACGCGTCGGTGGTACACACTGATGCATGGCTACGCGTCGGTGGTACACACTGATGCATGGTTACGCGTCGGTGGTACACACTGATGCATGGTTACGCGTCGGTGGTACACACTGATGCATGGTTACGCATCGGTGGTACACACTGATGCATGGTTACGCGCCGGTGGTACACACTGATGCATGGTTACACGTCGGTGGTACACACTGATGCATGGTTACGCATTGGTGGTGCACACTGATGCATGGTTACGCATCGGTGGTACACACTGATGCATTGTTACTCATCGGTGGTACACACTGATGCATGGTTACGCGTCGGTGGTACACACTGATGCATGGTTACGCGTCGGTGGTACACACTGATGCATGGTTACGCGTCGGTGGTACACACTGATGCATGGTTACACGTCGGTGGTACACACTGATGCATGGTTACGCATTGGTGGTGCACACTGATGCACGGTTACGCGTCGGTGGTACACACTGATACATGGTTACGTGTCGGTGATACACACTGATGCATGGTTATGCGTCGGTGGTACACACTGTTGCATGGTTACGCATCGGTGGTGCACACTGATGCATGGTTACGCGTTGGTGGTACACACTGATGCATGGTTACGCATCGGTGGTACACACTGATGCATGGTTACGCATCGGTGGTACAAACTGATGCATGGTTACGCGTTGGTGGTACACACTGATGCATGGTTACGCGTTGGTGGTACACATTGATGCATGGTTACGCATCGGTGGTACACACTGATGCATGGTTACGCGCCAGTGGTACACATTGATGCATGGTTACGCGTCGGTGGTACACACTGATGCATGGTTACGCGCCGGTGATGCACACTGATGCATGGTTACGCATCAGTGGTACACACTGATGCATGGTTACGCGTCGGTGGTACACACTGATGCATGGTTACGCGTTGGTGGTACACACTGATGCATGGTTACGCGTCGGTGGTACATACTGATGCATGGTTACGCGTCGGTGGTACATACTGATGCATGGTTACGCGTCGGTGGTACACACTGATGCATGGTTACTCATCGGTGGTACACACTGATGCATGGTTACGCGTCGGTGGTACACACTGATGTATGGTTACGCATCGGTGGTACACACTGATGCATGGTTACGTGTCGGTGGTACACACTGATGCATGGTTACACGTCGGTGGTACACACTGATGCATGGTTACGCATTGGTGGTACACACTAATGCACGGTTAGGCGTCGGTGGTACACACTGATACATGGTTACGTGTCGGTGATACACACTGATGCACGGTTACGCGTCAATGGTACACACTGTTGCATGGTTACGCATCGGTGGTATACACTGATGCATGGTTACGCATCGGTGGTACACACTGATGCATGGTTACGCATTGGTGGTACACACCGATGCACGGTTACACGTCAGTGGTACACACTGATACATGGTTACGCATCGGTGGTACACACTGATGCATGGTTACGCGTTGGTGGTACACAGTGATGCATGGTTACGCATCGGTGGTACACACTGATGCATGGTTACGTATCGGTGGTACGCATTGATGCATGGTACGCGACGGTGGTACACACTGATGCATGGTTACGCGTCGGTGGTACACACTGATGCATGGTTACGCGTCGGTGGTACACACTGATGCATGGTTACGCATCGGTGGTACACACTGATGCATGGTTACGCATCGGTGGTACACACTGATGCATGGTTACGCGTTGGTGGTACACACTGATGCACGGTTACGCGTCGGTGGTACACACTGATGCATGGTTACGCATCGGTGGTACACACTGATGCATGGTTACGCATCGGTGGTACACACTGATGCATGGTTACGCATCGGTGGTACACACTGATGCATGGTTACGCATTGGTGGTACACACTGATGCATGGTTACGCGTCGGTGGTACACACTGATGCATGGTTACGCGTCGGTGGTACACACTGATGCATGGTTACGCGTCGGTGGTACACACTGATGCATGGTTACGCGGTTGTGTGTGCATCGGTGGTACACACTGATGCATGGTTACGCATCGGTGGTACACACTGATGCATGGTTACGCGTCGGTGGTACACACTGATGCATGGTTACGCATCGGTGGTACACACTGATGCATGGTTACGCATCGGTGGTACACACTGATGCATGGTTAAGCGTCGGTGGTACACTCTGATGCATGGTTACGCATCGGTGGTACACACTGATGCATGGTTACGCATCGGTGGTACACACTGATGCATGGTTACGCGTTGGTGGTACACATTGATGCATGGTTACGCATCGGTGGTACACACTGATGCATGGTTACGCGCCAGTGGTACACACTGATGCATGGTTACGCGTCGGTGGTACACACTGATGCATGGTTACGCGTCGGTGGTACACACTGATGCATGGTTACGCGTCGGTGGTACACACTGATGCATGGTTACGCGCCGGTGGTACACACTGATGCATGGTTACGCATCAGTGGTACACACTGATGCATGGTTACGGATCGGTGGTACACACTGATGCATGGTTACGCGTTGGTGGTACACACAGATGCACGGTTACGCGTCGGTGGTACACACTGATGCATGGTTATGCATTGGTGGTACACACTGATGCATGGTTACGCATTGGTGGTACACACTGATGCATGGTTACGCGTCGGTGGTACACACTGATGCATGGTTACGCGTCGGTGGTACACACTGATGCATGGTTACACGTCGGTGGTACACACTGATGCATGGTTACGCATCGGTGGTACACACTGATGCATGGTTACGCATTGGTGGTACACACTGATGCATGGTTACGCGTCGGTGGTACACACTGATGCATGGTTACGCATCGGTGGTACACACTGATGCATGGTTACGCGTCGGTGGTACACACTGATGCATGGTTACGCGTCGGTGGTACACACTGATGCATGGTTACGCGTCGGTGGTACACACTGATGCATGGTTACGCGTCGGTGGTACACACTGATGCATGGTTACGCGTCGGTGGTACACACTGATGCATGGTTACGCGTCGGTGGTACACACTGATGCATGGTTACGCGTCGGTGGTACACACTGATGCATGGTTACGCATCGGTGGTACACACTGATGCATGGTTACGCGTCGGTGGTACACACTGATGCATGGTTACGCATCGGTGGTACACACTGATGCATGGTTACGCGTTGGTGGTACACACTGATGCATGGTTACGCATCGGTGGTACACACTGATGCATGGTTACGCATCGGTGGTACACACTGATGCATGGTTACGCATCGGTGGTACACACTGATGCATGGTTACGCGTCGGTGGTACACACTGATGCATGGTTACGCGTCGGTGGTACACACTGATGCATGGTTACGCATCGGTGGTACACACTGATGCATGGTTACGCGTCGGTGGTACACACTGATGCATGGTTACGCGTCGGTGGTACACACTGATGCATGGTTACGCGTCGGTGGTACACACTGATGCATGGTTACGCATCGGTGGTACACACTGATGCATGGTTACGCATCGGTGGTACACACTGATGCATGGTTACGCATCGGTGGTACACACTGATGCATGGTTACGCATCGGTGGTACACACTGATGCATGGTTACGCGTCGGTGGTACACTTGATGCATGGTTACGCATCGGTGGTACACACTGATGCATGGTTACGCGTCGGTGGTACACACTGATGCATGGTTACGCATCGGTGGTACACACTGATGCATGGTTACGCGTCGGTGGTACACACTGATGCATGGTTACGCATCGGTGGTACACATTGATGCATGGTTACGCGTCGGTGGTACACACTGATGCATGGTTACGCGTCGGTGGTACACACTGATGCATGGTTACGCGTCGGTGGTACACACTGATGCATGGTTACGCGTCGGTGGTACACACTGATGCATGGTTACGCGTCGGTGGTACACACTGATGCATGGTTACGCATCGGTGGTACACACTGATGCATGGTTACGCGTCGGTGGTACACACTGATGCATGGTTACGCATCGGTGGTACACACTGATGCATGGTTACGCGTCGGTGGTACACACTGATGCATGGTTACGCGTCGGTGGTACACACTGATGCATGGTTACGCATTGGTGGTACACACTGATGCACGGTTACGCGTCGGTGGTACACACTGATACATGGTTACGTGTCGGTGATACACACTGATGCATGGTTACGCGTCGGTGGTACACACTGTTGCATGGTTACGCATCGGTGGTACACACTGATGCATGGTTACGCATCGGTGGTACACACTGATGCATGGTTACGCATTGGTGGTACACACTGATGCACGGTTACGCGTCAGTGGTACACACTGATGCATGGTTACGCATCGGTGGTACACACTGATGCATGGTTACGCGTTGGTGGTACACACTGATGCATGGTTACGCATCGGTGGTACACACTGATGCATGGTTACGCATCGGTGGTACACACTGATGCATGGTTACGCGTCGGTGGTACACACTGATGCATGGTTACGCGTCGGTGGTACACACTGATGCATGGTTACGCGTCGGTGGTACACACTGATGCATGGTTACGCATCGGTGGTACACACTGATGCATGGTTACGCGTCGGTGGTACACACTGATGCATGGTTACGCATCGGTGGTACACACTGATGCATGGTTACGCATCGGTGGTACACACTGATGCATGGTTACGCGTCGGTGGTACACACTGATGCATGGTTACGCATCGGTGGTACACACTGATGCATGGTTACGCGTCGGTGGTACACACTGATGCATGGTTACGCGTCGGTGGTACACACTGATGCATGGTTACGCGTCGGTGGTACACACTGATGCATGGTTACGCGTCGGTGGTACACACTGATGCATGGTTACGCGTCGGTGGTACACACTGATACATGGTTACGCGTCGGTGGTACACACTGTTGCATGGTTACGCGTCGGTGGTACACACTGATGCACGGTTACGCATCGGTGGTACACACTGATGCATGGTTACGCGTTGGTGGTACACACTGATGCATGGTTACGCGTCGGTGGTACATACTGATGCATGGTTACGCGTCGGTGGTACATACTGATGCATGGTTACGCGTCAGTGGTACACACTGTTGCATGGTTACGCATCGGTGGTACACACTGATGCATGGTTACGCATCGGTGGTACACACTGATGCATGGTTACGCATTGGTGGTACACACTGATGCATGGTTACGCATCGGTGGTACACACTGATGCATGGTTACGCATCGGTGGTACACACTGATGCATGGTTACGCGTCGGTGGTACACACTGATGCATGGTTACGCATCGGTGGTACACACTGATGCATGGTTACGCGACGGTGGTACACACTGATGCATGGTTACGCGTCGGTGGTACACACTGATGCATGGTTACGCGTCGGTGGTACACACTGATGCATGGTTATGCATCGGTAGTGCACACTGATGCATGGTTACGCATCGGTGGTACACACTGATGCATGTTTACGCATCAGTGGTACACATTGATGCATGGTTACGCATCGGTGGTACACACTGATGCACGGTTACGCGTCGGTGGTACACACTGATGCATGGTTACGCATCGGTGGTACACACTGATGCATGGTTACGCATCGGTGGTACACACTGATGCATGGTTACGCGTCGGTGGTACACACTGATGCATGGTTACGCATCGGTGGTACACACTGATGCATGGTTACGCATCGGTGGTACACACTGATGCATGGTTACGCGTCGGTGGTACACACTGATGCATGGTTACGATCGGTGGTACACACTGATGCATGGTTACGCATCGGTGGTACACACTGATGCATGGTTACGCGTCGGTGGTACACACTGATGCATGGTTACGCATCGGTGGTACACACTGATGCATGGTTACGCGTCGGTGGTACACACTGATGCATGGTTACGCGTCGGTGGTACACACTGATGCATGGTTACGCGTCGGTGGTACACACTGATGCATGGTTACGCGTCGGTGGTACACACTGATGCATGGTTACGCGTCGGTGGTACACACTGATGCATGGTTACGCGTCGGTGGTACACACTGATGCATGGTTACGCGTCGGTGGTACACACTGATGCATGGTTACGCATCGGTGGTACACACTGATGCATGGTTACGCGTCGGTGGTACACACTGATGCATGGTTACGCATCGGTGGTACACACTGATGCATGGTTACGCGTCGGTGGTACACACTGATGCATGGTTACGCGTCGGTGGTACACACTGATGCATGGTTACGCATTGGTGGTACACACTAATGCACGGTTAGGCGTCGGTGGTACACACTGATAAATGGTTACGTGTCGGTGATACACACTGATGCACGGTTACGCGTCGGTGGTACACACTGTTGCATGGTTACGCATCGGTGGTACACACTGATGCATGGTTACGCATCGGTGGTACACTCTGATGCATGGTTACGCATCGGTGGTACACACTGATGCATGGTTAAGCGTCGGTGGTACACTCTGATGCATGGTTACGCATCGGTGGTACACACTGATGCATGGTTACGCATCGGTGGTACACACTGATGCATGGTTACGCGTTGGTGGTACACATTGATGCATGTTTACGCATCGGTGGTACACACTGATGCATGGTTACGCGCCAGTGGTACACACTGATGCATGGTTACGCGTCGGTGGTACACACTGATGCATGGTTACGCGTCGGTGGTACACACTGATGCATGGTTACGCGTCGGTGGTACACACTGATGCATGGTTACGCGCCGGTGGTACACACTGATGCATGGTTACGCATCAGTGGTACACACTGATGCATGGTTACGGATCGGTGGTACACACTGATGCATGGTTACGCGTTGGTGGTACACACAGATGCACGGTTACGCGTCGGTGGTACACACTGATGCATGGTTATGCATTGGTGGTACACACTGATGCATGGTTACGCATTGGTGGTACACACTGATGCATGGTTACGCGTCGGTGGTACACACTGATGCATGGTTACGCGTCGGTGGTACACACTGATGCATGGTTACACGTTGGTGGTACACACTGATGCATGGTTACGCATCGGTGGTACACATTGATGCATGGTTACGCATTGGTGGTACACACTGATGCATGGTTACGCATCGGCGGTACACACTGATGCATGGTTACGCATTGGTGGTACACACTGATGCACGGTTACGCGTCGGTGGTACACACTGATGCATGGTTACGCGTCGGTGGTACACACTGATGCATGGTTACGCGTCGGTGGTACACACTGATGCATGGTTACGCGTCGGTGGTACACACTGATGCATGGTTACGCGTCGGTGGTACACACTGATGCATGGTTACGCGTCGGTGGTACACACTGATGCATGGTTACGCGTCGGTGGTACACACTGATGCATGGTTACGCGTCGGTGGTACACACTGATGCATGGTTACGCGTCGGTGGTACACACTGATGCATGGTTACGCATCGGTGGTACACACTGATGCATGGTTACGCATCGGTGGTACACACTGATGCATGGTTACGCGTCGGTGGTACACACTGATGCATGGTTACGCATCGGTGGTACACACTGATGCATGGTTACGCATTGGTGGTACACACTGATGCATGGTTACGCGTCGGTGGTACACACTGATGCATGGTTACGCATCGGTGGTACACACTGATGCATGGTTACGCGTCGGTGGTACACACTGATGCATGGTTACGCATCGGTGGTACACACTGATGCATGGTTACGCATCGGTGGTACACACTGATGCATGGTTACGCATCGGTGGTACACACTGATGCATGGTTACGCATCGGTGGTACACACTGATGCATGGTTACGCATCGGTGGTACACACTGATGCATGGTTACGCATTGGTGGTACACACTGATGCATGGTTACGCGTCGGTGGTACACACTGATGCATGGTTACGCGTCGGTGGTACACACTGATGCATGGTTACGCGTCGGTGGTACACACTGATGCATGGTTACGCGTCGGTGGTACACACTGATGCATGGTTACGCGTCGGTGGTACACACTGATGCATGGTTACGCGTCGGTGGTACACACTGATGCATGGTTACGCGTCGGTGGTACACACTGATGCATGGTTACGCGTCGGTGGTACACACTGATGCATGGTTACGCATCGGTGGTACACACTGATGCATGGTTACGCGTTGGTGGTACACACTGATGCATGGTTACGCGTCGGTGGTACACACTGATGCATGGTTACGCGTCGGTGGTACACACTGATGCATGGTTACGCGTCGGTGGTACACACTGATGCATGGTTACGCATCGGTGGTACACACTGATGCATGGTTACGCATCGGTGGTACACACTGATGCATGGTTACGCGTCGGTGGTACACACTGATGCATGGTTACGCGTCGGTGGTACACACTGATGCATGGTTACGCATCGGTGGTACACACTGATGCATGGTTACGCGTTGGTGGTACACACTGATGCATGGTTACGCATCGGTGGTACACACTGATGCATGGTTACGCGTCGGTGGTACACACTGATGCATGGTTACGCATCGGTGGTACACACTGATGCATGGTTACGCGTCGGTGGTACACACTGATGCATGGTTACGCATCGGTGGTACACACTGATGCATGGTTACGCGTCGGTGGTACACACTGATGCATGGTTACGCGTCGGTGGTACACACTGATGCATGGTTACGCGTCGGTGGTACACACTGATGCATGGTTACGCGTCGGTGGTACACACTGATGCATGGTTACGCGTCGGTGGTACACACTGATGCATGGTTACGCGTCGGTGGTACACACTGATGCATGGTTACGCGTCGGTGGTACACACTGATGCATGGTTACGCGTCGGTGGTACACACTGATGCATGGTTACGCGTCGGTGGTACACACTGATGCATGGTTACGCGTCGGTGGTACACACTGTTGCATGGTTACGCATCGGTGGTACACACTGATGCATGGTTACGCATCGGTGGTACACACTGATGCATGGTTACGCATTGGTGGTACACACTGATGCATGGTTACGCGTCAGTGGTACACACTGATGCATGGTTACGCATCGGTGGTACACACTGATGCATGGTTACGCGTTGGTGGTACACACTGATGCATGGTTACGCATCGGTGGTACACACTGATGCATGGTTACGCATCGGTGGTACACACTGATGCATGGTTACGCATTGGTGGTACACACTGATGCATGGTTACGCGACGGTGGTACACACTGATGCATGGTTACGCGTCGGTGGTACACACTGATGCATGGTTACGCGTCGGTGGTACACACTGATGCATGGTTACGCATCGGTAGTGCACACTGATGCATGGTTACGCATCGGTGGTACACACTGATGCATGTTTACGCATCAGTGGTACACATTGATGCATGGTTACGCATCGGTGGTACACACTGATGCACGGTTACGCGTCGGTGGTACACACTGATGCATGGTTACGCATCGGTGGTACACACTGATGCATGGTTACGCATCGATGGTACACTCTGATGCATGGTTACGCATCGGTGGTACACATTGATGCATGGTTACGTATCGGTGGTACACACTGATGCATGGTTACACGTCGGTGCTACACACTGATGCATGGTTACACGTCGGTGGTACACACTGATGCATGGTTACGTATCAGTGGTACACACTGATGCATGGTTACGCATCGGTGGTACACTCTGATGCATGGTTACGCATCGGTGGTACACATTGATGCATGGTTACGTATCGGTGGTACACACTGATGCATGGTTACACGTCGTTGCTACACACTGATGCATGGTTACGCGTCGGTGGTACACACTGATGCATGGTTACGCGTCGGTGGTACACACTGATGCATGGTTACGCGTCGGTGGTACACACTGATGCATGGTTACGCATCGGTGGTACACATTGATGCATGGTTACGCGTCGGTGGTACACACTGATGCATGGTTACGCGTCGGTGGTACACACTGATGCATGGTTACGCGTCGGTGGTACACACTGATGCATGGTTACGCGTCGGTGGTACACACTGATGCATGGTTACGCGTCGGTGGTACACACTGATGCATGGTTACGCGTCGGTGGTACACACTGATGCATGGTTACGCGTCGGTGGTACACACTGATGCATGGTTACGCATCGGTGGTACACACTGATGCATGGTTACGCGTCGGTGGTACACACTGATGCATGGTTACGCATCGGTGGTACACACTGATGCATGGTTACGCGTCGGTGGTACACACTGATGCATGGTTACGCGTCGGTGGTACACACTGATGCATGGTTACGCATCGGTGGTACACACTGATGCATGGTTACGCGTCGGTGGTACACACTGATGCATGGTTACGCGTCGGTGGTACACACTGATGCATGGTTACGCGTCGGTGGTACACACTGATGCATGGTTACGCATCGGTGGTACACACTGATGCATGGTTACGCATCGGTGGTACACACTGATGCATGGTTACGCATCGGTGGTACACACTGATGCATGGTTAAGCGTCGGTGGTACACTCTGATGCATGGTTACGCATCGGTGGTACACACTGATGCATGGTTACGCATCGGTGGTACACACTGATGCATGGTTACGCGTTGGTGGTACACATTGATGCATGGTTACGCATCGGTGGTACACACTGATGCATGGTTACGCGCCAGTGGTACACACTGATGCATGGTTACGCGTCGGTGGTACACACTGATGCATGGTTACGCGTCGGTGGTACACACTGATGCATGGTTACGCGTCGGTGGTACACACTGATGCATGGTTACGCGTCGGTGGTACACACTGATGCATGGTTACGCATCGGTGGTACACACTGATGCATGGTTACGGATCGGTGGTACACACTGATGCATGGTTACGCGTTGGTGGTACACACAGATGCACGGTTACGCGTCGGTGGTACACACTGATGCATGGTTATGCATTGGTGGTACACACTGATGCATGGTTACGCATTGGTGGTACACACTGATGCATGGTTACGCGTCGGTGGTACACACTGATGCATGGTTACGCGTCGGTGGTACACACTGATGCATGGTTACACGTTGGTGGTACACACTGATGCATGGTTACGCATCGGTGGTACACATTGATGCATGGTTACGCATTGGTGGTACACACTGATGCATGGTTACGCATCGGCGGTACACACTGATGCATGGTTACGCATTGGTGGTACACACTGATGCACGGTTACGCGTCGGTGGTACACACTGATACATGGTTACGTGTCGGTGATACACACTGATGCATGGTTACGCGTCGGTGGTACACACTGATGCATGGTTACGTGTCGGTGGTACACACTGATGCACGGTTACGCATTGGTGGTACACACTGATGCACGGTTACGCGTCGGTGGTACACACTGATGCATGGTTACGTGTCGGTGGTACACACTGATGCATGGTTACGCGTCGGTGGTACACACTGATGCATGGTTACGCATCGGTGGTACACACTGATGCATGGTTACGCGTCGGTGGTACACACTGATGCATGGTTACGCGTCGGTGGTACACACTGATGCATGGTTACGCGTCGGTGGTACACACTGATGCATGGTTACGCGTCGGTGGTACACACTGATGCATGGTTACGCGTCGGTGGTACACACTGATGCATGGTTACGCGTCGGTGGTACACACTGATGCATGGTTACGCATCGGTGGTACACACTGATGCATGGTTACGCGTCGGTGGTACACACTGATGCATGGTTACGCATCGGTGGTACACACTGATGCATGGTTACGTGTCGGTGGTACACACTGATGTATGGTTACACGTCGGTGGTACACACTGATGCATGGTTACGCATTGGTGGTACACACTAATGCACGGTTAGGCGTCGGTGGTACACACTGATAAATGGTTACGTGTCGGTGGTACACACTGATGCATGGTTACGCGTCGGTGGTACACACTGATGCATGGTTACGCATCGGTGGTACACACTGATGCATGGTTACGCATCGGTGGTACACACTGATGCATGGTTACGCATCGGTGGTACACACTGATGCATGGTTACGCGTCGGTGGTACACACTGATGCATGGTTACGCATCGGTGGTACACACTGATGCATGGTTACGCATCGGTGGTACACACTGATGCATGGTTACGCGTTGGTGGTACACATTGATGCATGGTTACGCATCGGTGGTACACACTGATGCATGGTTACGCGCCAGTGGTACACACTGATGCATGGTTACGCGTCGGTGGTACACACTGATGCATGGTTACGCGTCGGTGGTACACACTGATGCATGGTTACGCGTCGGTGGTACACACTGATGCATGGTTACGCGCCGGTGGTACACACTGATGCATGGTTACGCATCAGTGGTACACACTGATGCATGGTTACGGATCGGTGGTACACACTGATGCATGGTTACGCGTCGGTGGTACACACTGATGCATGGTTACGCGTTGGTGGTACACACAGATGCACGGTTACGCGTCGGTGGTACACACTGATGCATGGTTATGCATTGGTGGTACACACTGATGCATGGTTACGCATTGGTGGTACACACTGATGCATGGTTACGCGTCGGTGGTACACACTGATGCATGGTTACGCGTCGGTGGTACACACTGATGCATGGTTACACGTTGGTGGTACACACTGATGCATGGTTACGCATCGGTGGTACACATTGATGCATGGTTACGCATTGGTGGTACACACTGATGCATGGTTACGCATCGGTGGTACACACTGATGCATGGTTACGCATTGGTGGTACACACTGATGCATGGTTACGCGTCGGTGGTACACACTGATGCATGGTTACGCGTCGGTGGTACACACTGATGCATGGTTACGCGTCGGTGGTACACACTGATGCATGGTTACGTGTCGGTGGTACACACTGATGCACGGTTACGCATTGGTGGTACACACTGATGCACGGTTACGCGTCGGTGGTACACACTGATACATGGTTACGTGTCGGTGATACACACTGATGCATGGTTACGCTTCGGTGGTACACACTGATGCATGGTTACGCGTCGGTGGTACACACTGATGCATGGTTACGCATCGGTAGTGCACACTGATGCATGGTTACGCATCGGTGGTACACACTGATGCATGGTTACGCATTGGTGGTACACACTGATGCATGTTTACGCATCAGTGGTACACATTGATGCATGGTTGCGCATCGGTGGTACACACTGATGCACGGTTACGCGTCGGTGGTACACACTGATGCATGGTTACGCGTCGGTGGGACACACTGATGCATGGTTACGCATCGGTGGTACACTCTGATGCATGGTTACGCATCGGTGGTACACACTGATGCATGGTTAAGCGTCGGTGGTACACTCTGATGCATGGTTACGCATCGGTGGTACACACTGATGCATGGTTACGCATCGGTGGTACACACTGATGCATGGTTACGCATAGGTGGTACACATTGATGCATGGTTACGCGCCAGTGGTACACACTGATGCATGGTTACGCGTCGGTGGTACACACTGATGCATGGTTACGCGTCGGTGGTACACACTGATGCATGGTTACGCGCCGGTGGTACACACTGATGCATGGTTACGCATCAGTGGTACACATTGATGCATGGTTACGCGTCGGTGGTACACACTGATACATGGTTAGGCGTCGGTGGTACACACTGTTGCATGGTTACGCGTCGGTGGTACACACTGATGCACGGTTACGCATCGGTGGTACACACTGATGCATGGTTACGCGTTGGTGGTACACACTGATGCATGGTTACACGTCGGTGGTACATACTGATGCATGGTTACGCGTCGGTGGTACATACTGATGCATGGTTACGCGTCAGTGGTACACACTGTTGCATGGTTACGCATCGGTGGTACACACTGATGCATGGTTACGCATCGGTGGTACACACTGATGCATGGTTACGCATTGGTGGTACACACTGATGCACGGTTCCGCGTCAGTGGTACACACTGATACATGGTTACGCATCGGTGGTACACACTGATGCATGGTTACGCGTTGGTGGTACACACTGATGCATGGTTACGCATCGGTGGTACACACTGATGCATGGTTACGCGACGGTGGTACACACTGATGCATGGTTACGCGTCGGTGGTACACACTGATGCATGGTTACGCGTCGGTGGTACACACTGATGCATGGTTACGCATCGGTAGTGCACACTGATGCATGGTTACGCATCGGTGGTACACACTGATGCATGTTTACGCATCAGTGGTACACATTGATGCATGGTTACGCATCGGTGGTACACACTGATGCACGGTTAAGCGTCGGTGGTACACACTGATGCATGGTTACGCATCGGTGGTACACACTGATGCATGGTTACGCGTTGGTGGTACACATTGATGCATGGTTACGCATCGGTGGTACACACTGATGCATGGTTACGCGTCGGTGGTACACACTGATGCATGGTTACGCGTCGGTGGTACACACTGATGCATGGTTACGCGTCGGTGGTACACACTGATGCATGGTTACGCGTCGGTGGTACACACTGATGCATGGTTACGCGTCGGTGGTACACACTGATGCATGGTTACGCATCGGTGGTACACACTGATGCATGGTTACGGATCGGTGGTACACACTGATGCATGGTTACGCGTTGGTGGTACACACTGATGCACGGTTACGCGTCGGTGGTACACACTGATGCATGGTTACGCATTGGTGGTACACACTGATGCATGGTTACGCATTGGTGGTACACACTGATGCATGGTTACGGTCGGTGGTACACACTGATGCATGGTTACGCGTCGGTGGTACACACTGATGCATGGTTACACGTTGGTGGTACACACTGATGCATGGTTACGCATCGGTGGTACACATTGATGCATGGTTACGCATTGGTGGTACACACTGATGCATGGTTACGCATCGGCGGTACACACTGATGCATGGTTACGCATTGGTGGTACACACTGATGCACGGTTACGCGTCGGTGGTACACACTGATACATGGTTACGTGTCGGTGATACACACTGATGCATGGTTACGCGTCGGTGGTACACACTGATGCATGGTTACGTGTCGGTGGTACACACTGATGCACGGTTACGCATTGGTGGTACACACTGATGCACGGTTACGCGTCGGTGGTACACACTGATACATGGTTACGTGTCGGTGATACACACTGATGCATGGTTACGCTTCGGTGGTACACACTGATGCATGGTTACGCGTCGGTGGTACACACTGATGCATGGTTACGCATCGGTAGTGCACACTGATGCATGGTTACGCATCGGTGGTACACACTGATGCATGGTTACGCATTGGTGGTACACACTGATGCATGTTTACGCATCAGTGGTACACATTGATGCATGGTTGCGCATCGGTGGTACACACTGATGCACGGTTACGCGTCGGTGGTACACACTGATGCATGGTTACGCGTCGGTGGTACACACTGATGCATGGTTACGCATCGGTGGTACACTCTGATGCATGGTTACGCATCGGTGGTACACACTGATGCATGGTTAAGCGTCGGTGGTACACTCTGATGCATGGTTACGCATCGGTGGTACACACTGATGCATGGTTACGCATCGGTGGTACACACTGATGCATGGTTACGCGTTGGTGGTACACATTGATGCATGGTTACGCGTCGGTGGTACACACTGATGCATGGTTACGCGTCGGTGGTACACACTGATGCATGGTTACGCGTCGGTGGTACACACTGATGCATGGTTACGCGTCGGTGGTACACACTGATGCATGGTTACGCGTCGGTGGTACACACTGATGCATGGTTACGCGTCGGTGGTACACACTGATGCATGGTTACGCGTCGGTGGTACACACTGATGCATGGTTACGCGTCGGTGGTACACACTGATGCATGGTTACGCATCGGTGGTACACACTGATGCATGGTTACGCATCGGTGGTACACACTGATGCATGGTTACGCGTCGGTGGTACACACTGATGCATGGTTACGCATCGGTGGTACACACTGATGCATGGTTACGCATCGGTGGTACACACTGATGCATGGTTACGCGTCGGTGGTACACACTGATGCATGGTTACGCATCGGTGGTACACACTGATGCATGGTTACGCATCGGTGGTACACACTGATGCATGGTTACGCGTCGGTGGTACACACTGATGCATGGTTACGCATCGGTGGTACACACTGATGCATGGTTACGCGTCGGTGGTACACACTGATGCATGGTTACGCGTCGGTGGTACACACTGATGCATGGTTACGCGTCGGTGGTACACACTGATGCATGGTTACGCGTCGGTGGTACACACTGATGCATGGTTACGCATCGGTGGTACACACTGATGCATGGTTACGCGTCGGTGGTACACACTGATGCATGGTTACGCGTTGGTGGTACACACATGCACGGTTACGCGTCGGTGGTACACACTGATGCATGGTTATGCATTGGTGGTACACACTGATGCATGGTTACGCATTGGTGGTACACACTGATGCATGGTTACGCGTCGGTGGTACACACTGATGCATGGTTACGCGTCGGTGGTACACACTGATGCATGGTTCACGTTGGTGGTACACACTGATGCATGGTTACGCATCGGTGGTACACACTGATGCATGGTTACGCATTGGTGGTACACACTGATGCATGGTTACGCATCGGTGGTACACACTGATGCATGGTTACGCATTGGTGGTACACACTGATGCACGGTTACGCGTCGGTGGTACACACTGATACATGGTTACGTGTCGGTGATACACACTGATGCATGGTTACGCGTCGGTGGTACACACTGATGCATGGTTACGTGTCGGTGGTACACACTGATGCACGGTTACGCATTGGTGGTACACACTGATGCACGGTTACGCGTCGGTGGTACACACTGATACATGGTTACGTGTCGGTGATACACACTGATGCATGGTTACGCTTCGGTGGTACACACTGATGCATGGTTACGCGTCGGTGGTACACACTGATGCATGGTTACGCATCGGTAGTGCACACTGATGCATGGTTACGCATCGGTGGTACACACTGATGCATGGTTACGCATTGGTGGTACACACTGATGCATGTTTACGCATCAGTGGTACACATTGATGCATGGTTGCGCATCGGTGGTACACACTGATGCACGGTTACGCGTCGGTGGTACACACTGATGCATGGTTACGCGTCGGTGGGACACACTGATGCATGGTTACGCATCGGTGGTACACTCTGATGCATGGTTACGCATCGGTGGTACACACTGATGCATGGTTAAGCGTCGGTGGTACACTCTGATGCATGGTTACGCATCGGTGGTACACACTGATGCATGGTTACGCATCGGTGGTACACACTGATGCATGGTTACGCTGGTGTACACATGTGCATGGTACGCATAGGTGGTACACATTGATGCATGGTTACGCGCCAGTGGTACACACTGATGCATGGTTACGCGTCGGTGGTACACACTGATGCATGGTTACGCGTCGGTGGTACACACTGATGCATGGTTACGCGCCGGTGGTACACACTGATGCATGGTTACGCATCAGTGGTACACATTGATGCATGGTTACGCGTCGGTGGTACACACTGATACATGGTTAGGCGTCGGTGGTACACACTGTTGCATGGTTACGCGTCGGTGGTACACACTGATGCACGGTTACGCATCGGTGGTACACACTGATGCATGGTTACGCGTTGGTGGTACACACTGATGCATGGTTACACGTCGGTGGTACATACTGATGCATGGTTACGCGTCGGTGGTACATACTGATGCATGGTTACGCGTCAGTGGTACACACTGTTGCATGGTTACGCATCGGTGGTACACACTGATGCATGGTTACGCATCGGTGGTACACACTGATGCATGGTTACGCATTGGTGGTACACACTGATGCACGGTTACGCGTCAGTGGTACACACTGATACATGGTTACGCATCGGTGGTACACACTGATGCATGGTTACGCGTTGGTGGTACACACTGATGCATGGTTACGCATCGGTGGTACACACTGATGCATGGTTACGCGACGGTGGTACACACTGATGCATGGTTACGCGTCGGTGGTACACACTGATGCATGGTTACGCGTCGGTGGTACACACTGATGCATGGTTACGCATCGGTAGTGCACACTGATGCATGGTTACGCATCGGTGGTACACACTGATGCATGTTTACGCATCAGTGGTACACATTGATGCATGGTTACGCATCGGTGGTACACACTGATGCACGGTTAAGCGTCGGTGGTACACACTGATGCATGGTTACGCATCGGTGGTACACACTGATGCATGGTTACGCGTTGGTGGTACACATTGATGCATGGTTACGCGTCGGTGGTACACACTGATGCATGGTTACGCGTCGGTGGTACACACTGATGCATGGTTACGCGTCGGTGGTACACACTGATGCATGGTTACGCGTCGGTGGTACACACTGATGCATGGTTACGCATCGGTGGTACACACTGATGCATGGTTACGGATCGGTGGTACACACTGATGCATGGTTACGCGTTGGTGGTACACACTGATGCACGGTTACGCGTCGGTGGTACACACTGATGCATGGTTATGCATTGGTGGTACACACTGATGCATGGTTACGCATTGGTGGTACACACTGATGCATGGTTACGCGTCGGTGGTACACACTGATGCATGGTTACGCGTCGGTGGTACACACTGATGCATGGTTACACGTTGGTGGTACACACTGATGCATGGTTACGCATCGGTGGTACACACTGATGCATGGTTACGCATGGTGGTACACACTGATGCATGGTTACGCATCGGTGGTACACACTGATGCATGGTTACGCGTTGGTGGTACACACTGATGCATGGTTACGCGTCGGTGGTACACACTGATGCATGGTTACGCGTCGGTGGTACACACTGATGCATGGTTACGCGTCGGTGGTACACACTGATGCATGGTTACGCGTCGGTGGTACACACTGATGCATGGTTACGCGTCGGTGGTACACACTGATGCATGGTTACGCGTCGGTGGTACACACTGATGCATGGTTACGCATCGGTGGTACACACTGATGCATGGTTACGCATCGGTGGTACACACTGATGCATGGTTACGCGTCGGTGGTACACACTGATGCATGGTTACGCGTCGGTGGTACACACTGATGCATGGTTACGCATTGGTGGTACACACTGATGCATGGTTACGCATTGGTGGTACACACTGATGCATGGTTACGCATCGGTGGTACACACTGATGCATGGTTACGCATCGGTGGTACACACTGATGCATGGTTACGCGTCGGTGGTACACACTGATGCATGGTTACGCGTCGGTGGTACACACTGATGCATGGTTACGCATCGGTGGTACACACTGATGCATGGTTACGCGTCGGTGGTACACACTGATGCATGGTTACGCGTCGGTGGTACACACTGATGCATGGTTACGCGTCGGTGGTACACACTGATGCATGGTTACGCTCGTGGTACACACTGATGCATGGTTACGCGTCGGTGGTACACACTGATGCATGGTTACGCGTCGGTGGTACACACTGATGCATGGTTACGCGTCGGTGGTACACACTGATGCATGGTTACGCGTCGGTGGTACACACTGATGCATGGTTACGCGTCGGTGGTACACACTGATGCATGGTTACGCGTCGGTGGTACACACTGATGCATGGTTACGCGTCGGTGGTACACACTGATGCATGGTTACGCATCGGTGGTACACACTGATGCATGGTTACGCATCGGTGGTACACACTGATGCATGGTTACGCGTCGGTGGTACACACTGATGCATGGTTACGCATCGGTGGTACACACTGATGCATGGTTACGCGTCGGTGGTACACACTGATGCATGGTTACGCGTCGGTGGTACACACTGATGCATGGTTACGCATCGGTGGTACACACTGATGCATGGTTACGCGTCGGTGGTACACACTGATGCATGGTTACGCGTCGGTGGTACACACTGATGCATGGTTACGCGTCGGTGGTACACACTGATGCATGGTTACGCATCGGTGGTACACACTGATGCATGGTTACGCATCGGTGGTACACACTGATGCATGGTTACGCATCGGTGGTACACACTGATGCATGGTTACGCATCGGTGGTACACACTGATGCATGGTTACGCGTCGTGTACACACTGATGATGGTTAGCGTCGGTGGTACACACTGATGCATGGTTACGCGTCGGTGGTACACACTGATGCATGGTTACGCGTCGGTGGTACACACTGATGCATGGTTACGCATCGGTGGTACACACTGATGCATGGTTACGCATCGGTGGTACACACTGATGCATGGTTACGCGTCAGTGGTACACACTGATGCATGGTTACGCGTCGGTGGTACACACTGATGCATGGTTACGCGTCGGTGGTACACACTGATGCATGGTTACGCATCGGTGGTACACACTGATGCATGGTTACGCATCGGTGGTACACACTGATGCATGGTTACGCGTCGGTGGTACACACTGATGCATGGTTACGCATCGGTGGTACACACTGATGCATGGTTACGCATCGGTGGTACACACTGATGCATGGTTACGCATTGGTGGTACACACTGATGCACGGTTACACGTCAGTGGTACACACTGATACATGGTTACGCATCGGTGGTACACACTGATGCATGGTTACGTGTTGGTGGTACACACTGATGCATGGTTACGCATCGGTGGTACACACTGATGCATGGTTACGCATCGGTGGTACACACTGATGCATGGTTATGCATTGGTGGTACACACTGATGCATGGTTACCTATCAGTGGTACACATTGATGCATGGCTACGCGACAGTGGTACACACTGATGCATGGTTACGCGTCGGTGGTACACACTGATGCATGGTTACGCGTCGGTGGTACACACTGATGCATGGTTACGCATCGGTAGTGCACACTGATGCATGGTTACGCATCGGTGGTACACACTGATGCATGGTTATGCGTTGGTGTTACACACTGATGCATGGTTACGTATCGGTGGTACACATTGATGCATGGCTACGCGACTGTGGTACACACTGATGTATGGTTACGCATCGGTGGTACACACTGATGCATGGTTACGCGTTGGTGGTACACACTGATGCATGGTTACGCATCGGTAGTGCACACTGATGCATGGTTACGCATCGGTGGTACACACTGATGCATGGTTATGCATTGGTGGTACACACTGATGCATGTTTACGCATCAGTGGTACACATTGATGCATGGTTACGCATCGGTGGTACACACTGATGCACGGTTACGCGTCGGTGGTACACACTGATGCATGGTTACGCATCGGTGGTACACACTGATGCATGGTTACGCATCGGTGGTACACTCTGATGCATGGTTACGCATCGGTGGTACACACTGATGCATGGTTACGCATCGATGGTACACTCTGATGCATGGTTACGCATCGGTGGTACACATTGATGCATGGTTACGTATCGGTGGTACACACTGATGCATGGTTACACGTCGGTGCTACACACTGATGCATGGTTACACGTCGGTGGTACACACTGATGCATGGTTACGTATCAGTGGTACACACTGATGCATGGTTACGCATCGGTGGTACACTCTGATGCATGGTTACGCATCGGTGGTACACATTGATGCATGGTTACGTATCGGTGGTACACACTGATGCATGGTTACACGTCGGTGCTACACACTGATGTATGGTTACGCGTCGGTGGTACACACTGATGCATGGTTACGTGTCGGTGGTACACACTGATGCATGGTTACGGTTACCGACTTGTATACCACTGTAACCTATCGTCACTGATGGTCATGGGTTTAAGCCCCGCTCAGACCGTGTCTCTTTATATGGCATGTAAGTTGGCATTTTCATATAGAGGTTGGTGCACCAAGTACTGGTTAACCGCTGAAGCCTGCCCAGGAAAGGTGTTGACAGGTAAACTGCCCGTCGCTCAAATGGGCAACCGGTAGCGACGATAAACAAACTTAATAAAAAAAAGGTTATATAAAACCTTATTTGTACTAGAAACTATTTGGATGACAAGCTAGGTACCTCCCACATTATGCAAAGGAAACTATTTGGATGACAAGCTAGGTACCTCCCACATTATGCAAAGGAAACTATTTGGATGACAAGCTAGGTACCGCCCACATTATGCAAAGGAAAATCAACCATACAGAAAGTTTTAAACTCTGTAATATGTAGCATAGGCAATGCTGGGATCATTTACAAAATACATCCAGAAACTTATTGCACATTAAATGTATTTACACAGTACATCCTGAGTTATCCAATCAGGTACCTCGGTGATATATAATTATGTACTATTACTATACTGCATTTATTCTCAAGTTCGGGAACTACTGACAGTAACGGATCTCTGTTACAACAGAATATGATTCTTGTCTAGAAATTACAACATGAGATAGTTTGAGGAGACAGCTGTGTTATTTTCATGTTTGAACACCATTAAGAGTGTGGTTGGGGGGGATCTCTTGTCACAACAACAGAAGATTCTAGTCAAGCCATTATGAACGTCACAATTGGAAACAATGTGAACAGACTATCATCACAAATCATTTCCGTTTGTGACTCTCGTAGAGTCTTCCTTGAATCAGTTCTATTGTGACGAGAGTTACCCGATGCTACACAGATCAATTTACCTGACATTGTTTACAACAATTTCTTTTTACTCGATTGCGAAACAAGTTCTTACAACATTAGTTTAATTGCTCTCGAGACCTCATTCCCGATGGAATCCATCACTATGAGGGAGAGAGAAGAGTCATTGTGGATTTAAGAGTCTTTGCCTAAGGTGGGGTTCCAGGTCACAACCTCTCGACACCACATCCATTACACCCCCGAGGCTCCATTGTATAAAACCACAGAATACAAATGGTGCAGCCTGTGAACAGCTGCAGGCCATCATCAAATGGTGCACCCTGTGAACAGCTGCAGGCCATCATCAAATGGTGCACCCTGTGAACATCTGCAGGCCATCATCAAATGGTGCACCCTGTGAACAGCTGCAGGCCATCATCAAATGGTGCACCCTGTGAACAGCTGCAGGCCATCATCAAATGGTGCACCCTGTGAACATCTGCAGGCCATCATCAAATGGTGCACCCTGTGAACAGCTGCAGGCCATCATCAAATGGTGCACCCTGTGAACAGCTGCAGGCCATCATCAAATGGTGCACCCTGTGAACATCTGCAGGCCATCATCAAATGGTGCACCCTGTGAACAGCTGCAGGCCATCATCAAATGGTGCACCCTGTGAACAGCTGCAGGCCATCATCAAATGGTGCAC
>CM026398.1:57155563-57172790 GCA_014843695.1 Archivesica marissinica | reverse complement strand
ACACCACACACACAACACACACACACACCCACACACACCCACACACACACACACACACACCACACACACACACACACAACACACACACACACACACCACACACACACCCCACACAACCACACACACACACACACACACACACACACACACACACACACACACACACACACACACACACACACACACACACACACACACACACACACACACACACACACACACACACACACACACACACACACACACACACACCCACACACACACACACACACACACACACACACACACACACACACACACACACACACACACACACACACACACACACACACACACACACACACACACACACACACAAATACACACACTCACAAATACCCGCCTGTCTTATCGTTGTCCGTGCGTATATAGATAAAACATGCTTCTCAATATTTCTACCTTAGATGCGTTTACATACATGAGGTAATGCTTTTAATATCGACCAAAGTTGTACAGTTTGGTAAAAAAAAAAAAAAATCAAATACAACAACATTTCAACACAGCTCTGGCATAAATACGTTCATAGATTCCCATATTCTTCTAAAGTTATCTATATTATTATTAACCACTGCAGCCTTTTTGTTTATATTGTAATAATATAATATGATATGTTTTGCTCCTATTACTGTAAGGGGGCATTCTTGCATTTTACATATATACATTTTCAAAAAGATAATTATCAAATTCTTTGCTATCTCGTTATTATTGAGATTAATGTATCCAAAGATCATTGTATTTTCATTTAAAGGTGCAAATAAGTCTATTGATGGCGTTAATAAAGCAGTGATTAGTTTCCTAGTTGCATTGCATCCCCAGAATAAGTGTTCTATTGTTTCATTCTCAGTCTTACAGAAGGTGCAAAGTGGGCTGTCCTTGTACTTTATTTTATTTAGTAAATCGTTTGTTCCTAAACTTCTATGTAATATTCTTATTTGGAACCACTGTAGTTTAGAATCTTTTGTTATATTGAAAGGCAAAGAATAAATTTGTTTCCACTCCTCTTTATTAAATGTTACACTAGGCTTTTCTAACCATTTTGCTTGACTAGTTGGCATAGAAGTATTGTTATTTAAGATATTATACATTGCTTTTGACCCTTTCTTATTTATAGTTATGTCTTTTAGAGTGGGTGGTAATGTTGGTCTGGGTGGTATGACAATGTCGTTTGTAGTTATATTGTACATTATTAATAGTTGTTTTACAGCATTTAAAACACCCTGATAAACTAAATAGTTTGTTGTGACATTGTATGTTTTCTTAAATTCATCTAATGTTAAAAAAGTGCCATCAGCATTTAAAAGGTCAGCTATGTAATGGACACCTGCATCAAACCAGGATTTTAAGAAGACACTCTTCATACCAATTAATAGTTTATGATTATAAAACAAGGGTATGTTACCTATACACTCTTTTTTCACTACACTGTGCTCTATCAAATTAGCAAAGGCACCTAAGGTGTCCTTCCAAAACATGTTATTACTTTCTCTAGATAGTTTTTCAGCATAGTGTTTTCCGCAATGGAATAATTTCTGCATTTCAAGTTTTTCATTAACAATACTTATCCAACTTCCATTACCTAATATTCTTCTTAACCATGTAAGTTTTAAAGCCTTTATGGAAGCAGTTATATTGATCATTTTTAAACCTCCCCATGTGTACTCATTTACTAGAATATTGCTTTTTATTTTGGCAGTACCTTGCCAAATAAAATCATAAATTAATGTATTTAGGTAATTAATAAGTTCCTCTGGTGGGTTTGGCAATGCAATAAATAAGTGGTTAAGAGTGGAAATTAATAGAGTTTTAATAACTGTTATTTTTCCAATAGGTGTTAATATTCTTCTTTTCCATTGTTTAATAACGTTTTGGATCTTTTCAATTTTATCTTTATAATTTATTTCTATTATCTTGTTCAAATCTACATGGAAATGTATGCCTAACATTTTGAAACTATGTTGATTCCAAGATAGTTTCCATCTTGTTTTTATACTATCACTAGAAAATTTCTTTCTACCTATCCATACAACCTTAGTCTTATCAAAGTTTACATTTAATCCAGATATAATAGCATAATCCGATAAAGTATTTAATGTCTGATTCAGAGATTCTGTTGATCCATCTAAGATCATGGTTGTGTCATCTGCAAATTGTGATAATTTATGTTCTACGTTATTTATGTCAATTCCTTTAATCTGTTTATTGCTTTTTATTTTCAAAGACAAAACTTCTGCACACAAGATGAATATGTAACAGGATAAAGGGTCTCCTTGCCTACATCCACGGCCAATTTTTATAAAATCTGATAAAATTCCACATTGATTTACCGCGGACTGTGCATCTTTATATAAAATATCAAACCACTTTTTAATGGATGACCCAAAATTAAAGAAAGATAAAGTCTTTTGAACAAATGACCACGACAGGGAGTCAAAAGCTTTTTCAAAATCAATCAAAAGAAGGAGTCCTGGGATGTCATTTTCTTCTGTATATTGCATTATATCGTATATTAATCTTGTATTTTCGCCAATATATCTGCCTTTAATAAATCCTGTTTGATCTTTGCTTATCAATTTATCCATAGTAGTTTTTATTCTATTTGCTATACAACCTGAACCAATTTTGTAAACAGTATTAAGTAGTGTTATGGGTCTCCAGTTTTTCAAGAATTGTTTGGGTTTATTTTCTTTTGGGATACATGTAATTATACCTTGTGTTTGAGAGATAGAAAGATTTCCTGATGAATAAGCCTGATTTATTGCTCTTACTACAAAGCATCCTAATTTGTTCCAAAATACTTTATAGAAATCTGCACCGAAACCAGAAGTTCCTGGACTTTTATTATTTGCCATATCTTTTAACACTTTAGTTGACTCGTGGTAAGATTATATGTCCTTCAAGATTACTGGATTCTGAATGTGTTAATTTAGGTGTTTCAACATTATTTACAAAATTAATAAAAGTTTCTTCAGCAAGATTAATTGATTTTGATTTAAATAACTTTCCATAAAAACATTTTGTTTCTTTGAGTATGTCGTTTTGGTCCTTTATGATCAAACCATCATCAGTTTCAATCTTGTATATTGTTTTTGAAATAAAACTATTTTTTTCTAAACTGCAGAAATATTTGCTAGGTTTTTCACCGGCTATGGACCAATTTACTCTAGACCGTATTAAATAGCCTTCAAGTTGTTGTTCCTTTATGGTGTTTAATTCATTTCTCAGTAGCTGAAGCTTATCTAAATTTGAGTCAGACAGATTAGATTCAATCTCATTTATTTCATTTAATAATTTTTTTTCCTTTGATAGATTCAATTTCTTTTTATAAGAACCATAGGATATTGATTTTCCCCTTAATTCCATCAAAAGCGTTTCTAAGAATAACTGATCGTTTATTGTAAACTGTATCTCATTATTTGGGATTTCCTTGATATTATCTGAATTATACACTAGTAACATGTATTGTTGTTTTATTTCATCAATTTTCCTGTTGATCGCGTTTAAATATTCTATATCTTTTAACAGCGAGTTATTATGCTTCCATAATCCTTTTCCATGTTTAAAATCATCAAATTTAAGTCTTAGTAAAATAACTGAGTGGTCCGACTGAAAACTTGATTCAATAGAAACGTTTTCTACATACGGTAAGAGAGTTGATGTTAGCAGAAAGAAGTCTAATCTGGCCTGTTGTAATGGGGTGGGTTTCCTCCATGTATACCTCTTCAAATCGGGGAAGAACTCTCTATAAGGATCTAATAGCTGTTTTGTTTGAATATATTGTAAGACATTTTTCCTGGCATGTTTGTTATTTGTTGTTTTGTAATTAAAATAATCCATTTCTGGGTTAAGTACTAAGTTAAAGTCTCCGCATAGCATGTATAGCTCATTTCCAAAAGTGTCGATAATACTAAATATGTTATCAAAGAAGTCAGGTTTATCAGAGTTTGGACCATACAAATTGATTATGGTAAATTTTTTCTCATCTACTGTCAAGTCTATAGCAATAAAATTTCCATCTGGATCTGTATATTTATTATGAAGTTTATATTCAAAGTTTCTATTGAACAGTATAGCAACACCTCTAGAATTAGACGTTCCTGAACTAAATATACATTCATTGTTCCACTCAGAATATATGGATTTGTACATATTTGGTGTAAAATGTGTGTCCTGGAGACAATATATGCTACATTGTTTTTGTTTTAAGAATTTAAACACCTGTAGTCTCTTTTTATTGCCATTTAGTCCTCGGCAATTGAGAGACAAAATATTTAAACTATTGATATCCATCAGATATAGAGATCAAATTATTATTAAAGGTAATTGAGAAGCAAACTTATGATATTGAGCATTCATTGTATGTATACGACAGAACAGGCAAGTACATATAGGAAAAACAAATACTAGAACAAAAACAAAGAATTTTGTTAAAGGTTTACACCTCAACATTATGGACAATCTAATAATAAAAACAAAGATAAACCTTCTTAGATCATAAATTTCTTAAAATAAATCTGGGACATGGCATTTTTGTTAGGTATATATTTAACTGTAAAGAGCTATGATACATTTGTATTCCTGTTTTACACCAATCCATGTCATACGAATGGTTGTTTCATATACTACCTACTACATGACATTTAATTCAATATTCATAGTTTCTATAAAGGGATGATCTAGTAATCAAACAACACCCGATAATGATGATATATATATTAACTGATACGTAGGAAAATCTGGTGGGCAAAAGATAAACTTGCGTTTTACATGTATAAAGTGGGGTCACTTTCACACAACCATTTTGTGTTTAGTTTATTAGCAAGTTCGATATCGTTTGGAATCTTATACCACGATCTACGTAGCTCATTCGGACATGTCTACTCGACTGAAAAACTATTCTTAGCTCATTCAGACATGTCCACCGGACTGGAAAACTAATCTTAGCTCATTCAGACATGTCCACCAGACTGGAAAACTATTCTTACCTCATTCAGACATGTCTAAGAAACTGGGAAACTATTCTTAGCTCATTCAGACATGTCCACCGGACTGGAAAACTATTCTTTGCTCATTCAGACATGTCTACCGAATTGGAAAACTATTTTTAGCTAATTCAGACATGTCCACCAGACTGGAAAACTATTCTTTGCTCATTCAGACATGTCTACCGGACTGGAAAAGTATTCTTAGCTCAGTCAGACATATCCACCGGACTGGAAAACTATTCTTAGCTCATTCAGACATATCCACCGGACTGGATAACTATTCTTATCTCATTCAGACATGTATACCGGACTGAAAAACTATTCTTAGCTCATTCAGACATGTCTACCGGACTGGAAAACTATTCATAGCTCAGTCAGACATATCCACCGGACTGAAAAACTATTCTTAGCTCATTCAGACATGTTTACCAGACTGAAAAACTATTCTTAGCTCATTCAGACATGTCCACCGGACTGGGAAACTAATCTTAGCTCATTCAGACATGTCCACCGGACTGGAAAACTATTCTTAGCTCATTCAGACATGTCTAACAAACTGGGTAACTATTCTTAGCTCATTCAGACATGTCCACCGGACTGGAAAACTATTCTTACCTCATTCAGACATGTCTACCGAACTGGAAAACTATTTTTAGCTAATTCAGACATGTCCACCAGACTGGAAAACTATTCTTTGCTCATTCAGACATGTCTACCGGACTGGAAAACTATTCTTAGCTCAGTCAGACATATCCACCGGACTGGAAAACTATTCTTAGCTCATTCAGACATCCACCGGACTGGATAACTATTCTTAGCTCATTCGGACATGTCTACTCGACTGAAAAACTATTCTTAGCTCATTCAGACATGTCCACCGGACTGGAAAACTATTCTTAGCTCATTCGGACATGTCTACCGGACTGAAAAACTATTCTTAGCTCATTCAGACATGTCTACCGGACTGGAAAACTATTCTTAGCTCATTCAGACATATCCACCGGACTGGAAAACTATTCTTAGCTCATTCGGACATGTTTACTCGACTGAAAAACTATTCTTAGCTCATTCAGACATGTCCACCGGACTGGAAAACTATTCTTAGCTCATTCAGATATGTCCACCGGTCTGGAAAACTATTCTTAGCTCATTCAGACATGTCCACCGGACTGTAAAACTATTCTTACCTCATTCAGACATGTCTACCGGACTGGAAAACTATTCTTTGCTCATTCAGACATGTCTACCGGACTGAAAAACTATTATTAGCTCATTCAGACATGTCTACCGGACTGGAAAACTATTCTTAGCTCAGTCAGACATATCCACCGGACTGAAAAACTATTCTTAGCTCATTCAGACATGTCTACCAGACTGAAAAACTATTCTTAGCTCATTCAGACATGTCCACCGGACTGGGAAACTAATCTTAGCTCATTCAGACATGTCCACCGGACTGGAAAACTATTCTTAGCTCATTCAGACATGTCTAACAAACTGGAAAACTATTCTTACCTCATTCAGACATGTCTACCGAACTGGAAAACTATTTTTAGCTAATTCAGACATGTCCACCAGACTGGAAAACTATTCTTTGCTCATTCAGACATATCCACCAGACTGGAAAACTATTCTTAGCTCATTCAGACATCCACCGGACTGGATAACTATTCTTAGCTCATTCGGACATGTCTACTCGACTGAAAAACTATTCTTAGCTCATTCAGACATGTCCACCGGACTGGAAAACTATTCTTAGCTCATTCGGACATGTCTACCGGACTGAAAAACTATTCTTAGCTCATTCAGACATGTCTACCGGACTGGAAAACTATTCTTAGCTCATTCAGACATATCCACCGGACTGGAAAACTATTCTTAGCTCATTCAGACATGTCCACCGGACTGGAAAACTATTCTTAGCTCATTCAGACATGTCCACCGGTCTGGAAAACTATTCTTAGCTCATTCAGACATGTCCACCGGACTGGAAAACTATTCTTTGTTCATTCAGACATGTCTACCGGACTGTAAAACTAGTCTTAGCTCATTCAGACATGTCTACCGGACTGGAAAACTATTCTTACCTCATTCAGACATGTCTACCGGACTGTAAAACTATTCTTACCTCATTCAGACATGTCTACCGGACTGGAATACTATTCTTTGCTCATTCAGACATGTCTACCGGACTGGAAAACTATTCTTTGCTCATTCCGACATATCTACTGGACTGGAAAACTATTCTTTGCTCATTCAGACATGTCTACCAGACTGGAAAACTATTCTTAGCTCATTCAGACATGTCTACCGGACTGGAAAACTATTCTTAGCTCATTCAGACATGTCCACCGGATTGGAAAACTATTCTTTGCTCATTCAGACATGTCTACCGGACTGTAAAACTAGTCTTACCTCATTCAGACATGTCTATCGGACTGTAAAACTATTCTTACCTCATTCAGACATGTCCACCAGACTGGAAAACTATTCTTAGCTCAGTCAGACATATCCACCGGACTGGAAAACTATTCTTAGCTCATTCAGACATCCACCGGACTGGATAACTATTCTTAGCTCATTCGGACATGTCTACTCGACTGAAAAACTATTCTTAGCTCATTCAGACATGTCCACCGGACTGGAAAACTATTCTTAGCTCATTCGGACATGTCTACCGGACTGAAAAACTATTCTTAGCTCATTCAGACATGTCTACCGGACTGGAAAACTATTCTTAGCTCATTCAGACATATCCACCGGACTGGAAAACTATTCTTAGCTCATTCGGACATGCTTACTCGACTGAAAAACTATTCTTAGCTCATTCAGACATGTCCACCGGACTGGAAAACTATTCTTAGCTCATTCAGATATGTCCACCGGTCTGGAAAACTATTCTTAGCTCATTCAGACATGTCCACCGGACTGGAAAACTATTCTTTGTTCATTCAGACATGTCTACCGGACTGTAAAACTAGTCTTAGCTCATTCAGACATGTCTACCGGACTGGAAAACTATTCTTACCTCATTCAGACATGTCTACCGGACTGTAAAACTATTCTTACCTCATTCAGACATGTCTACCGGACTGGAAAACTATTCTTTGCTCATTCAGACATGTCCACCGGATTGGAAAACTATTCTTTGCTCATTCAGACATGTCTACCGGACTGTAAAACTAGTCTTACCTCATTCAGACATGTCTACCGGACTGTAAAACTATTCTTACCTCATTCAGACATGTCTACCGGACTGGAAAACTATTCTTTGCTCATTCAGACATGTCCACCGGACTGGAAAACTATTCTTTGCTCATTCAGACATATCTACTGGACTGGAAAACTATTCTTTGCTCATTCAGACATGTCTACCGGACTGGAAAACTATTATTTGCTCATTCAGACATGTCTACCGGACTGGAAAACTATTCTTAGCTCATTCAGACATGTCCACCGGTCTGGAAAACTATTATTAGCTCATTCAGACATGTCTACCGGACTGTAAAACTATTCTTAGCTCATTCAGACAACTATTCTTAGCTCATTCAGACATGTCTACCGGGCTGTAAAACTATTCTTAGCTCAATCAGACATGTCCACCGGATTGGAAAACTATTCTTAGCTCATTCAGACAACTATTCTTAGCTCATTCAGACATGTCTACCGGACTGTAAAACTATTCTTAGCTCATTCAGACATGTCCACCGGACTGGAAAACTATTCTTAGCTCATTCAGACATGTCTACCGGACTGGAAAACTATTCTTAGCTCATTCAGACATGTCTACCGGACTGGAAAACTATTCTTAGCTCATTCAGACATGTCTACCGGACTGTAAAACTATTCTTAGCTCATTCAGACATGTCTACCGGACTGTAAAACTATTCTTAGCTCATTCAGACATGTCTACCGGACTGGAAAACTATTCTTAGCTCATTCAGACATGTCTACCGGACTGGAAAACTATTCTTAGCTCATTCAGACATGTCTACCGGACTGGAAAACTATTCTTAGCTCATTCAGACATGTCTACCGGACTGGAAAACTATTCTTAGCTCATTCAGACATGTCTACCGGACTGGAAAACTATTCTTAGCTCATTCAGACATGTCTACCGGACTGAAAAACTATTCTTAGCTCATTCAGACATGTCTACCGGACTGGAAAACTATTCTTAGCTCATTCAGACATGTCCACCGGACTGAAAAACTATTCTTAGCTCATTCAGACATGTCTACCAGACTGAAAAACTATTCTTAGCTCATTCAGACATGTCCACCGGACTGGAAAACTATTCTTAGCTCATTCAGACATGTCTACCGAACTGGAAAACTATTTTTAGCTAATTCAGACATGTCCACCAGACTGGAAAACTATTCTTTGCTCATTCAGACATGTCTACCGGACTGGAAAACTATTCTTAGCTCAGTCAGACATATCCACCGGACTGGAAAACTATTCTTAGCTCATTCAGACATGTCTACCGGACTGGAAAACTATTCTTTGCTCATTCAGACATGTCCACCGGACTGGAAAACTATTCTTTGCTCATTCAGACATGTCTACCGGACTGTAAAACTAGTCTTACCTCATTCAGACATGTCTACCGGACTGTAAAACTATTCTTACCTCATTCAGACATGTCTACCGGACTGGAAAACTATTCTTTGCTCATTCAGACATGTCTACCGGACTGGAAAACTATTCTTTGCTCATTCCGACATATCTACTGGACTGGAAAACTATTCTTTGCTCATTCAGACATGTCTACCAGACTGGAAAACTATTCTTAGCTCATTCAGACATGTCTACCGGACTGGAAAACTATTCTTAGCTCATTCAGACATGTCTACCGGACTGAAAAACTATTCTTAGCTCATTCAGACATGTCTACCGGACTGGAAAACTATTCTTAGCTCATTCAGACATGTCCACCGGACTGGAAAACTATTCTTAGCTCATTCAGACATGTCTACCAGACTGAAAAACTATTCTTAGCTCATTCAGACATGTCCACCGGACTGGAAAACTATTCTTAGCTCATTCAGACATGTCTACCGGACTGGAAAACTATTCTTAGCTCATTCAGACATGTCCACCGGACTGGAAAACTATTCTTAGCTCATTCAGACATGTCTACCGGACTGGAAAACTATTCTTAGCTCATTCAGACATATCCACCGGACTGGAAAACTATTCTTAGCTCATTCAGACATGTCCACCGGACTGGAAAACTATTCTTAGCTCATTCAGACATGTCCACCGGACTGGAAAACTATTCTTACCTCATTCAGACATGTCTACCGGACTGTAAAACTATTCTTACCTCATTCAGACATGTCTACCGGACTGGAAAACTATTCTTTGCTCATTCAGACATGTCCACCGGATTGGAAAACTATTCTTTGCTCATTCAGACATGTCTACCGGACTGTAAAACTAGTCTTACCTCATTCAGACATGTCTATCGGACTGTAAAACTATTCTTACCTCATTCAGACATGTCCACCAGACTGGAAAACTATTCTTAGCTCAGTCAGACATATCCACCGGACTGGAAAACTATTCTTAGCTCATTCAGACATCCACCGGACTGGATAACTATTCTTAGCTCATTCGGACATGTCTACTCGACTGAAAAACTATTCTTAGCTCATTCAGACATGTCCACCGGACTGGAAAACTATTCTTAGCTCATTCGGACATGTCTACCGGACTGAAAAACTATTCTTAGCTCATTCAGACATGTCTACCGGACTGGAAAACTATTCTTAGCTCATTCAGACATATCCACCGGACTGGAAAACTATTCTTAGCTCATTCGGACATGCTACTCGACTGAAAAACTATTCTTAGCTCATTCAGACATGTCCACCGGACTGGAAAACTATTCTTAGCTCATTCAGATATGTCCACCGGTCTGGAAAACTATTCTTAGCTCATTCAGACATGTCCACCGGACTGGAAAACTATTCTTTGTTCATTCAGACATGTCTACCGGACTGTAAAACTAGTCTTAGCTCATTCAGACATGTCTACCGGACTGGAAAACTATTCTTACCTCATTCAGACATGTCTACCGGACTGTAAAACTATTCTTACCTCATTCAGACATGTCTACCGGACTGGAAAACTATTCTTTGCTCATTCAGACATGTCCACCGGATTGGAAAACTATTCTTTGCTCATTCAGACATGTCTACCGGACTGTAAAACTAGTCTTACCTCATTCAGACATGTCTACCGGACTGTAAAACTATTCTTACCTCATTCAGACATGTCTACCGGACTGTAAAACTATTCTTTGCTCATTCAGACATGTCCACCGGACTGGAAAACTATTCTTTGCTCATTCAGACATATCTACTGGACTGGAAAACTATTCTTTGCTCATTCAGACATGTCTACCGGACTGGAAAACTATTATTTGCTCATTCAGACATGTCTACCGGACTGGAAAACTATTCTTAGCTCATTCAGACATGTCCACCGGACTGGAAAACTATTATTAGCTCATTCAGACATGTCTACCGGACTGTAAAACTATTCTTAGCTCATTCAGACAACTATTCTTAGCTCATTCAGACATGTCTACCGGGCTGTAAAACTATTCTTAGCTCATTCAGACATGTCTACCGGACTGTAAAACTATTCTTAGCTCATTCAGACATGTCCACCGGACTGGAAAACTATTCTTAGCTCATTCAGATATGTCCACCGGTCTGGAAAACTATTCTTAGCTCATTCAGACATGTCCACCGGACTGGAAAACTATTCTTTGCTCATTCAGACATGTCTACCGGACTGTAAAACTATTCTTAGCTCATTCAGACATGTCTACCGGACTGGAAAACTATTCTTACCTCATTCAGACATGTCTACCGGACTGTAAAACTATTCTTACCTCATTCAGACATGTCTACCGGACTGGAAAACTATTCTTTGCTCATTCAGACATGTCCACCGGATTGGAAAACTATTCTTTGCTCATTCAGACATGTCTACCGGACTGTAAAACTAGTCTTACCTCATTCAGACATGTCTACCGGACTGTAAAACTATTCTTACCTCATTCAGACATGTCTACCGGACTGTAAAACTATTCTTTGCTCATTCAGACATGTCCACCGGACTGGAAAACTATTCTTTGCTCATTCAGACATATCTACTGGACTGGAAAACTATTCTTTGCTCATTCAGACATGTCTACCGGACTGGAAAACTATTATTTGCTCATTCAGACATGTCTACCGGACTGGAAAACTATTCTTAGCTCATTCAGACATGTCCACCGGTCTGGAAAACTATTATTAGCTCATTCAGACATGTCTACCGGACTGTAAAACTATTCTTAGCTCATTCAGACAACTATTCTTAGCTCATTCAGACATGTCTACCGGGCTGTAAAACTATTCTTAGCTCATTCAGACATGTCTACCGGACTGTAAAACTATTCTTAGCTCATTCAGACAACTATTCTTAGCTCATTCAGACATGTCTACCGGGCTGTAAAACTATTCTTAGCTCATTCAGACATGTCCACCGGACTGGAAAACTATTCTTAGCTCATTCAGACATGTCTACCGGACTGGAAAACTATTCTTAGCTCATTCAGACATGTCTACCGGACTGGAAAACTATTCTTAGCTCATTCAGACATGTCTACCGGACTGTAAAACTATTCTTAGCTCATTCAGACAACTATTCTTAGCTCATTCAGACATGTCTACCGGACTGGAAAACTATTCTTAGCTCATTCAGACATGTCCACCGGACTGGAAAACTATTCTTAGCTCATTCGGACATGTCTACTCACTGAAAACTATTCTTAGCTCATTCGACATGTCACGACTGAAACTACTCACACACAAGACATGTCTACCGGACTGGAAAACTATTCTTAGCTCATTCAGACATGTCTACCGGACTGGAAAACTATTCTTAGCTCATTCAGACATGTCTACCGGACTGGAAAACTATTCTTAGCTCATTCAGACATGTCTACCGGACTGGAAAACTATTCTTAGCTCATTCAGACATGTCTACCGGACTGAAAAACTATTCTTAGCTCATTCAGACATGTCCACCGGACTGGAAAACTAATCTTAGCTCATTCAGACATGTCCACCAGACTGGAAAACTATTCTTAGCTCATTCAGACATGTCTACCAGACTGGAAAACTATTCTTAGCTCATTCAGACATGTCCACCGGACTGGAAAACTATTCTTAGCTCATTCAGACATGTCTACCGAACTGGAAAACTATTCTTAGCTCATTCAGACATGTCCACCGGACTGGAAAACTATTCTTAGCTCATTCAGACATGTCTACCGGACTGGAAAACTATTCTTAGCTCATTCAGACATATCCACCGGACTGGAAAACTATTCTTAGCTCATTCAGACATATCCACCGGACTGGAAAACTATTCTTAGCTCATTCAGACATGTCTACCCGACTGAAAAACTATTCTTAGCTCATTCAGACATGTCCACCGGACTGAAAAACTATTCTTAGCTCATTCAGACATGTCTACCGGACTGGAAAACTATTCTTAGCTCATTCAGACATGTCCACCGGACTGGAAAACTATTCTTAGCTCATTCAGACATGTCTACCGGACTGGAAAACTATTCTTAGCTCATTCAGACATGTCCACCGGACTGGAAAACTATTCTTAGCTCATTCAGATATGTCCACCGGTCTGGAAAACTATTCTTAGCTCATTCAGACATGTCCACCGGACTGGAAAACTATTCTTTGCTCATTCAGACATGTCTACCGGACTGTAAAACTATTCTTAGCTCATTCAGACATGTCTACCGGACTGGAAAACTATTCTTACCTCATTCAGACATGTCTACCGGACTGTAAAACTATTCTTACCTCATTCAGACATGTCTACCGGACTGGAAAACTATTCTTTGCTCATTCAGACATGTCCACCGGATTGGAAAACTATTCTTTGCTCATTCAGACATGTCTACCGGACTGTAAAACTAGTCTTACCTCATTCAGACATGTCTACCGGACTGTAAAACTATTCTTACCTCATTCAGACATGTCCACCAGACTGGAAAACTATTCTTAGCTCAGTCAGACATATCCACCGGACTGGAAAACTATTCTTAGCTCATTCAGACATCCACCGGACTGGATAACTATTCTTAGCTCATTCGGACATGTCTACTCGACTGAAAAACTATTCTTAGCTCATTCAGACATGTCCACCGGACTGGAAAACTATTCTTAGCTCATTCGGACATGTCTACCGGACTGAAAAACTATTCTTAGCTCATTCAGACATGTCTACCGGACTGGAAAACTATTCTTAGCTCATTCAGACATATCCACCGGACTGGAAAACTATTCTTAGCTCATTCGGACATGCTTACTCGACTGAAAAACTATTCTTAGCTCATTCAGACATGTCCACCGGACTGGAAAACTATTCTTAGCTCATTCAGACATGTCTACCGGACTGTAAAACTATTCTTAGCTCATTCAGACATGTCTACCGGACTGGAAAACTATTCTTTGCTCATTCAGACATGTCTACCGGACTGTAAAACTAGTCTTACCTCATTCAGACATGTCTACCGGACTGTAAAACTATTCTTACCTCATTCAGACATGTCTACCGGACTGTAAAACTATTCTTTGCTCATTCAGACATGTCCACCGGACTGGAAAACTATTCTTTGCTCATTCAGACATATCTACTGGACTGGAAAACTATTCTTTGCTCATTCAGACATGTCTACCGGACTGGAAAACTATTATTTGCTCATTCAGACATGTCTACCGGACTGGAAAACTATTCTTAGCTCATTCAGACATGTCCACCGGTCTGGAAAACTATTATTAGCTCATCAGACAACTATTCTTAGCTCATTCAGACATGTCTACCGGACTGGAAAACTATTCTTAGCTCATTCAGACATGTCTACCGGACTGGAAAACTATTCTTTGCTCATTCAGACATGTCTACCGGACTGGAAAACTATTCTTAGCTCATTCAGACATATCCACCGGACTGGAAAACTATTCTTAGCTCATTCAGACAACTATTCTTAGCTCATTCAGACATGTCTACCGGGCTGTAAAACTATTCTTAGCTCATTCAGACATGTCCACCGGACTGGAAAACTATCTTAGCTCATTCAGACATGTCTACCGGCTGGAAAACTATTCTTAGCTCATTCAGACATGTCTACCGGACTGGAAAACTATTCTTAGCTCATTCAGACATGTCTACCGGACTGTAAAACTATTCTTACTCATCAGACATTCACCGGATGGAAAACTATTCTTAGCTCATTCAGACAACTATTCTTAGCTCATTCAGACATGTCTACCGGACTGGAAAACTATTCTTAGCTCATTCAGACATGTCCACCGGACTGGAAAACTATTCTTAGCTCATTCAGACATGTCTACCGGACTGGAAAACTATTCTTAGCTCATTCAGACATGTCTACCGGACTGTAAAACTATTCTTACTCATTCAGACAACTATTCTTAGCTCATTCAGACATGTCTACCGGACTGGAAAACTATTCTTTGCTCATTCAGACATGTCCACCGGACTGGAAAACTATTCTTAGCTCATTCAGACATGTCTACCGGACTGTAAAACTATTCTTAGCTCATTCAGACATGTCCACCGGACTGGAAAACTATTCTTAGCTCATTCAGACATGTCTACCGGACTGGAAAACTATTCTTAGCTCATTCAGACATGTCCACCAGACTGGAAAACTATTCTTAGCTCATTCAGACATGTCTACCGGACTGGAAAACTATTCTTAGCTCATTCAGACATATCCACCGGACTGGAAAACTATTCTTAGCTCATTCAGACAACTATTCTTAGCTCATTCAGACATGTCTACCGGACTGAAAAACTATTCTTAGCTCATTCAGACATGTCCACCGGACTGGAAAACTATTCTTAGCTCATTCAGACATGTCTACCGGACTGGAAAACTATTCTTAGCTCATTCAGACATGTCTACCGGACTGGAAAACTATTCTTAGCTCATTCAGACATGTCTACCGGACTGTAAAACTATTCTTAGCTCATTCAGACAACTATTCTTAGCTCATTCAACATGTCTACCGGACTGGAAAACTATTCTTTGCTCATTCAGACATGTCCACCGGACTGGAAAACTATTCTTTGCTCATTCAGACATGTCTACCGGACTGTAAAACTAGTCTTACCTCATTCAGACATGTCTACCGGACTGTAAAACTATTCTTACCTCATTCAGACATGTCTACCGGACTGTAAAACTATTCTTTGCTCATTCAGACATGTCTACCGGACTGGAAAACTATTCTTTGCTCATTCAGACATATCTACTGGACTGGAAAACTATTCTTTGCTCATTCAGACATGTCTACCGGACTGGAAAACTATTATTTGCTCATTCAGACATGTCTACCGGACTGGAAAACTATTCTTAGCTCATTCAGACATGTCCACCGGTCTGGAAAACTATTATTAGCTCATTCAGACATGTCTACCGGACTGTAAAACTATTCTTAGCTCATTCAGACAACTATTCTTAGCTCATTCAGACATTGCTACCGGACTGTAAAACTATTCTTAGCTCAATCAGACATGTCCACCGGACTGGAAAACTATTCTTAGCTCATTCAGACAACACTTAGCTCATTCAGACATGTCTACCGGACTGTAAAACTATTCTTAGCTCATTCAGACATGTCCACCGGACTGGAAAACTAGTCTTAGCTCATTCAGACATGTCTACCGGACTGGAAAACTATTCTTAGCTCATTCAGACATGTCTACCGGACTGGATAACTATTCTTAGCTCATTCAGACATGTCTACCGGACTGTAAACTATTCTTAGCTCATTCAGACAACTATTCTTAGCTCATTCAGACATGTCTACCGGACTGGAAAACTATTCTTAGCTCATTCAGACATGTCCACCGGACTGTAAAACTATTCTTAGCTCATTCGGACATGTCTACTCTACTGAAAAACTATGCTTAGCTCATTCGGACATGTCCACCGGACTGGACAACTAGTCTTGGCTCATTCAGACATGTCTACCGGACTGGAAAACTATTCTTAGCTCATTCAGACATGTCCACCTGTCTGGAAAACTATTATTAGCTCATTCAGAATGTCTACCGGAATTGAAAACTATTCTTAGCTCAATTGC
>CM026398.1:57108146-57154563 GCA_014843695.1 Archivesica marissinica | reverse complement strand
CACACTCACAAATACCCGCCTGTCTTATCGTTGTCCGTGCGTATATAGATAAAACATGCTTCTCAATATTTCTACCTTAGATGCGTTTACATACATGAGGTAATGCTTTTAATATCGACCAAAGTTGTACAGTTTGGTAAAAAAAAAAAAAATCAAATACAACAACATTTCAACACAGCTCTGGCATAAATACGTTCATAGATTCCCATATTCTTCTAAAGTTATCTATATTATTATTAACCACTGCAGCCTTTTTGTTTATATTGTAATAATATAATATGATATGTTTTGCTCCTATTACTGTAAGGGGGCATTCTTGCATTTTACATATATACATTTTCAAAAAGATAATTATCAAATTCTTTGCTATCTCGTTATTATTGAGATTAATGTATCCAAAGATCATTGTATTTTCATTTAAAGGTGCAAATAAGTCTATTGATGGCGTTAATAAAGCAGTGATTAGTTTCCTAGTTGCATTGCATCCCCAGAATAAGTGTTCTATTGTTTCATTCTCAGTCTTACAGAAGGTGCAAAGTGGGCTGTCCTTGTACTTTATTTTATTTAGTAAATCGTTTGTTCCTAAAATTCTATGTAATATTCTTATTTGGAACCACTGTAGTTTAGAATCTTTTGTTATATTGAAAGGCAAAGAATAAATTTGTTTCCACTCCTCTTTATTAAATGTTACACTAGGCTTTTCTAACCATTTTGCTTGACTAGTTGGCATAGAAGTATTGTTATTTAAGATATTATACATTGCTTTTGACCCTTTCTTATTTATAGTTATGTCTTTTAGAGTGGGTGGTAATGTTGGTCTGGGTGGTATGACAATGTCGTTTGTAGTTATATTGTACGTTATTAATAGTTGTTTTACAGCATTTAAAACACCCTGATAAACTAAATAGTTTGTTGTGACATTGTATGTTTTCTTAAATTCATCTAATGTTAAAAAAGTGCCATCAGCATGTAAAAGGTCAGCTATGTAATGGACACCTGCATCAAACCAGGATTTTAAGAAGACACTCTTCGCACCAATTAATAGTTTATGATTATAAAACAAGGGTATGTTACCTATACACTCTTTTTTCACTACACTGTGCTCTATCAAATTAGCAAAGGCACCTAAGGTGTCCTTCCAAAACATGTTATTACTTTCTCTAGATAGTTTTTCAACATAGTGTTTTCCGCAATGGAATAATTTCTGCATTTCAAGTTTTTCATTAACAATACTTATCCAACTTCCATTACCTAATATTCTTCTTAACCATGTAAGTTTTAAAGCCTTTATGGAAGCAGTTATATTGATCATTTTTAAACCTCCCTATGTGTACTCATTTACTAGAATATTGCTTTTTATTTTGGCAGTACCTTGCCAAATAAAATCATAAATTAATGTATTTAGGTAATTAATAAGTTCCTCTGGTGGGTTTGGCAATGCAATAAATAAGTGGTTAAGAGTGGAAATTAATAGAGTTTTAATAACTGTTATTTTTCCAATAGGTGTTAATATTCTTCTTTTCCATTGTTTAATAACGTTTTGGATCTTTTCAATTTTATCTTTATAATTTATTTCTATTATCTTGTTCAAATCTACATGGAAATGTATGCCTAACATTTTGAAACTATGTTGATTCCAAGATAGTTTCCATCTTGTTTTTATACTATCACTAGAAAATTTCTTTCTACCTATCCATACAACCTTAGTCTTATCAAAGTTTACATTTAATCCAGATATAATAGCATAATCCGATAAAGTATTTAATGTCTGATTCAGAGATTCTGTTGATCCATCTAAGATCATGGTTGTGTCATCTGCAAATTGTGATAATTTATGTTCTACGTTATTTATGTCAATTCCTTTAATCTGTTTATTGCTTTTTATTTTCAAAGACAAAACTTCTGCACACAAGATGAATATGTAACAGGATAAAGGGTCTCCTTGCCTACATCCACGGCCAATTTTTATAAAATCTGATAAAATTCCACATTGATTTACCGCGGACTGTGCATCTTTATATAAAATATCAAACCACTTTTTAATGGATGACCCAAAATTAAAGAAGGATAAAGTCTTTTGAACAAATGACCACGACAGGGAGTCAAAAGCTTTTTCAAAATCAATCAAAAGAAGGAGTCCTGGGATGTCATTTTCTTCTGTATATTGCATTATATCGTATATTAATCTTGTATTTTCGCCAATATATCTGCCTTTAATAAATCCTGTTTGATCTTTGCTTATCAATTTATCCATAGTAGTTTTTATTCTATTTGCTATACAACCTGAACCAATTTTGTAAACAGTATTAAGTAGTGTTATGGGTCTCCAGTTTTTCAAGAATTGTTTGGGTTTATTTTCTTTTGGGATACATGTAATTATACCTTGTGTTTGAGAGATAGAAAGATTTCCTGATGAATAAGCCTGATTTATTGCTCTTACTACAAAGCATCCTAATTTGTTCCAAAATACTTTATAGAAATCTGCACCGAAACCAGAAGTTCCTGGACTTTTATTATTTGCCATATCTTTTAACACTTTAGTTGACTCGTGGTAAGATTATATGTCCTTCAAGATTACTGGATTCTGAATGTGTTAATTTAGGTGTTTCAACATTATTTACAAAATTAATAAAAGTTTCTTCAGCAAGATTAATTGATTTTGATTTAAATAACTTTCCATAAAAACATTTTGTTTCTTTGAGTATGTCGTTTTGGTCCTTTATGATCAAACCATCATCAGTTTCAATCTTGTATATTGTTTTTGAAATAAAACTATTTTTTTCTAAACTGCAGAAATATTTGCTAGGTTTTTCACCGGCTATGGACCAATTTACTCTAGACCGTATTAAATAGCCTTCAAGTTGTTGTTCCTTTATGGTGTTTAATTCATTTCTCAGTAGCTGAAGCTTATCTAAATTTGAGTCAGACAGATTAGATTCAATCTCATTTATTTCATTTAATAATTTTTTTTCCTTTGATAGATTCAATTTCTTTTTATAAGAACCATAGGATATTGATTTTCCCCTTAATTCCATCAAAAGCGTTTCTAAGAATAACTGATCGTTTATTGTAAACTGTATCTCATTATTTGGGATTTCCTTGATATTATCTGAATTATACACTAGTAACATGTATTGTTGTTTTATTTCATCAATTTTCCTGTTGATCGCGTTTAAATATTCTATATCTTTTAACAGCGAGTTATTACATGCTTCCATAATCCTTTTCCATGTTTAAAATCATCAAATTTAAGTCTTAGTAAAATAACTGAGTGGTCCGACTGAAAACTTGATTCAATAGAAACGTTTTCTACATACGGTAAGAGAGTTGATGTTAGCAGAAAGAAGTCTAATCTGGCCTGTTGTAATGGGGTGGGTTTCCTCCATGTATACCTCTTCAAATCGGGGAAGAACTCTCTATAAGGATCTAATAGCTGTTTTGTTTGAATATATTGTAAGACATTTTTCCTGGCATGTTTGTTATTTGTTGTTTTGTAATTAAAATAATCCATTTCTGGGTTAAGTACTAAGTTAAAGTCTCCGCATAGCATGTATAGCTCATTTCCAAAAGTGTCGATAATACTAAATATGTTATCAAAGAAGTCAGGTTTATCAGAGTTTGGACCATACAAATTGATTATGGTAAATTTTTTCTCATCTACTGTCAAGTCTATAGCAATAAAATTTCCATCTGGATCTGTATATTTATTATGAAGTTTATATTCAAAGTTTCTATTGAACAGTATAGCAACACCTCTAGAATTAGACGTTCCTGAACTAAATATACATTCATTGTTCCACTCAGAATATATGGATTTGTACATATTTGGTGTAAAATGTGTGTCCTGGAGACAATATATGCTACATTGTTTTTGTTTTAAGAATTTAAACACCTGTAGTCTCTTTTTATTGCCATTTAGTCCTCGGCAATTGAGAGACAAAATATTTAAACTATTGATATCCATCAGATATAGAGATCAAATTATTATTAAAGGTAATTGAGAAGCAAACTTATGATATTGAGCATTCATTGTATGTATACGACAGAACAGGCAAGTACATATAGGAAAAACAAATACTAGAACAAAAACAAAGAATTTTGTTAAAGGTTTACACCTCAACATTATGGACAATCTAATAATAAAAACAAAGATAAACCTTCTTAGATCATAAATTTCTTAAAATAAATCTGGGACATGGCATTTTTGTTAGGTATATATTTAACTGTAAAGAGCTATGATACATTTGTATTCCTGTTTTACACCAATCCATGTCATACGAATGGTTGTTTCATATACTACCTACTACATGACATTTAATTCAATATTCATAGTTTCTATAAAGGGATGATCTAGTAATCAAACAACACCCGATAATGATGATATATATATTAACTGATACGTAGGAAAATCTGGTGGGCAAAAGATAAACTTGCGTTTTACATGTATAAAGTGGGGTCACTTTCACACAACCATTTTGTGTTTAGTTTATTAGCAAGTTCGATATCGTTTGGAATCTTATACCACGATCTACGTAGCTCATTCGGACATGTCTACTCGACTGAAAAACTATTCTTAGCTCATTCAGACATGTCCACCGGACTGGAAAACTATTCTTAGCTCATTCAGACATGTCTACCGGACTGAAAAACTAATCTTAGTTCATTCAGACATGTCCACCGGACTGGGAAACTAATCTTAGCTCATTCAGACATGTCCACCAGACTGGAAAACTATTCTTACCTCATTCAGACATGTCTAAGAAACTGGGAAACTATTCTTAGCTCATTCAGACATGTCCACCGGACTGGAAAACTATTCTTTGCTCATTCAGACATGTCTACCGAATTGGAAAACTATTTTTAGCTAATTCAGACATGTCCACCAGACTGGAAAACTATTCTTTGCTCATTCAGACATGTCTACCGGACTGGAAAAGTATTCTTAGCTCAGTCAGACATATCCACCGGACTGGAAAACTATTCTTAGCTCATTCAGACATATCCACCGGACTGGATAACTATTCTTATCTCATTCAGACATGTATACCGGACTGAAAAACTATTCTTAGCTCATTCAGACATGTCTACCGGACTGGAAAACTATTCATAGCTCAGTCAGACATATCCACCGGACTGAAAAACTATTCTTAGCTCATTCAGACATGTTTACCAGACTGAAAAACTATTCTTAGCTCATTCAGACATGTCCACCGGACTGGGAAACTAATCTTAGCTCATTCAGACATGTCCACCGGACTGGAAAACTATTCTTAGCTCATTCAGACATGTCTAACAAACTGGGTAACTATTCTTAGCTCATTCAGACATGTCCACCGGACTGGAAAACTATTCTTACCTCATTCAGACATGTCTACCGAACTGGAAAACTATTTTTAGCTAATTCAGACATGTCCACCAGACTGGAAAACTATTCTTTGCTCATTCAGACATGTCTACCGGACTGGAAAACTATTCTTAGCTCAGTCAGACATATCCACCGGACTGGAAAACTATTCTTTGCTCATTCAGACATCCACCGGACTGGATAACTATTCTTAGCTCATTCGGACATGTCTACTCGACTGAAAAACTATTCTTAGCTCATTCAGACATGTCCACCGGACTGGAAAACTATTCTTAGCTCATTCGGACATGTCTACCGGACTGAAAAACTATTCTTAGCTCATTCAGACATGTCTACCGGACTGGAAAACTATTCTTAGCTCATTCAGACATATCCACCGGACTGGAAAACTATTCTTAGCTCATTCGGACATGTTTACTCGACTGAAAAACTATTCTTAGCTCATTCAGACATGTCCACCGGACTGGAAAACTATTCTTAGCTCATTCAGATATGTCCACCGGTCTGGAAAACTATTCTTAGCTCATTCAGACATGTCCACCAGACTGTAAAACTATTCTTACCTCATTCAGACATGTCTACCGGACTGGACAACTATTCTTTGCTCATTCAGACATGTCTACCGGACTGAAAAACTATTATTAGCTCATTCAGACATGTCTACCGGACTGGAAAACTATTCTTAGCTCAGTCAGACATATCCACCGGACTGAAAAACTATTCTTAGCTCATTCAGACATGTCTACCAGACTGAAAAACTATTCTTAGCTCATTCAGACATGTCCACCGGACTGGGAAACTAATCTTAGCTCATTCAGACATGTCCACCGGACTGGAAATCTATTCTTAGCTCATTCAGACATGTCTAACAAACTGGAAAACTATTCTTACCTCATTCAGACATGTCTACCGAACTGGAAAACTATTTTTAGCTAATTCAGACATGTCCACCAGACTGGAAAAATATTCTTTGCTCATTCAGACATATCCACCAGACTGGAAAACTATTCTTAGCTCATTCTCAGGACATGTCTACTCGACTGAAAAACTATTCTTAGCTCATTCAGACATGTCCACCGGACTGGAAAACTATTCTTAGCTCATTCGGACATGTCTACCGGACTGAAAAACTATTCTTAGCTCATTCAGACATGTCTACCGGACTGGAAAACTATTCTTAGCTCATTCAGACATATCCACCGGACTGGAAAACTATTCTTAGCTCATTCAGACATGTCCACCGGACTGGAAAACTATTCTTAGCTCATTCAGATATGTCCACCGGTCTGGAAAACTATTCTTAGCTCATTCAGACATGTCCACCGGACTGGAAAACTATTCTTTGTTCATTCAGACATGTCTACCGGACTGTAAAACTAGTCTTAGCTCATTCAGACATGTCTACCGGACTGGAAAACTATTCTTACCTCATTCAGACATGTCTACAGGACTGTAAAACTATTCTTACCTCATTCAGACATGTCTACCGGACTGGAATACTATTCTTTGCTCATTCAGACATGTCTACCGGACTGGAAAACTATTCTTTGCTCATTCCGACATATCTACTGGACTGGAAAACTATTCTTTGCTCATTCAGACATGTCTACCAGACTGGAAAACTATTATTTGCTCATTCAGACATGTCTACCGGACTGGAAAACTATTCTTTGCTCATTCAGACATGTCCACCGGACTGGAAAACTATTCTTAGCTCATTCAGACATGTCTACCGGACTGTAAAACTATTCTTACCTCATTCAGACATGTCTACCGGACTGGAAAACTATTCTTAGCTCATTCAGACATGTCCACCGGACTGGAAAACTATTCTTAGCTCATTCAGACATGTCCACCGGACTGGAAAACTATTCTTAGCTCATTCAGACATGTCCACCGGACTGGAAAACTATTCTTAGCTCATTCGGACATGTCTACCGGACTGAAAAACTATTCTTAGCTCATTCAGACATGTCTACCGGACTGGAAAACTATTCTTAGCTCATTCAGACATATCCACCGGACTGGAAAACTATTCTTAGCTCATTCGGACATGCTTACTCGACTGAAAAACTATTCTTAGCTCATTCAGACATGTCCACCGGACTGGAAAACTATTCTTAGCTCATTCAGATATGTCCACCGGTCTGGAAAACTATTCTTAGCTCATTCAGACATGTCCACCGGACTGGAAAACTATTCTTTGTTCATTCAGACATGTCTACCGGACTGTAAAACTAGTCTTAGCTCATTCAGACATGTCTACCGGACTGGAAAACTATTCTTACCTCATTCAGACATGTCTACCGGACTGTAAAACTATTCTTACCTCATTCAGACATGTCTACCGGACTGGAAAACTATTCTTTGCTCATTCAGACATGTCCACCGGATTGGAAAACTATTCTTTGCTCATTCAGACATGTCTACCGGACTGTAAAACTAGTCTTACCTCATTCAGACATGTCTACCGGACTGTAAAACTATTCTTACCTCATTCAGACATGTCTACCGGACTGTAAAACTATTCTTTGCTCATTCAGACATGTCCACCGGACTGGAAAACTATTCTTTGCTCATTCAGACATATCTACTGGACTGGAAAACTATTCTTTGCTCATTCAGACATGTCTACCGGACTGGAAAACTATTATTTGCTCATTCAGACATGTCTACCGGACTGGAAAACTATTCTTAGCTCATTCAGACATGTCCACCGGTCTGGAAAACTATTATTAGCTCATTCAGACATGTCTACCGGACTGTAAAACTATTCTTAGCTCATTCAGACAACTATTCTTAGCTCATTCAGACATGTCTACCGGGCTGTAAAACTATTCTTAGCTCAATCAGACATGTCCACCGGATTGGAAAACTATTCTTAGCTCATTCAGACAACTATTCTTAGCTCATTCAGACATGTCTACCGGGCTGTAAAACTATTCTTAGCTCATTCAGACATGTCCACCGGACTGGAAAACTAGTCTTAGCTCATTCAGACATATCTACCGGACTGGAAAACTATTCTTAGCTCATTCAGACATGTCTACCGGACTGGATAACTATTCTTAGCTCATTCAGACATGTCTACCGGACTGTAAAACTATTCTTAGCTCATTCAGACAACTATTCTTAGCTCATTCAGACATGTGTACCGGACTGGAAAACTATTCTTAGCTCATTCAGACATGTCCACCGGATTGGAAAACTATTCTTTGCTCATTCAGACATGTCTACCGGACTGTAAAACTAGTCTTACCTTATTCAGACATGTCTACCGGACTGTAAAACTATTCTTACCTCATTCAGACATGTCTACCGGACTGGAAAACTATTCTTTGCTCATTCAGACATGTCTACCGGACTGGAAAACTATTCTTTGCTCATTCAGACATATCTACTGGACTGGAAAACTATTCTTTGCTCATTCAGACATGTCTACCAGACTGGAAAACTATTATTTGCTCATTCAGACATGTCTACCGGACTGGAAAACTATTCTTAGCTCATTCAGACATGTCTACCGGACTGAAAAACTATTCTTAGCTCATTCAGACATGTCTACCGGACTGGAAAACTATTCTTAGCTCAGTCAGACATATCCACCGGACTGAAAAACTATTCTTAGCTCATTCAGACATGTCTACCAGACTGAAAAACTATTCTTAGCTCATTCAGACATGTCCACCGGACTGGAAAACTATTCTTATCTCATTCAGACATGTCTACCGAACTGGAAAACTATTTTTAGCTAATTCAGACATGTCCACCAGACTGGAAAACTATTCTTTGCTCATTCAGACATGTCTACCGGACTGGAAAACTATTCTTAGCTCAGTCAGACATATCCACCGGACTGGAAAACTATTCTTAGCTCATTCAGATATGTCCACCGGTCTGGAAAACTATTCTTAGCTCATTCAGACATGTCCACCGGACTGGAAAACTATTCTTTGTTCATTCAGACATGTCTACCGGACTGTAAAACTAGTCTTAGCTCATTCAGACATGTCTACCGGACTGGAAAACTATTCTCCTCATTCAGACATGTCTACCGGACTGTAAAACTATTCTTACCTCATTCAGACATGTCTACCGGACTGGAAAACTATTCTTTGCTCATTCAGACATGTCCACCGGATTGGAAAACTATTCTTAGCTCATTCAGACATGTCTACCGGACTGTAAAACTAGTCTTACCTCATTCAGACATGTCTATCGGACTGTAAAACTATTCTTACCTCATTCAGACATGTCCACCAGACTGGAAAACTATTCTTAGCTCAGTCAGACATATCCACCGGACTGGAAAACTATTCTTAGCTCATTCAGACATCCACCGGACTGGATAACTATTCTTAGCTCATTCGGACATGTCTACTCGACTGAAAAACTATTCTTAGCTCATTCAGACATGTCCACCGGACTGGAAAACTATTCTTAGCTCATTCGGACATGTCTACCGGACTGAAAAACTATTCTTAGCTCATTCAGACATGTCTACCGGACTGGAAAACTATTCTTAGCTCATTCAGACATATCCACCGGACTGGAAAACTATTCTTAGCTCATTCGGACATGTTTACTCGACTGAAAAACTATTCTTAGCTCATTCAGACATGTCCACCGGACTGGAAAACTATTCTTAGCTCATTCAGATATGTCCACCGGACTGGAAAACTATTCTTTGCTCATTCAGACATGTCTACCGGACTGTAAAACTAGTCTTAGCTCATTCAGACATGTCTACCGGACTGGAAAACTATTCTTACCTCATTCAGACATGTCTACCGGACTGTAAAACTATTCTTACCTCATTCAGACATGTCTACCGGACTGGAAAACTATTCTTTGCTCATTCAGACATGTCCACCGGACTGGAAAACTATTCTTTGCTCATTCAGACATGTCTACCGGACTGTAAAACTAGTCTTACCTCATTCAGACATGTCTACCGGACTGTAAAACTATTCTTACCTCATTCAGACATGTCTACCGGACTGTAAAACTATTCTTTGCTCATTCAGACATGTCCACCGGACTGGAAAACTATTCTTTGCTCATTCAGACATATCTACTGGACTGGAAAACTATTCTTTGCTCATTCAGACATGTCTACCGGACTGGAAAACTATTATTTGCTCATTCAGACATGTCTACCGGACTGGAAAACTATTCTTAGCTCATTCAGACATGTCCACCGGTCTGGAAAACTATTATTAGCTCATTCAGACATGTCTACCGGACTGTAAAACTATTCTTAGCTCATTCAGACAACTATTCTTAGCTCATTCAGACATGTCTACCGGGCTGTAAAACTATTCTAGCCTTTAGACATGTCTACCGGACTGTAAAACTATTCTTAGCTCAATCAAACAACTATTCTTAGCTCATTCAGACATGTCTACCGGGCTGTAAAACTATTCTTAGCTCATTCAGACATGTCACCGGACTGGAAAACTAGTCTTAGCTCATTCAGACATGTCTACCGGACTGGAAAACTATTCTTAGCTCATTCAGACATGTCTACCGGACGGAAACTATTCTTAGCTCATTCAGACATGTCTACCGGACTGTAAAACTATTCTTAGCTCATTCAGACAACTATTCTTAGCTCATTCAGACATGTCTACCGGACTGGAAAACTATTCTTAGCTCATTCAGACATGTCCACCGGACTGTAAAACTATTCTTAGCTCATTCGGACATGTCTAATCTACTGAAAAACTATGCTTAGCTCATTCGGACATGTCCACCGGACTGGACAACTAGTCTTGGCTCATTCAGACATGTCTACCGGACTGAAAAACTAATCTTAGCTCATTCAGACATGTCCACCGGACTGGGAAACTAATCTTAGCTCATTCAGACATGTCCACCAGACTGGAAAACTATTCTTAGCTCATTCAGACATGTCCACCGGACTGGAAAACTATTCTTTGCTCATTCAGACATGTCTACCGAATTGGAAAACTATTTTTAGCTAATTCAGACATGTCCACCAGACTGGAAAACTATTCTTTGCTCATTCAGACATGTCTACCGGACTGGAAAAGTATTCTTAGCTCAGTCAGACATATCCACCGGACTGGAAAACTATTCTTAGCTCATTCAGACATATCCACCGGACTGGATAACTATTCTTAGCTCATTCAGACATGTCTACTCGACTGAAAAACTATTCTTAGCTCATTCAGACATGTCCACCGGACTGAAAAACTATTCTTAGCTCATTCAGACATGTCTACCGGACTGAAAAACTATTCTTAGCTCATTCAGACATGTCTACCGGACTGGAAAACTATTCTTAGCTCAGTCAGACATATCCACCGGACTGAAAAACTATTCTTAGCTCATTCAGACATGTCTACCAGACTGAAAAACTATTCTTAGCTCATTCAGACATGTCCACCGGACTGGAAAACTATTCTTACCTCATTCAGACATGTCTACCGAACTGGAAAACTATTTTTAGCTAATTCAGACATGTCCACCAGACTGGAAAACTATTCTTTGCTCATTCAGACATGTCTACCGGACTGGAAAACTATTCTTAGCTCAGTCAGACATATCCACCGGACTGGAAAACTATTCTTAGCTCATTCAGACATCCACCGGACTGGATAACTATTCTTAGCTCATTCGGACATGTCTACTCGACTGAAAAACTATTCTTAGCTCATTCAGACATGTCCACCGGACTGGAAAACTATTCTTAGCTCATTCGGACATGTCTACCGGACTGAAAAACTATTCTTAGCTCATTCAGACATGTCTACCGGACTGGAAAACTATTCTTAGCTCATTCAGACATATCCACCGGACTGGAAAACTATTCTTAGCTCATTCAGACATCCACCGGACTGGAAAACTATTCTTAGCTCATTCGGACATGTCTACTCGACTGAAAAACTATTCTTAGCTCATTCAGACATGTCCACCGGACTGGAAAACTATTCTTAGCTCATTCAGACATGTCTACCGGACTGAAAAACTATTCTTAGCTCATTCAGACATGTCTACCGGACTGGAAAACTATTCTTAGCTCATTCAGACATGTCCACCGGACTGGAAAACTATTCTTAGCTCATTCAGACAATATTCTTAGCTCATTCAGACATGTCTACCGGACTGTAAAACTATTCTTAGCTCATTCAGACATGTCTACCGGACTGGAAAACTATTCTTAGCTCATTCAGACATGTCTACCGGACTGGAAAACTATTCTTAGCTCATTCAGACATGTCTACCGGACTGTAAAACTATTCTTAGCTCATTCAGACAACTATTCTTAGCTCATTCAGACATGTCTACCGGACTGGAAAACTATTCTTAGCTCATTCAGACATGTCTACCGGACTGGAAAACTATTCTTAGCTCATTCAGACATCCACCGGACTGGAAAACTATTCTTAGCTCATTCGGACATGTCTACTCGACTGAAAAACTATTCTTAGCTCATTCAGACATGTCCACCGGACTGGAAAACTATTCTTAGCTCATTCAGACATGTCTACCAGACTGGAAAACTATTCTTAGCTCATTCAGACATGTCCACCGGACTGGAAAACTATTCTTTGCTCATTCAGACATGTCTACCGAATTGGAAAACTATTTTTAGCTCATTCAGACATGTCCACCAGACTGGAAAACTATTCTTTGCTCATTCAGACATGTCTACCGGACTGGAAAACTATTCTTAGCTCATTCAGACATATCCACCGGACTGGAAAACTATTCTTAGCTCATTCAGACATATCTACCGGACTGGAAAACTATTCTTAGCTCATTCAGACATTCCACCGGACTGGATAACTATTCTTAGCTCATTCGGACATGTCTACTCGACTGAAAAACTATTCTTAGCTCATTCAGACATGTCCACCGGACTGGAAAACTATTCTTAGCTCATTCGGACATGTCTACCGGACTGAAAAACTATTCTTAGCTCATTCAGACATGTCTACCGGACTGGAAAACTATTCTTAGCTCATTCAGACATATCCACCGGACTGGAAAACTATTCTTAGCTCATTCGGACATGTCTACCGGACTGAAAAACTATTCTTAGCTCATTCAGACATGTCTACCGGACTGGAAAACTATTCTTAGCTCATTCAGACATGTCCACCGGACTGGAAAACTATTCTTAGCTCATTCAGACATGTCTACCGGACTGGAAAACTATTCTTAGCTCATTCAGACATGTCTACCGGACTGTAAAACTATTCTTAGCTCATTCAGACATGTCTACCGGACTGGAAAACTATTCTTAGCTCATTCAGACAACTATTCTTAGCTCATTCAGACATGTCTACCGGACTGTAAAACTATTCTTAGCTCATTCAGACATGTCCACCGGACTGGAAAACTATTCTTAGCTCATTCAGACATGTCTACCGGACTGGAAAACTATTCTTAGCTCATTCAGACATGTCTACCGGACTGGAAAACTATTCTTAGCTCATTCAGACATGTCTACCGGACTGTAAAACTATTCTTAGCTCATTCAGACAACTATTCTTAGCTCATTCAGACATGTCTACCGGACTGGAAAACTATTCTTAGCTCATTCAGACATGTCTACCGGACTGGAAAACTATTCTTAGCTCATTCAGACATGTCCACCGGACTGGAAAACTATTCTTAGCTCATTCAGACAACTATTCTTAGCTCATTCAGACATGTCTACCGGACTGGAAAACTATTCTTAGCTCATTCAGACATGTCTACCGGACTGGAAAACTATTCTTAGCTCATTCAGACATATCCACCGGACTGGAAAACTATTCTTAGCTCATTCGGACATGTCTACCGGACTGTAAAACTATTCTTACCTCATTCAGACATGTCCACCGGACTGTAAAACTATTCTTACCTCATTCAGACATGTCCACCAGACTGGAAAACTATTCTTAGCTCATTCAGACATGTCCACCGGACTGGAAAACTATTCTTAGCTCATTCAGATATGTCCACCGGTCTGGAAAACTATTCTTAGCTCATTCAGACATGTCCACCGGACTGGAAAACTATTCTTTGTTCATTCAGACATGTCTACCGGACTGTAAAACTAGTCTTAGCTCATTCAGACATGTCTCCGGACTGGAAAACTATTCTTACCTCATTCAGACATGTCTACTACCGGACTGTAACACTATTCTTACCTCATTCAGACATGTCTACCGGACTGGAAAACTATTCTTTGCTCATTCAGACATGTCTACCGGACTGTAAAACTAGTCTTACCTCATTCAGACATGTCTACCGGACTGTAAAACTATTTTTACCTCATTCAGACATGTCTACCGGACTGGAAAACTATTCTTTGCTCATTCAGACATGTCCACCGGACTGGAAAACTATTGTTTGCTCATTCAGACATATCTACTGGACTGGAAAACTATTCTTTGCTCATTCAGATATGTCTACCGGACTGGAAAACTATTATTTGCTCATTCAGACATGTCTACCGGACTGGAAAACTATTCTTAGCTCATTCAGACATGTCCACCGGTCTGGAAAACTATTATTAGCTAATTCAGACATGTCCACCGGTCTGGAAAACTATTCCTAGCTCATTCAGACATGTCTACCGGACTGGAAAACTATTCTTAGCTCACTTGGTGTGCTGCAGTAATCCGATCTCGAGTGAAACTGAAAAGGCAAAAATGGGAGAGTCCGACCGCTGTGACCACCTCGAGTGTCTTTTATGTCACTTTATTCCTGGAACGTTGGATGTTTATGTGTTAATACATATATGCAGTGGTAATATATAGCTCGCCCGAGCACGAAGATGAGTTGTTGTACATGTGCCTACAACTTGATCAAACAACAACCCTGACGCTCGTGTAATGTGTGCATTTGTCTATAAACTCTCAGACTCTGAAAACTGTTTTATGAAACTTCAACATAATTATCAATGGATCGCCCTTCACGACAATAGTTGATAAAAAGTGAATTATTGCCGCTACAATTGATAATATGTGTGGAAATCTTCTTGCACAATCTTGGTCCTCATCCAAACTCTCAAAAATAAGTTGGCTCCTCATGACCATCGACCATAAAATTACTGAATCCCGGTTAAATATTTTCATGATTTGGCTTCTTTGAAGTTCTTTCCAATAGATATTGCCTGGAAATGATCTGTGTTCGCTTTCATTTGAGTATGTGAAAACCTTCTACCAATGATAAACTATCTTTTTCTAAGGTAGATTTGACGTTTGCAATATAATGATCAGAGAAAGACAGTGTATTGTCATCAGCATAATTATACAGACTACTATCCTTGACAAAATCAAAAATATCCTTAATAAAAATATTAAAAAGCACTGATCCCAGAATAGAGCCCTGCGGAACACCATTGTAATTATCTTTAACGTAACTAATGCATGCACCCACGTTTAACACACTGTTGCCGGTTATGAAGATAATTTGATTAAGTCCAGTGCAGAGTCTGTAACATCATAACATCTAAATTTAAGCAACAAAATGCCACGCGACAGACAGTTAAATGCTGCTATTTATTAATTTTCATCAAGGGCTTTCTTCCTGTCCTCAATAATTAACAGAACACGCTGACACCCATACCAAGATTTAAAGGCAGACTATATATATTAAATTGATTATAGAAAACTCTAAAAGTTGCACATCTTAGACGTGATTGGTAGCATATTTGCAAGTCGATATTTTCCCTTTTCTAAGCTACTGTTCTGTTCATGAATCGGCGCTACTTTCAAGCTAGTGTCAACGTATCGGGTAACAATGTGGTACTAATGTACCTGTTTACACTAGCAGTAGTATGTTCAACAATAACCAGTTTTGCAAGATTCAAGAGTGTTAAAGGAATACCGCCATGTTCAGTTTATACAAATTTATTTTAGCTCGATTGCGAAACAAGTTCATATAACTTATATTAATCACTCTCGAGACCTCATTCCTGATGGAATCCATCGCCACGAGGGAGAGAGAAGAGGCAACGTGGAATTTAAATGCCTTGCCTAAGGGCACAATCGCAACGGCTCCAGCGGGGCTCGAACTCCAGACCTTTCGCACCTGAAGCGAACGCGCATCCACTGCGCTATCACGACTTCCTGCGCAGAGTCAATGTCCTTCGCCACATCTACAAAATAATCATTGAGGATAGTGCAAACTTCTTGTTAGCTATTGATTACTATGTCTTTTACACGCCTTTTAATAATGTTCAACAAATAGTCATATGTAAATGGGTGATAACAGTTGATAATTGATTTATGTGTGCTTTGTTAGTGATCACGTGCAGTGTATAAGTTAAGGGGCGTAATTTAATATCGAAATAAGTTACATGGTCTAAGGGATATACTTCGTACGTCTTCAGGATCTGCCACACTACTCGACTGCAGCAACCTAAATGATGTTAAACTGTAATATACATTAAGATTATTCCTTGAATGTCAGATAAAACACTAATACAAATCATAAAAAAACACGTGTTCAATATTTGTGTCGTCTTTATTAATACACCAAAATACCAAACGTAATTGACCCTATGACATACACACAGTGAAGATCGACCAGAACTCACAAAACGCAATGCTCAAACAATTATCCCAATTATTTTCATGGTAGAACATTCTCTTTTACTTCAACTCACGCCCCCATCACACAATCCTGACCCGCCCATGGAATAAACGAGTATTAACTGGGTTATTACTTATGTCTTATTTTTGCTACATCCAATGTTATAGCCATTGGTTATAATTATTAGGAATGTTTTGATTGACATCAATCTCAATCTGTTCCTGAACTTACAATGTATTTACCATCAAATCGAAGCTAATTAGCTCCAATGAAGCGAGCCATAACTCTAAACGCTTTGTCTGATTTAATGAAGTAGGACCTTTTTTGTTAAACCATACAGACGGATCTGTAGTCCAGTGGTAACACGCTGGACTGGTAATCCAGGGATCGCAGGTTCGATTCCCCGTCTGACCCTAATAAAATTAACAGTCTTTCAGATGGGACGTTAAACCGAGGTCTCGTGTCGGTGCTTTACACCGTGCACGTAAAAGAACCAGAGAAGACTCTGGAATGGGTCTCTCTCTTTATCATTGCACTATCCTCCAAAAATCTAAAATTTCTAATCCTCTGGAGGCGTCGCTCATATGGGTAACCGGTAGCGACGATAAATAAACGTAAAAACACACTTTGTTAAACCTTTACAAACAGACGGATCTGTAGCCCGTGGTTAACACGCTGGACTGGTAATCCAGGGATCGCAGATTGCCCCCCCCCCCTCAATCTGACCCTAATAAAATTAACAGTCTTTCAGATGGGACTTTAAACCGAGGTCTCGTGTCGGTGCTGTACACCGTGCACGTAAAAGACCTAAGGGAGATACTCTGGAATGTATCATTGCACTATATTAAATATCCTACACAAATCTAAAATGACTAATCTCTTCAGGAGGCGTCGCTCATATGGGCAACCGGTAGCGACGATAAATAAACGTAAAACACACACAGACCCTTACAATATTTGTCCTCTTTGGTGTAGACTGAAAATGATCAACTGTAGTATATAGGATCAATAGAAAAAAGTATATTCTCCGACATCTTCGGTGTAAGATGGTGACGCAGATTTATTACGACGTGTACTAAACAGTTTTGATTATCGCCTTGACAACACGACGCTGAATTCAATAATGGCAATTTGTCAAACGAAATTTATTGACATTTTGACTTATTTTTGCATTAATAAATATTATTGACACTCATCAATGGATAAATACCATTAAAACGTATTTTCTCAAGCAATATTATTCATGAAATATCATTAATATAAGGTAATTTCAAAATTATTCTCCTATAATTTCATCTTAGCTTTCGTCCAAAAAACATTCTATCATAAATGAAAATCGCTGCTGCTGCTCGTTGAATTTGCCACAAGCTAATGTCTAATTTATTGGTAGCAGGAACGTTGTCTATCAGCATTTGTTAATTAGAAGTAGGCCTGTGTTAGGTGCACAGTTAAGATAGATAAAAGGAAAACATTCTATAGTATATTATTATTAAAAACAAAACAATGCCAGCTAAATCCAAGAAAACGTTTGGACCAAGAAGACAGGAAATGGCAAATAAAGCGGATCATTTGTGCAAATTGAAATTTTGCCATTGTGAGTTATTTAACATACTTAATTGATAGAAATGTCTAATTTAGCTACCAATTGTTGGGTGTTGGATTTGGAATGAAAGGGTTCGGGTTCCATACTCGGACTCGGTCATGACACACATGCATGCAGCGTCATTTAACAAGCAACCTCGCATACATTGCTGAGTACTGGTTAACCGCATACATTACTGAGTACTGGTTAACCGCATACATTACTGAGCACTGGTTAACCGCATACATTACTGAGTACTGGTTAACCGCATACATTGCTGAGTACTGGTTAACCGCATACATTGCTGAGTACTGGTTAACCGCATACATTGCTGAGTACTAGTTAACTGCATACATTGCTGAATACTGGTTAACCGCATACATTGCTGAGTACTGGTTAACCACTGGTTAACCGCATACATTGCTGAGTACTGGTTAACCGCATACATTGCTGAGTACTGGTTAACCGCATACATTGCTGAGTACTGATTAACCGCTGGTTAACCGCATACATTGCTGAGTACTGGTTAACCGCATACATTGCTGAGTACTGGTTAACCGCATACATTGCTGAGTACTGGTTAACCGCATACATTGCTGAGTACTGGTTAACCGCATACATTGCTGAGTACTGGTTAACCGCATACATTGCTGAGTACTGGTTAACCGCATACATTGCTGAGTACTGGTTAACCGCATACATTGCTGAGTACTGGTTAACCGCATACATTACTGAGTACTGGTTAACCGCATACATTACTGAGTACTGGTTAACCGCATACATTGCTGAGTACTGGTTAACCGCATACATTACTGAGTACTGGTTAACCGCATACATTGCTGAGTACTGGTTAACCGCATACATTGCTGAGTACTGGTTAACCGCATACATTGCTGAGTACTGGTTAACCGCATACATTGCTGAGTACTGGTTAACCGCATACATTGCTGAGTACTGGTTAACCGCATACATTGCTAAGTACTGGTTAACCACTGGTTAACCGCTTAGTTCAGGAAAACATGTTCCTCGTCCGCGAGGGGTTTTGACATTAGAGGGGGGAAAAATTTCTATGTCACGTATGTGCGATTCATTTGGATTTATTCCGGTAACACCACTCGTTAGTATTCACCAATATTAGGGTCACTAATACTATGTGTGATGTTCATTGGTAGAGCGTCAAATTTGGAATCAAAGTGTCCCGGGTTCGATACTTGGTCAGGACACGTATGTGGTTTCATTGAGCAAGGCAATTCGCACACATTGCTTAGTACTGGTTAACCACTTAGGTCGGCTAAGCCTGCCCAGGAAAACATGTCTAGGTCCCCGCAAGGGGTTTGACATTAATGGAACATACATACATACACATTGCTTAGTAGTGTAGTGTATTTCGGCATGGGTAGAACATCGACCCGGCTAGCTCAGTTGATAGAGCTATCCGACTAGTGTTCGGGAGGTCGTGGGTTCGAGTCCCACGTTGGATCACTAACATTTCTGCTCTTTCTTTCCTTGGTCACTTTAGTACTGGTTAACCACTTAGGTTGCCTAAGCCTGTCCAGGAAAACATGTCTTAGGTCCCCGCAAGCGGTTAAACATTGATGGAACATCCATATACTTGTGATAGCGCAATGGTAACACGTTCATTTCAGGTGCGAAAGTCATGGAGTTCGTGCCCAGCTGTAGGCATTTCAATTGTGTCCTCGAGAATGATTAACATAATGTTGTAAGAATTTGCTTCGCAATCGAGCTAAATTAAATTTGTATCAATAAAATATACTGATGAACGGAAGTTGTGATAGGGCAGTTGTAGTGCATTCGCTTCATGTGCGAAAGGCTCAAGAGTTCACGCCCAGCTGGAACCCTTGCGATTGTGCACTTAGGTAAGGCATTTAAAGGATACAATGCCTCTTCTCTATAACGTGAGGATTCCATCAGGAATGAAGTCTAGATAACTTGTTTCACAATCAAGCTAAAATATATTTGCATAAAGTATATACTGCCGAACAATCGATTTCTGATTATGACTGGCAAGTCCCTTTCATTTTTTTGGACACACTTGTTGGCCTGCCATTGCCCTGATGATTGCGTGTTGGTTGGCGAGCCAGTGCCCTGATGATTGCGTGTTGGTTGGCGAGCCAGTGCCCTGATGATTGCCTGTTGGTTGGCGAGCCAGTGCCCAGATGATTGCCTGTTGGTTGGCGAGCCAGTGCCCGGATGATTGCCTGTTGGTTGGCGAGCCAGTGCCCTGATGATTGCGTGTTGGTTGGCGAGCCAGTGCCCGGATGATTGCCTGTTGGTTGGCGAGCCAGTACCCTGATGATTGGCCTGTTGGTTGGCAAGCCAGTGCCCTGATGATTGCCTGTTGGTTGGCAAGCCAGTGCCCTGATGATTGCCTGTTGGTTGGCAAGCCAGTGCCCTGATGATTGCCTGTTGGTTGGCAAGCCAGTGCCCTGATGATTGCCTGTTGGTTGGCAAGCCAGTGCCCGGATGATTGCCTGTTGGTTGGCAAGCCAGTGCCCTGATGATTGCGTGTTGTTGGCAAGCCAGTGCCCTGATGATTGCCTGTTGGTTGGCAAGCCAGTGCCCTGATGATTGCGTGTTGGTTGGCAAGCCAGTGCCTGATTGGAAGCCCTCCAGGGTGATCTGGTCAATGGCAGCGTAAGATTGATTGTTCAACGGTAGCCTATGGTGGTTGCCGGCAATAAGCTATTCTGATAAATAGTGACTCTTGCTCTAATCTGACAATAACGAAAATAAAATCTACTGACATGGCTGCCTTGTGATATATGTACATTGACTGTACATGAAATTGAACATGAATATCTGCCATATATGCTTTCAGTTTTCAGATGTTATATTGACTCTTACATATTTATCAGTACTGTAGCCAGAGACAAATTTCAACCGATGCTATCTAGGGGGGGGGGGGTCCGGGACCATGTTCCCCCTTAAATTGTTGGGGTATAGAAGCGACTTACATATTTATGATTTTTTGGGTGTACATATACTATAATCCTTTTAACAGAATGACCACATAATTATATGCTTTCTTTCACACCATTCAGAGTGATTAAGTTGTTAAAGCTTGTTTCACAAATATAGTTGATCCTTTTGTACTTTATAATATAATCCATTTTGATAAATACACTGAAAACTATCTGTATATCAGACGGATCTGTAGTCCAGTGGTAGCACGTGGATTGGTAATCCAGGGATCGCAGGTTCGATCCCCCATCTGACCCTAATAAAAATAACAGTCTTTCAGATGGGACTTTAAACCGAGGTCTCGTGTCGGTGCTGTACACTGTGCACGTAAAAGAACCAGAGGAGACTCTGGAATGGGTCTCTGTTTGTGTATCATTGCACTATTTTCCAAAAATCTAAAATGACTAATTTCTTCAGGAGGCGTCGCTCATATGGGCAACCAGTAGCGATAATAAATAAACGTAAAAGAAACACAACACACAATCTGTTAGGGTTAGTGGTTAGGGTTAGGATTGGGGTTATATAGTAGAGTAGGGGTTAGGATTGGGGTTATATAGTAGAGTAGTGGTTAGGGTTAGGATTGGGGTTATATAGTAGAGTAGTGGTTAGGATTGGGGTTATATAGTAGAGTAGGGGTTAGGGTTAGGATTGGGGTTTTATAGTAGAGTAGTGGTTAGGATTAGGGTTATATAGTAGAGTAGTGGTTAGGGTTAGGATTGGGGTTATATAGTAGAGTAGGGGTTAGGATTGGGGTTATATAGTAGAGTAGTGGTTAGGGTTAGGGTTGGGGTTATATAGTAGAGTAGTGGTTAGAGTTAGGATTGGGGTTATATAGTAGAGTAGGGGTTAGGGTTAGGATTGGGGTTATATAGTAGAGTAGTGGTTAGGATTAGGGTTTATAGTAGAGTAGTGGTTAGGGTTAGGATTGGGGTTATATAGTAGAGTAGTGGTTTGGATTGGGGTTATATAGTAGAGTAGTGGTTAGGATTGGGGTTATATAGTAGAGTAGTGGTTAGGATTGGGGTTATATAGTAGAGTAGTGGTTAGGGTTAGGATTGGGGTTATATAGTAGAGTAGTGGTTAGGGTTTGGATTGGGGTTATATAGTAGAGTAGTGGTAGGATTGGGGTTATATAGTAGAGTAGTGGTTTGGATTGGGGTATATAGTAGAGTAGTGGTTAGGGTTAGGATTGGGGTTATATAGTAGAGTAGTGGTTAGGGTTAGGATTGGGGTTATATAGTAGAGTAGTGGTAGGATTGGGGTTATATAGTAGAGTAGTGGTTAGAGTTAGGATTGGGGTTATATAGTAGAGTAGTGGTTAGGGTTAGGGTTATATAGTAGAGTAGTGGTTAGGGTTAGGATTGGGGTTATATAGTAGAGTAGTGGTTAGGATTGGGGTTATATAGTAGAGTAGTGGTTAGCATTAGGGTTATATAGTAGAGTAGTGGTTAGGGTTGGGGTTATATAGTAGAGTAGTGGTTAGGGTTAGGATTGGGGTTATATAGTAGAGTAGTGGTTAGGATTGGGGTTATATAGTAGAGTAGTGGTAAGGATTGGGGTTATATAGTAGAGTAGGGGTTAGGGTTAGGATTGGGGTTATATAGTAGAGTAGGGTTAGGATTGGGGTTATATAGTAGAGTAGTGGTTAGGATTGGGGTTATATAGTAGAGTAGTGGTTAGGGTTATATAGTAGAGTAGTGGTTAGGGTTAGGATTGGGGTTATATAGTAGAGTAGTGGTTAGGATTGGGGTTATATAGTAGAGTAGGGGTTAGGGTTAGGATTGGGGTTATATAGTAGAGTAGGGGTTAGGGTTAGGATTGGGGTTATATAGTAGAGTAGTGGTTAGGATTGGGGTTATATAGTAGAGTAGTGGTTAGGATTAGGATTGGGGTTATATAGTAGAGTAGTGCTATTGAGTGTAAGCAGTTGATGACATGGTAGCAGTGTCCAGTGTCTTCATGTGTCCTGCTTGGTCATTATGCTTGTTTAAATGAGGCGTATTTATAAGACCTCCACATAACCCGTGAATCCTTTTATACTAATTTTATTTGATAAATTTTTTGTTCAATCTGTTCGAGCAATGCTTTGATAGTAAAACTTAATAATAAAAAAGATGAATGTAAAACATAAATTTTTTCATGTCTAAATATTGCAATATAATAATATAAATAATGTCAGTAATATGGCAACCACTGTTTCATTTCCTATCAGTAATATGGCAACCACTGTTTCAATTCCTATCAGTAATATGGCAACCCCTGTTTCATTTCCTATCAGTAATATGGCAACCACTGTTTCATTTCCTATCAGTAATATGGCAACCACTTTCATTTCCTATCAGTAATATGGCAACCACTGTTTCATTTCCTATCAGTATGCTGGCAACCACTGTTTCATTTCCTATCAGTAATATGGCAACCACTGTTTCATTTCCTATCAGTAATATGGCAACCACTGTTTCATTTCCTATCAGTAATATGGCAACCACTGTTTCATTTCCAGTCAGTAATATGGCAACCACTGTTTCATTTCCTATCAGTAATCTGGCAAAACAATGTTTCTTTTCCAGTCAGTAATCTGGCAAAACACTGTTTCTTTTTCAGTCAGTAATCTGGCAAACAATGTTTCTTTTCCAGTCAGTAATCTGGCAAACAATGTTTCTTTTCCAGTCAGTAATCTTGCAAACACTGTTTCTTTTCCAGTCAGTAATCTGGCAAACACTGTTTCTTTTTCAGTCAGTAATCTGACAAAACACTGTTTCTTTTCCAGTCGGTAATCTGGCAAAACACTGTTTCTTTTCCAGTCAGTAATCTGGCAAACACTGTTTCTTTTTCAGTCAGTAATCTGGCTAACAATGTTTCTTTTCCAGTCAGTAATCTGGCAAACAATGTTTCTTTTCCAGTCAGTAAACAAGAAGTAGAAAGACTTCTACAGTTGTTTAAGGAGTTTACAAAGACACAGACCGTAGAAACAAAGCGTGGTAAGGGAGGCATAGAAAGAACAAGGTTCAGAGACATACTCCACCAGCATTTTGAAATGACAGATGATGTACTCATGGATAAAGGTATACTATATAGTGATACTCAAACATTTGGAAGTCGTGATAGCGCATTCGCTTCAGGTGCGCAAGGCTTGGAGTTTGTGCCCAGCTCTAGCAGTACGCTTAGGCAAGGTATTTAAGTTTCACATTGCTACTTCTCTCTCCCTCGTGGCGATGGATTCCATCAGGGATGAGGCCTCGAGAGCAATTAATATAATGTTGTAAGAACTTGTTTCGCAATCAAGCTAAAATAAATTTGTATAAACTAAACATTAGGAAATTATGACGTCATAGTTAAATGGCAGCCATTTTGAACAATATTTCAATTTTTCAAACTCTCGTAACTGTTGTATTTGAAGTGTGGTTTTCATCATTTTTCAGTATTGTGCGCACATTTCTAATTAGATGGGCAAACAGTCAGCTAACCTTTTCTTATAATTAGCTGCCTGATACTATTCCATCACACAGTTATACTTGTGGAAGTCATGATAGCGCAGTAGTAATGGGTTCGCCTCAGGTGTGAAAGGCCCGGAATTCGTGCCACGCTGGAGCCTTTACAATTGTGCCCTTAGATTCGGCATTTAAATTCTACATGCCCCTTCTCTCTCCCTCATGGTGATTGATTCTTAGTCTATACAGTCAAACCTGTGTTAGCAGTTTCCAGATTCCCAAATGTTGTTTTGTTTTATACATTTGACCTCTATTAAGCAGCCACCTGTGCTAAGCAGCCACTTTCTGTGATTCCATTTGCTGGCTGCTTAACACAGGTTTGACTGTATTTTTATTACTTTTGTTGGCACACTTGTTCGTATAGTCGGTTCAAAAGCTGTTTAATGTTTATGTCTCGCTGACTCAGAATACATCTTATCTTTGCATGCTAGTGATAAGATAAAATCACTTCTGCAAACATACCGTCTGATCAGGCTCTATGCTGTTTGCTATTCGGATAGTGGAGCTAAGCACTTGGCTGAATAGCAAACAACATAGATCTAGATCAGACGCGGCTGATCTGGATCTATGTTGTTTGCATATTCCGTCCAATTTATTCGGCAAGTTATGGGTTATTGTTATATGTGTGACCGACTCAGAATAAATCGTATTACCTGTTCTATGCATATATATGTTTAGGAGAATTATAGCATTACAAGTGATCTTATCCTCCATGATTTTCAGTATTTCGAGCATTTGACAATGACAACGACGGCTATGTGAGCGAGGAAGAATGGGTCATAGGAATGTCTATATTCCTGAAGGGCACCATCGATGAACAGGCCCGATGTAAGTGGGGCTATATAATTGTAAAATCATATATTTAGCGAAGCTAAATTCAATGGCTGTAAATAATGTTGTTATAACTTGTAGTGCAACCCATTTGCTTTCCCCCCCCCCCAGATTAAAATCGTATACAGCAATAATAATTAATCCTAATATAATTTCATATTGTTTTCCACGTATTTCATTGTATACATGTATAATTGTAATGTATGAACAAAAATACAATAACATATTATTAAAGTAAAGTTAAATTCAATTATTATATTTACATTATTTTTCACGAGACTTCGGTTTAAAGTCCCATCTGAAAGACTGTTAATTTTATTAGGGTCAGGTGGGGGATCGAACCTGCGATAAATTTAGTGTTGTTGTGTCTCGAGTTTATATAGGTCTGCCTGTCACTTTAAGTTAGGAACAAAGGTCGCTAACACTTTGAGGGTTGACCCTGATATACCTTCATACTGTAATGATTATTTTTAAGTTTTATGTTTTTTAGGTTAAGGTTTGAATTGTGTAAAGTTTGATGATGTACTTAACCCTTTCCCTCATAGAAATACCTTGATGCCATTACCAATACGACATTTACTGACAATGTAGTAGCCGAACCAATGTTCATAATAAAGGCCAGAATCTCATGTAGTCCAAGTAATATCTATGGAGATGGGATAGATATGGCGACTACTTATCTACTATATGATAACTAAATGGCTGTCGTTTGTATGCAGATATAATATATATTAACCTAAATTTCTATGAAGGAAAGGGTTAATGTCTAAATTTGGTAAATTTATATTTTCGATTGTAATTGTTTCACTGTCGGATAATGAAACTAGTTAGATTGTGCACCTGTTGGACAGTGGATGTTCCAATGTATTGTCACAGTTGATTTCCATGGCAGCGTCCTTATATGAGTCATAATTTATTTTTGGTTGAATTTGGAAGTGGTAACTTTGAAAACTAAACTAAAGATCTATTTTTTTTTTATGCTTTCCAATGAATGATTGAGTTTCCTCAATGAGAGAAAACAAACAGACTCATGAACTGTACATGATGTGTGCTAACATGTGGGTACAAAGTAATACTTCAGTGACCTTAGAATGTGTCACACCTACAGGCTCAATATTGAATGCAGTTGTTCAGAAAACAGAATTGTTTCGCGGAATATAAATATTTTATTTGAGCTAAACATTATAAGAACGTAGAATTTAAATGTACATTATTGAATATTTCAGTTTGTTTTGGAGTATACTGCATGAAAGGGGACGATGGGCACATCTCCAGAGAGGAAATGTATATATTGTTGAAACATTGTCTAGTACAGGTTGGTTACTTTATATGTACAAGGAACATTGGATGAACAGGGTTGGGGTGCATGAAGGGGGGATGATGGGCACATCTCCAGAGAGGAAATGTATATATTGCTGAAACATTGTCTAGTACAGGTTGGTTACTTTATATGTACAAGGAACATTGGATGAACAGGGTTGGGGTGCATGAAGGGGGGACGATGGGCACATCTCCAGAGAGGAAATGTATATATTGCTGAAACATTGTCTAGTACAGGTTGGTTACTTTATATGCACATGGAACAGTGGGTGAACAGGGTTGGGGTGCATGAAGGGGGATGTTGCTGAACCATTGTCTAGTACAGGTTGGTTTCTTTATATGCACATGGAACATTGGGTGAACAGGGTTGGGGTGCATGAAGGGGGGATGATGGGCACATCTCCAGTGAGGAAATATATATATTGCTGAACCATTGTCTAGTACAGGTTGGTTTCTTTATATGTACAAGGAACATTGGGTGAACAGGCTCTATGCTGTTTGCTATTCGGATAGTGGAGCTAAAACATTTGTCTGAATAGCAAACAACATAGATCCTAATCAGGCGGCGTTACTTTTTACTGGATCTATGTTATTTGCACATTCTGACCAATTTATTCAGCAGGTTAAGGGTTAATTATGCGACCTATTTTTTGGATTGTGGCAGCAGTGCAGTGGTTGGGTGATCATGGGTAGGTGACGCCACTGTAGCGGTGCAGGTTTGAACCTGACTTATGTCGTTAATTATTTATATTGAATGTACGTTTATGAACAATGTTTTTCAATATTACAGCATCAGCAAGAAGAAGATGCTGAGGAAATGCAAAAAGATTTAGTTGAACTGGCCTTCAAGAAAATGGTGAGTGTTCTATGAATTATGCTAGAACGTACGTACAATTAACAAACCTAGCTGTACACCTAGAGTAGATATCGACATCAATAACCAAACCGCAAGTATATTTTACCAACAATACAATTGTATTAACCAAGTCTATCCAAGTGGTAATACCATGGTTACGGATGCAAACTAACTAGAGTTTGTTAGAAAATCTGTCCAATAATTCTTTCTTTTTTTTGGTGAAGTCAGAAACTTTGTTTATTCATTATATATATATATATATACACACACACAATCAGGTCCGCCTCCGTAGGCGTAAAACCCGAAATATAAATACACACAATCATATTTACACATATATAGTACCCGTGCAAATCTGCAAACATTTAATTACAATATCTTTTTAGCTATAGTATTTTTTCAAAATTGTATAAAACGTCTTATAAACCAGATTTAAATAAAAGTCTTATTCATTACATATTTATGATGGCAAACTATCGAGTTTGCCGCTAAAGGTATAATATATAGCTTGCCACACAAATTAGACAGCTTTATGTTCTGAAAACTTCCAAGAGGAATGTAACTAGTTATCGGTTATAAGTAATGACCAGTAAGTCGTACGTTAGACACATCGCTGCCAGTAACCCCGCCAATCTATTTCTATGATTTTGTTGAATTGGCCCTCTAGAAAATAGTGAGAGTTCTTAGAATTGGTTGATATGGTCCTCTAGATAATAGTGAGTGATCTAAGGTTTGTGTTCTTTGAATTATTTAAAAAGTGATTGTCTAGGCTACAAGAGCAGGACATTCTGTTTAGTTAATACAAATTTATTTTTTAGCTCTATTGCGAAACAAGTTCTTACAACCACTCTCGAGACCTCATTCCTGATGGAATCCAGCGCCATGAGTGAGAGAGAAGATGCAATGTGGAATTTAAAAATCTTTCCTAAGGGCACAATCGTAACCGCTCCAGCTGGCTTGAGAACTCTTTACAGTAGCCTATGCTATGTGTTCTACACGGGACATGTTTGAAGTGTCCCCATTCTGGGTCAACTGTAGCGATATGATGATATAAATCCCTGCGGATAATTAGCATATACATGTTCAGTGAGGTGTTCAGATGAGTCAGGGATTGGATTCAGGCCAATGAGGGGACCGGGGTCAGTATGTCAGCTATTCCATCTCGCTGTCTCACGGCGGTATGCTTACCTTATTTATACTACACAACAAAAATAGCTAAACAGACAAACACATGTTTATAATTGATGTTAAAAACAATTTATTTCTTTATATCATTTCTTAACATTTATTGCGGGCGTGCATACAGTGGCGGATTAACCACCCAAGAAGGCCCCAGGCATTAATATTGTTTGGGGCCTTACCCTACTGTCCTACCCATGCTTATTCAAAGCCGATGTTTGATTAATAATGATAAATATAGGATCGTACATGAGTTTCATAAAATATGGTATGAAATCACCATGAGTGTAAGATACTTCATTTATATACCAATTCACTTTTTTAAATCTTTATTTTCGTAACTATGTTCTTTTTGGCATCCACAACTATTGACTCACTTATGCAATAACTTGTGGTTCACATAATAATTTGAAATTCTTTAACAAATACCTAGAATAGATTTCACGTATTTTCATTATTATACATATATTATTCTCCTGCCTATTGTAGAATTATATGATACATGTATATCTGGCCCATGAAAAAGAAACAATACAAAACATTACAAAGTGAAACATGTATGGTAATAATATTATTGTGATGGACACTAATCTTAACGAACAATTATGGGAGAGACATAGTCTTATAAACAAAAACAATGCACAGAAAAACCAACAGTTAAATGTTAATCATTGAAAACAATATTAACTATTAAGCAGATCTGTTTAGATATTGACAAATGATCTACGACATTGAAATGCTTTAATAATGTATAATGATAATTTCCGAACTGCATTTTCATTTTGTAATTGCATTAATTTAACAAATTTAACCATATTACCGTAGGTATATGCCAATAATATTTCTTGATGTAAAGTGTTCTTAAATCAGTATAAAGTGAGCATTCAATAATAAAGTGATATTCATCCTCTAACTTACATACATTGCACTTTGTGTTTTTTTCCATCTACCACATTCAATTCCTAATCTCTGTGATGACATTCGTAACATTGACAAAGCAATTTGATATTTTTTTACAATTGTTTACTCGAAATATGGTTGAAAATTAAAACTAGCGACAATCGATCTATGAAACAAAGTCCTGGACGAATTCTCTAAACTAGCATGCCAAATATTGTAAACTATGTTAAAATGTGACTTGAAATTACACCCAGAGATTGTATATCAATTAATTGATAGGGAGAAGAACTATATACGTTTTCTTTCGTTCTAATCCCTTTCAACAGACGGATATGTAATCCAGTGGTAACATGCTAAACTGGTATCCAGGGATCGCAGGTTCGATCCCCCATCTGACCCTAATAAAATTAACAGTCTTTCAGATGGGACGTTAAACCGAGGTCTCGTGTCGGTGCTTTACACCGTGCATGTAAAAGAACCAGAGGAGACTCTGGAATGAGTCTCTCTCTCTGTATCATTGCACTATCCTCCAAAAATCTAAAATGACTAATCTCGTCAGGAGGCGTCGCTCATATGGGCAACCGGTAGCGACGATAAATAAACATAAAACACACACACACACACATTCCCTTTCAGTCTACTGCTGTTAAATTATATGTAAAATGTTCATTTCTTGATTACATTTAAACTAATTTAAATTAAATGTTTTGTACCTATTGGCAAGAATTTGTTGCTTAGTATATATTGTACATTAACCTAAGTTAATTGTTTAGTACATATTTGCACATTAACCTAAGTTAATTGTTTAGTACATATTTGCACATTAACCTAAGTTAATTGTTTAGTATATATTATACATTAACCTAAGTTAATTGTTTAGTAGTGGAAGTCGTGATAGCGCAGTGGATGCACGTTCGCTTCAGGTGCGAAAGGTCCGGAGTTCGAGCCCCGCTGGAGCCGTTACGATTGTGCCCTTAAGCAAGGCATTTAAATTCCACGTTGCCTCTTCTCTCTCCCTCGTGGCGATGGATTCCATCAGGAATGAGGTCTCGAGAGTGATTAATATAAGTTGAAATAACTTGTTTGGCAATCTAGCTAAAATAAATTTGTATAAACTAATTGTTTAGTACATATCTGCACATTAACCTAAGTTAATTGTTTAGTACATATTTGCACATTAACCTAAGTTAATTGTTTAGTACATAATTGCACATTAACCTAAGTTAATTGTTTAGTACATAATTGCACATTAACCTAAGTTAATTGTTTAGTACATAATTGCACATTAACCTAAGTTAATTGTTTAGTATATATTATACATTAACCTAAGTTAATTGTTTAGTACATATTTGCACATTAACCTAAGTTAATTGTTTAGTATATATTATACATTAACCTAAGTTAATTGTTTAGTACATATTTGCACATTAACCTAAGTTAATTGTTTAGTACATATTTGCACATTAACCTAAGTTAATTGTTTAGTACATATTTGCACATTAACCTAAGTTAATTGTTTAGTACATATTTCAGATTAACCTAGGTTAATTGTTTAGTACATATTTCAGATTAACCTAAGTTAATTGTTTAGTACATATTTGCACATTAACCTAAGTTAATTGTTTAGTACATATTTCAGATTAACCTAAGTTAATTGTTTAGTACATATTTCAGATTAACCTAGGTTAATTGTTTAGTACATATTTCAGATTAACCTAAGTTAATTGTTTAGTACATATTTCAGATTAACCTAATTTAATTGTTTAGTACATATTTCAGATTAACCTAAGTTAATTGTTTAGTACATATTTCAGATTAACCTAAGTTAATTGTTTAGTACATATTTCAGATTAACCTAAGTTAATTGTTTAGTACATATTTCAGATTAACCTAAGTTAATTGTTTAGTACATATTTGCACATTAACCTAAGTTAATTGTTTAGTACATAATTGCACATTAACCTAAGTTAATTGTTTAGTATATATTATACATTAACCTAAGTTAATTGTTTAGTACATATTTGCACATTAACCTAAGTTAATTGTTTAGTACATATTTGCACATTAACCTAAGTTAATTGTTTAGTACATATGTGCACATTAACCTAAGTTAATTGTTTAGTACATATTTGCACATTAACCTAAGTTAATTGTTTAGTACATATTTCAGATTAACCTAGGTTAATTGTTTAGTACATATTTCAGATTAACCTAGGTTAATTGTTTAGTACATATTTCAGATTAACCTAAGTTAATTGTTTAGTACATATTTGCACATTAACCTAAGTTAATTGTTTAGTACATATTTCAGATTAACCTAAGTTAATTGTTTAGTACATATTTGCACATTAACCTAAGTTAATTGTTTAGTACATATTTCAGATTAACCTAAGTTAATTGTTTAGTACATATTTGCACATTAACCTAGGTTAATTGTTTAGTACATATTTGCACATTAACCTAAGTTAATTGTTTAGTATATATTATACATTAACCTAAGTTAATTGTTTAGTACATATTTGCACATTAACCTAGGTTAATTGTTTAGTACATATTTGCACATTAACCTAAGTTAATTGTTTAGTACATATTTCAGATTAACCTAAGTTAATTGTTTAGTATATATTATACATTAACCTAAGTTAATTGTTTAGTACATATTTCAGATTAACCTAAGTTAATTGTTTAGTATATATTATACATTAACCTAAGTTAATTGTTTAGTACATATTTCAGATTAACCTAAGTTACTTGTTTAGTACATATTTCAGATTAACCTAAGTTAATTGTTTAGTACATATTTCAGATTAACCTAAGTTAATTGTTTAGTACATATTTCTGATTAACCTAGGTTAATTGTTTAGTACATATTTCAGATTAACCTAGGTTAATTGTTTAGTACATATTTCAGATTAACCTAAGTTAATTGTTTAGTACATATTTCAGATTAACGGTGTTTCTGTCCACCATGTTTGGATATGTAGTATACTATCCTTAGGGCAGTTGTTTCTGCTTGTTAGGTTTGTGTGTGTGTGTAATTAATACCTGTAATTAATACCTGTAATGGTGTATAATGTTATGTGAACACCACAGTTGCCAAAGTTGTGATTAACTACTAGTATTAAATATTAAGGATACTGAAACCCCTTGCCTTGAATTAGCAATATATAAAATACCATTATATGGAATAGGCGATATGGTTGAATTGGCAATCTCAATTTCTGCATACTCGCGGAGTGCAATGCTTTCCATTTCCTAGCCGATGACACGGTAATGTACAATCAACACATGCCGTATTTATTTGTTATGACTCTTGCTGTTTGCATCCACAATGGTCAGAATTGCTGTCCCACCCACACCCCCACTCCCACCCCACTCCCACCCCCACATGAATGTTCAATGTTTATAAATAGGAGGCTAACCGAAGACCTTACCTTTTCACTGTAACCTATCATCACTGATGGTCACGGGTTCGAGCCCCACTCAGACTGTGTCTTTTATATGAAAACGTTGGCAGTTTCTTACAGAGGTTGGTGCACCATGTACTGGTTAACTGCTGGAGCCTGCCCAGGAAAGATGTTGTTAGGCAAACTGTCCGTTGCTCAAATGGGCAACTGGTAGCGACATTGAATAAACTTAAATAATTGTTTTTTAAAAAACCCTGTCTTTTAAAAGACATGGCACTGCTATATAATTCTACCAAGCCATAATTCTTTCAATCGGAAACGGTGCTACTTCACAATGTTTTAAATCAGAAAGGAGAAAAGGTGTACAATTCGTAATTTCAAGAAATGAGCGAATGTTTGTTTGGAAGATCATTGGAATATTGGAATGCCAAAATCAGCATTCGTTGCCAAACCTATTTAATTTGTTTTGAAATGTTTGTTTTGCTCTACTAAATGTAGGAGTTCTTTATTTTACAATAATGTATGCGTTTTATACATACCATTAACTGGGTTTGAGCCACCACCTAGGGACCAAACACTTACCTAGGTACCAAACACTTACCTAGGTGCCAAACACTTACCTAGGTGCCAAACGCTTAGCTAGTGGCCAAACACGTACCCAGTGGCCAAACACTTACCTAGTGGCCAAACACTTACCTAAGTGCCAAACACTTACCTAGGTGCCAAACACTTACCTAGTGGCCAAACACTTACCTAGGTGCCAAACACTTAGCTAGTGGCCAAACACGTACCTAGTGGCCAAACACTTACCTAGTGGCCAAACACTTAGCTAGTGGCCAAACACGTACCAAGTGGCCAAACACTTACCTAGTGGCCAAACTCTTACATTGTACCCAATAACACCAGAGGTTTGATTGTGATACCTAGTTACACTAGAGTTGTAGCCCTTGAATGATTGTGATACCTAGTTACACTAGAGTTGTAGCCCTTGAATGATTGTGATACCTAGTTACACTAGAGTTGTAGCCCTTAAATGATTGTGATACCTAGTTACACTAGAGTTGTTGCCCTTGAATGATTGTGATGCCTAGTTACACTAGAGTTGTAGCCCTTGAATGATTGTGATACCTAGTTACACTAGAGTTGTAGCCCTTGAATGATTGTGATACCTAGTTACACTAGAGTTGTTGCCCTTGAATGATTGTGATACCTAGTTACACTAGAGTTGTAGCCCTTGAATGATTGTGATGCTTAGTTACACTAGAGTTGTTGCCCTTGAATGATTGTGATACCTAGTTACACTAGAGTTGTAGCCCTTGAATCATTGTGATACCTAGTTACACTAGAGTTGTAGCCCTTGAATCATTGTGATACCTAGTTACACTAGAGTTGTAGCCCTTGAATGATTGTGATACCTAGTTACACTAGAGTTGTTGCCCTTGAATGATTGTGATGCCTAGTTACACTAGAGTTGTTGCCCTTGAATGATTGTGATGCCTAGTTACACTAGAGTTGTAGCCCTTGAATGATTGTGATGCCTAGTTACACTAGAGTTGTAGCCCTTGAATGATTGTGATACCTAGTTACACTAGAGTTGTAGCCCTTGAATCATTGTGATACCTAGTTACACTAGAGTTGTAGCCCTTGAATCATTGTGATACCTAGTTACACGAGAGTTGTAGCCCTTGAATTATTGTGATGCCTAGTTACACTAGAGTTGTAGCCCTTGAATCATTGTGATACCTAGTTACACTAGAGTTGTAGCCCTTGAATTATTGTGATACCTAGTTACACTAGAGAATTATACCACTTGAGTCATGTATACATGTTACTTATTCAGGACATAGACCATGATGGCAGAGTTACAATGGAAGATTACCAAAAGGCAGTTAGGCAGGAGACACTACTGATGGAAGCCCTAGGCCCATGTCTACCTCAAACAAAGGTAATGCATTATTTACATACATTATTTATTATTTGCCAATTTCACTCGTTTTTTCCATAAATGTCCCCCATTTCAATGCAAATAATAGTGTATATTCTAACTGCCTAGTTACTCCCCTGCAGTTTTGTTTTAGGGTGAAGTCCGGGTTCCTAGGGCGACTATTTCATTTCGCCCACATCGCCCTGTCGTAACGACACAATTCTAATGAAATTCTATGACATATTTCCAGGGTGTTCAGATACAAATACCATTCATGAATTGTCGTCTGCTAAAATTATTGGAACTATTTATAGTCTGTTTTTACCCAGCATGCAAAAGAGTTAAACTCGTATATTATTACTTTGAATTAGTATCATTGTAATACATTTCAGTGCAGAGACTGTTTTCTGGAGTTGGTTGCTGATGATAAACACAAGCATTCAAGATTCTAGATTCAACGTATTCACCTGTCACGTGATCTACATGCAAACATGCATCATCTTAGTGGAGCATTATCACCCCTTGATTAGTTTATATCTGTACATAGCCGTACAGGAATTCCAAATTCATATTATTGTATTACTATTGATGGAGCTAATTAAACTGCCTGCGATTAAGTTTTTCAGACTTGAGAATTATTTGTTTATGTGATGCCAGGACACAAGGGTACCAAGCCACTGTCATTAAGCTTGTCCACACATCATTTTCAAAACGCCCTTTTTGGATTTTCACCAAACTTGGCATGAAGCATCAGTATTATGTATAGTTGTGCACATTGTTGTCTCTTTTCTGTTGGATAATACATTGAGGATTTATATAAAAAACTTTCGTTTATTCCTCACTTTTTTTCCCATAATTATGATACGAGTTTTATTTTAAAGTACTGTATACACTTTCATAAACATGTATGTATAAAATACAGCATAGATAGTGCAGATTGGCCTATCCTTGTTTTGGGTCATATTAATAGTTCACATTGAGTAGGTAGCCGAGTACACACTGCAGTTAAAGCCTAAAACAAGATCTCATTCCGCATTGTATATTGGACTGGTCTTTTGGGTTATCATGATCCGATCGGTAGTGTTCATGGAAGTGCGTCGCTGGTATGATAGAAGCATTGTAGGTAGGGATAGATCCAATCACTAGGTCGGCCACACACTGCGAGGCACTTGCTGGGATTCGACCCATGGGGTATTCGAGTCGCGCTCAGTACTGATGTAATACGAGAACTACTTGAAAGCAAGATGCCTCAAGGCAATGAATCTCAAAGTAGTAGCTCATATGGACTGGGGAGCTGATCTAGAGGTCCTCCTTAGACTGTATAGAGAGTTAGTTCATTCCAAACTTCGTTATAGATCGATTGTGTATGGATCAGCCAGACCATCATATATCAAAACACTTGACCCAATACATCACAAGGATGACGACTTTTTGTGATAAAAATGAAATGAAATCAGAACCATGTTTTCAGATTATACACCAGTATATACAGACGGATCTAAAGCCGGCAACAAAGTTTGCTGTGCTGCCGTCAGTAAATTACATAATTCTAATTTACGGCTACCTGATCATGCTTCTATTTTTTCAGCAGAAGTAGAGGCTATTGATTTATCTTTGAATTTTGCTGATGCATCACGTGATAGAAAATGTATGATCCTTTCAGACTCTTTATCTGTACTGCAATCAGTAGACAACATGAACGTTAAAAAATTCCCTTATTCACAATTTACTTATTAAGCACACATATATTACATCAACTAAACATGTTTTATATTGCTGGATACCAAGTTAAATTGGTATTCGTGGCAATGAAATGGTTGATCAAAGTGCAAAAGATGCACTTAAACTAGACTGTATAAATTCTAAAATACATGTACTATCACTGATGCTAGACAATCGATTCTTTCTTGCATTACTTTAAAATGGCAAACCACTTGGAATAACATATAATTCAATAAACTACAACCAATTAAGCTAAACATCTTCTGTTTATCACTCCAACCGTAGAGAGGAAACGTTGACATACCCGTTTCACACACCCATTTTTGTTGAAAAGAGAGGATCCACCATGGTAATGACAATGAAGGAGCTTTTCGACACAGTCGATTTTAAATACATCATTGCATTTTTAAAAGAATCACATCTTTTCCATAAATTGTAACGTATTACTAGTATATATACAGTTTTACAACTGACGTTTTTTGTCATTACAATTTTACAGCTTGATAAATTTGTTGCAATTGACCTTTCGTCATTACAATTTACTACATACATGTACATGTATGTTATCTACATATATTTTCATCTATAAAAACAATTTCGAGTTGAGTGCTGTCTTTGCTTTTGGTGATTTTTCTTCAGCTGGGTTTCTTTATGGACATCATGTGCACATGATATGTATGTATTGCATGTAGGTGAAAGATGCTCTGCAGAATGGAATAGGAGAAACACCATGTATAAATAATTACGAGTGTGATTAATTAACAATTATATTTGACGTTATAATACTAAAATTTTATGAAGAATTCTTGCTAGAAAAACTTGTGTTTCGTCCATCTTGCATTTACTACACGTTATTGTATAATACATGTGCAGATAACATCTTGAGTAGTCGTTTGTTGATTAGGTTACCGTCTGTTGGTTAGGTTACCGTTTGTTGTTTAGGTTATCATATATTTTTACTTTACCTAAATTAAAACCTAATTTTGTGTGTAGAAACTAGTATAACACGGCGAGAATGTACGTAATAGTAATGAAAACATAAATGTTACAGTTTGTGAAATGAATTAATTTACGTTGTTAATATATGGCCAATGTTTTTAAAGAAAATCATGTAAAATATATAAAAGTTACTCCCCTTTCATCATAAGGACATAAGAAAATCATGTAAAATATATAAAAGTTACTCCCCTTTCATCATAAGGACATAAGAAAATCATGTAAAATATATAAAAGTTACTCCCCTTTCATCATAAAGGCATAAGAAAATCATGTAAAATATATATAAAAGTTACTCCCCTTTCATCATAAGGACATAAGAAAATCATGTAAAATATATAAAAGTTACTTCCCTTTCATCATAAGGACGTAAGAAAATCATGTAAAATATATATAAAAGTTACTCCCCTTTCATCATAAGGACATTTGTAAAATGAGTAAGGAAGTAACAAACAACAAGCTTAGATTGACACAATCTTTAGATGATTATTTCTCATTGCCGTAGGCTTATGGTTTCCAGCAACCAGGGGCGTAGCTTCCTATAGTCAACTGGAGGCACTTGTCCTCACATTTTTTCCCAAACTGAAAATATGAAAATGCGACAAAAGCAATATTAACAATTAAATGAAAAGCACGGGGGGGGGGGGCAACACGTTCGCTTAATAGCAAAATTCCAAAACTATTTTCATAAAATTTCATAAAAAATCACCAATCCTGTATGATCCCATATTTATGAGATTTGATTTCTAGTTCGCAAGTGTATATATACATACATTTGTTTATACAATATATTAATAAATATAATAAATTATACATATTTGGATGAAATGTAAATTAGATATTTGTACCATAAAGCATCTGTAAGCCTTGTGTTCATGCATTTCGTAATTGGAATACTGAATTATTAAGCGTAAATGAAACTGTATGACTAAGGCAGAGCATTGTTGTTTGCACCATTAAGTGGAGTTATGCATGTTACGTATTCTATGCTAGAATGCACCATTAAGTGGAGTTATGCATGTTACGTATTCTATGCTAGAATGGAGTTATGCATGTTACGTATTCTATGCTGGAATGGAGTTATGCATGTTACGTATTCTATGCTAGAATGCACCATTACGTGGAGTTATGCATGTTACGTATTCTATGCTAGATTGCACCATTACGTGGAGTTATGCATGTTACGTATTCTATGCTAGAATGCACCATTACGTGGAGTTATGCATGTTACGTATTCTATGCTAGAATGCACCATTAAGTGGAGTTATGCATGTTACGTATTCTATGCTAGAATGGTTTGCAAGTCATATTCCTGTTTGGTCATGTTTTATGATCTGAGCCATGTTTGTGCTCTGTGAAGCTAAATTCTAAATAATTTAATGTTTTAGCAAACATTTTGTTGAGTTGCTTGTATTTGTATCGTATTTTAACATAATTGTATCAATATTTTATTATTCTTCTTCTCTCACTTCTTCTTTAACATAGGGGCCTCGATGGCCAAGTGGTTACGGTCGTTGTATAGGGCCCTCGATGGCCAAGTGGTTACGGTCGTTGTATAGGGCCCTCGATGGCCAAGTGGTTACGGTCGTTGTATAGGGCCCTCGATGGCCAAGTGGTTACGGTCGTTGTATAGGGGCCTCGATGGCCAAGTGGTTACGGTCGTTGTCTAGGGGCCTCGATGGCCAAGTGGTTACGGTCGTTGTATAGGGCCCTCGATGGCCAAGTTGGTTACGATCGTTGTCTAGGGGCCTCGATGACCAAGTGGGTACGGTCGTTGTATAGGGGCCTCGATGGCCAAGTGGTTACGGTCGTTGTCTAGGGGCCTCGATGGCCAAGTGGTTACGGTCATTGTCTAGGGGCCTCGATGGCCAAGTGATTACAGTCGTTGACTAGGGGCCGAGTGGTTACGGTTATTGACTAGGGGCCTCGATAGCCAAGTGGTTACGTCGTGGACTAGGGGCCAAGTGGTTACGGTTATTGACTAAGGGCCTCGATGGCCAAGTGGTTACGGTCATTGACTAGGGGCCGAGTGGTAACGGTCGTTGTCTAGGGGCCTCGATAGCCGAGTGATTACAATCGTTGACTAGGGGCCTCGATGGCCAAGTGGTTACAGTCATTGACTAGGGGTCGAGTGGTTATGGTCATTGTCTAGGGGCCTCGATAGCCGAGTGATTACAATCGTTGACTAGGGGCCTCGATGGCCAAGTGTTACGGTCATTGACTATGGGCCAAGTGGTTACGCTCATTGACTAGGGGTCGAGTGGTTATGGTCATTGTCTAGGGGCCTCGATAGCCGAGTGATTACTCTCGTTGACTAGGGGCCTCGATGGCCAAGTGTTACGCTCATTGACTAGGGGCCAAGTGATTACGATCATTGACTAGGGGCCAAGTGGTTATGGTCATTGACTAGGGGCCAAGTGGTTACGGTCATTGACTAGGGGCCAAGTGGTTACGGTCGTGGACTAGGGGCCAAGTGGTTACGGTCGTGGACTAGGGGCCTAGAGGTTACGGTCATTGACTAGGGGCCTCGATAGCCGAGTGATTACAGTCGTTGACTAGGGGCCTCGGTGACCAAGTGGTTACGGTAGTTGACTAGGTGCCGAGTGGTTACGGTTGTTGATTAGGTGCCGAGTGGTTACGGTTGTTGATTAGGTGCCGAGTGGTTACGGTTGTTGACTATGGGCTTCCATAGCTGAGTGGTTACGGTCGTTAACTACTTAAAATCACGTGCCTCTCACCACTAGGTTCGAATTCCACTGGAGTGTCAAAGTCTTTCAAGTGAGGAAGCTAGCCAGCTATTGGTGGCCCGTACATGTCTGAAATACATCGCGGTGAGTCACCCGAGGTCTTCCTCCACCAAGAGTAGCTGGCACCCGGTGATTCCTCCACCAAGAGTAGCTGGTACCCGGTGTCTTCCTCCACCAAGAGTAGCTGGTACCCGGGGTCTTCCTCCACCAAGAGTAGCTGGAACCCGGTGTCTTCCTCCACCAAGAGTAGCACCCGGTGTCTTCCTCCACCAAGAGTAGCTGGTACCCGGTGTCTTCCTCCAACAAGAGTAGCAGGTACCCGGGGTCTTCCTCCACCAAGAGTAGCTGGCACCCGGTGTCTTCCTCCACCAAGAGTAGCACCCGGTGTCTTCCTCCACCAAGAGTAGCTGGTACCCGGTGTCTTCCTCCAACAAGAGTAGCTGGTACCCGGGGTCTTCCTCCACCAAGAGTAGCTGGCACCCGGTGTCTTCCTCCACCAAGAGTAGCACCCGGTGTCTTCCTCCACCAAGAGTAGCTGGTACCCGGTGTCTTCCTCCACCAAGAGTAGCACCGGTGTCTTCCTCCACCAAGAGTAGCACCCGGTGTCTTCCTCCACCAAGAGTAGCTGGTACCCGGTGTCTTCCTCCACCAAGAGTAGCTGGTACCCGGTGTCTTCCTCCACCAAGAGTAGCTGGTACCCGGTGTCTTCCTCCACCAAGAGTAGCACCCGGGGTCTTCCTTCACCAAGAGTAGCTGGCACCCGGCGTCTTCCTCCACCAAGAGTAGCACCCGGTGTCTTCCTCCACCAAGAGTAGCTGGTACCCGGTGTCTTCCTCCACCAAGAGTAGCTGGTACCCGGGGTCTTCCTCCAACAAGAGTAGCTGGTACCCGGGGTCTTCCTCCACCAAGAGTAGCTGTACCCGGGGTCTTCCTCCACCAAGAGTAGCACCCGGGGTCTTCCTCCACCAAGAGTAGCTGGTACCCGGGGTCTTCCTCCACCAAGAGTAGCACCCGGTGTCTTCCTCCACCAAGAGTAGCACCCGGTGTCTTCCTCCACCAAGAGTAGCACCCGGTGTCTTCCTCCACCAAGAGTAGCTGGTACCCGGTGTCTTCCTCCACCAAGAGTAGCACCCGGTGTCTTCCTCCACCAAGAGTAGCACACGGTGTCTTCCTTCACCAAGAGTAGCTGGCACCCGGTGTCTTCCTCCACCAAGAGTAGCTGGTACCCGGCGTCTTCCTCCAACAAGAGTAGCTGGTACCCGGTGTCTTCCTCCACCAAGAGTAGCACCCGGTGTCTTCCTCCACCAAGAGTAGCACCCGGTGTCTTCCTCCACCAAGAGTAGCTGGTACCCGGGGTCTTCCTCCACCAAGAGTAGCTGGTACCCGGTGTCTTCCTCCACCAAGAGTAGCTGGCACCCGGGGTCTTCCTCCACCAAGAGTAGCTGGTACCCGGTGTCTTCCTCCACCAAGAGTAGCACCCGGTGTCTTCCTCCACCAAGAGTAGCACCCGGTGTCTTCCTCCACCAAGAGTAGCACCCGGTGTCTTCCTCCACCAAGAGTAGCTGGTACCCGGTGTCTTCCTCCACCAAGAGTAGCACCCGGTGTCTTCCTCCACCAAGAGTAGCACCCGGTGTCTTCCTTCACCAAGAGTAGCTGGCACCCGGTGTCTTCCTCCACCAAGAGTAGCTGGTACCCGGCGTCTTCCTCCACCAAGAGTAGCTGGTACCCGGTGTCTTCCTCCACCAAGAGTAGCACCCGGTGTCTTCCTTCACCAAGAGTAGCACCCGGTGTCTTCCTTCACCAAGAGTAGCTGGTACCCGGGGTCTTCCTCCACCAAGAGTAGCTGGTACCCGGTGTCTTCCTCCACCAAGAGTAGCTGGTACCCGGTGTCTTCCTCCACCAAGAGTAGCTGGTACCCGGTGTCTTCCTCCACCAAGAGTAGCTGGTACCCGGTGTCTTCCTCCACCAAGAGTAGCTGGTACCCGGGGTCTTCCTCCACCAAGAGTAGCTGGTACCCGGTGTCTTCCTCCACCAAGAGTAGCTGGTACCCGGGGTCTTCCTCCACCAAGAGTAGCTGGTACCCGGGGTCTTCCTCCACCAAGAGTAGCACCCGGTGTCTTCCTCCACCAAGAGTAGCTGGTACCCGGTGTCTTCCTCCACCAAGAGTAGCTGGCACCCGGTGTCTTCCTCCACCAAGAGTAGCACCCGGTGTCTTCCTCCACCAAGAGTAGCTGGTACCCGGTGTCTTCCTCCACCAAGAGTAGCTGGTACCCGGTGTCTTCCTCCACCAAGAGTAGCTGGTACCCGGTGTCTTCCTCCACCAAGAGTAGCTGGTACCCGGGGTCTTCCTCCACCAAGAGTAGCTGGTACCCGGGGTCTTCCTCCACCAAGAGTAGCTGGTACCCGGGGTCTTCCTCCACCAAGAGTAGCTGGTACCCGGGGTCTTCCTCCACCAAGAGTAGCTGGTACCCGGGGTCTTCCTCCACCAAGAGTAGCTGGTACCCGGGGTCTTCCTCCACCAAGAGTAGCACCCGGTGTCTTCCTCCACCAAGAGTAGCACCCGTGTCTTCCTCCACCAAGAGTAGCACCCGGTGTCTTCCTCCACCAAGAGTAGCTGGTACCCGGTGTCTTCCTCCACCAAGAGTAGCTGGTACCCGGGGTCTTCCTCCACCAAGAGTAGCTGGTACCCGGTGTCTTCCTCCACCAAGAGTAGCTGGCACCCGGTGTCTTCCTCCACCAAGAGTAGCACCCGGTGTCTTCCTCCACCAAGAGTAGCTGGTACCCGGTGTCTTCCTCCAACAAGAGTAGCTGGTACCCGGGGTCTTCCTCCACCAAGAGTAGCTGGCACCCGGTGTCTTCCTCCACCAAGAGTAGCACCCGGTGTCTTCCTCCACCAAGAGTAGCTGGTACCCGGTGTCTTCCTCCACCAAGAGTAGCACCCGGTGTCTTCCTTCACCAAGAGTAGCTGGTACCCGGTGTCTTCCTCCACCAAGAGTAGCACCCGGTGTCTTCCTTCACCAAGAGTAGCTGGTACCCGGCGTCTTCCTCCACCAAGAGTAGCACCCGGTGTCTTCCTCCACCAAGAGTAGCTGGTACCCGGTGTCTTCCTCCACCAAGAGTAGCTGGTACCCGGTGTCTTCCTCCACCAAGAGTAGCTGGTACCCGGTGTCTTCCTCCACCAAGAGTAGCTGGTACCCGGGGTCTTCCTCCACCAAGAGTAGCTGGTACCCGGTGTCTTCCTCCACCAAGAGTAGCTGGTACCCGGTGTCTTCCTCCACCAAGAGTAGCACCCGGGGTCTTCCTCCACCAAGAGTAGCTGGTACCCGGGGTCTTCCTCCACCAAGAGTAGCTGGTACCCGGTGTCTTCCTCCACCAAGAGTAGCTGGTACCCGGTGTCTTCCTCCACCAAGAGTAGCACCCGGTGTCTTCCTCCACCAAGAGTAGCACCCGGGGTCTTCCTTCACCAAGAGTAGCTGGCACCCGGCGTCTTCCTCCACCAAGAGTAGCACCCGGTGTCTTCCTCCACCAAGAGTAGCTGGTACCCGGTGTCTTCCTCCACCAAGAGTAGCTGGTACCCGGGGTCTTCCTCCACCAAGAGTAGCTGGTACCCGGTGTCTTCCTCCACCAAGAGTAGCTGGTACCCGGTGTCTTCCTCCACCAAGAGTAGCACCCGGGGTCTTCCTCCACCAAGAGTAGCTGGTACCCGGGGTCTTCCTCCACCAAGAGTAGCTGGTACCCGGGGTCTTCCTCCACCAAGAGTAGCTGGTACCCGGGGTCTTCCTCCACCAAGAGTAGCTGGTACCCGGGGTCTTCCTCCACCAAGAGTAGCTGGTACCCGGGGTCTTCCTCCACCAAGAGTAGCTGGTACCCGGGGTCTTCCTCCACCAAGAGTAGCTGGTACCCGGGGTCTTCCTCCACCAAGAGTAGCACCCGGTGTCTTCCTCCACCAAGAGTAGCTGGTACCCGGTGTCTTCCTCCACCAAGAGTAGCTGGTACCCGGTGTCTTCCTCCACCAAGAGTAGCTGGTACCCGGGTCTTCCTCCACCAAGAGTAGCTGGTACCCGGGGTCTTCCTCCACCAAGAGTAGCTGGTACCCGGGGTCTTCCTCCACCAAGAGTAGCTGGTACCCGGGGTCTTCCTCCACCAAGAGTAGCACCCGGTGTCTTCCTCCACCAAGAGTAGCACCCGGTGTCTTCCTCCACCAAGAGTAGCACCCGGTGTCTTCCTCCACCAAGAGTAGCTGGTACCCGGTGTCTTCCTCCACCAAGAGTAGCACCCGGTGTCTTCCTCCACCAAGAGTAGCACCCGGTGTCTTCCTCCACCAAGAGTAGCACCCGGTGTCTTCCTCCACCAAGAGTAGCACCCGGTGTCTTCCTTCACCAAGAGTAGCTGGTACCCGGTGTCTTCCTCCACCAAGAGTAGCTGGTACCCGGTGTCTTCCTCCACCAAGAGTAGCTGGTACCCGGGGTCTTCCTCCACCAAGAGTAGCTGGTACCCGGTGTCTTCCTCCACCAAGAGTAGCTGGTACCCGGTGTCTTCCTCCACCAAGAGTAGCACCCGGGTCTTCCTCCACCAAGAGTAGCTGGTACCCGGTGTCTTCCTCCACCAAGAGTAGCACCCGGTGTCTTCCTCCACCAAGAGTAGCTGGTACCCGGCGTCTTCCTCCACCAAGAGTAGCTGGTACCCGGTGTCTTCCTCCACCAAGAGTAGCTGGCACCCGGTGTCTTCCTCCACCAAGAGTAGCACCCGGTGTCTTCCTCCACCAAGAGTAGCTGGTACCCGGTGTCTTCCTCCACCAAGAGTAGCTGGTACCCGGTGTCTTCCTCCACCAAGAGTAGCTGGTACCCGGTGTCTTCCTCCACCAAGAGTAGCTGGTACCCGGGGTCTTCCTCCACCAAGAGTAGCACCCGGTGTCTTCCTCCACCAAGAGTAGCTGGTACCCGGGGTCTTCCTCCACCAAGAGTAGCTGGTACCCGGGGTCTTCCTCCACCAAGAGTAGCACCCGGTGTCTTCCTCCACCAAGAGTAGCTGGTACCCGGTGTCTTCCTCCACCAAGAGTAGCTGGCACCCGGTGTCTTCCTCCACCAAGAGTAGCACCCGGTGTCTTCCTCCACCAAGAGTAGCTGGTACCCGGTGTCTTCCTCCACCAAGAGTAGCTGGTACCCGGCGTCTTCCTCCAACAAGAGTAGCTGGTACCCGGTGTCTTCCTCCACCAAGAGTAGCTGGTACCCGTGGTCTTCCTCCACCAAGAGTAGCTGGTACCCGGGGTCTTCCTCCACCAAGAGTAGCTGGTACCCGGGGTCTTCCTCCACCAAGAGTAGCTGGTACCCGGGGTCTTCCTCCACCAAGAGTAGCACCCGGTGTCTTCCTCCACCAAGAGTAGCTGGTACCCGGGGTCTTCCTCCACCAAGAGTAGCACCCGGTGTCTTCCTCCACCAAGAGTAGCACCCGGTGTCTTCCTTCACCAAGAGTAGCTGGTACCCGGTGTCTTCCTTCAACAAGAGTAGCTGGTACCCGGGGTCTTCCTCCACCAAGAATAGCTGGCACCCGGTGTCT
>CM026398.1:57016538-57107146 GCA_014843695.1 Archivesica marissinica | reverse complement strand
ATCTGGTGTATATGGTATATATGGTATATATGGTGTATATGGTATATATGGTGTATATGGTGTATATGGTATATATGGTGTATATGATGTTTATGGTGTATATGGTGTATATATGGTGTATATGGTGTATATGGTATATATGGTGTATATTGTGTATATGGTATATATGGTATGTATGGTATATATGGTGTATATGGTGTATATGGTATATATGGTTTATATGGTATATATGTTGTATATGGTATATATGGTATATATGGTATATATTGTGTATATCGTATATATGGTATATATGGTATATATGGTATATATGGTATATATGATATATATGGTATATATGGTATATATGGTGTTATATGGTGTATACGTGTTATATGGTGTATACATGGTGTATATATGGTGTATAAGGTGTATATATGGTGGTATATATGGTGTATATATGGTTGTATAATGGTGTATATATGGTAATCTATATGGAGTATATATGGTGTATATATGGTGTATATATATATGGGTATATATGGTGTATATATATATGGTGTATATATGGTGTATATATATGGTGTATATATGGTATATATATGGTGTATACATGGTGTATATATGGTATATATATGGTGTATATATGGTGTATATATGGATATATATGGTGTATACATGGTGTGTATATGGTGTATATGGTGTATATATGGGTATATATGGATATATATGGTATATATATGGTGTGTATATATGGTGTATATATGGTATATATGGTGTATATGGTGTGTATATGGTGTATATATGGTGTATATATGGTGTATAAATGGTGTATATATGGTGTATATATGGTGTTTATATGGTGTGTTTACGGTGTATATATATATGGTGTGTATATGGTGTGTATATGGTGTATATATTGTGTGTATATGGTGTGTATATGGTGTATATATGGTGTATATATTGGTGTATATGGTGATATATGTGTATATATGGTGTATATGGTGTGTATATATATGGTGTATATATGGTGTATATATGGTGTATATGGTGTATATATGGGTATATATATGGTGTATATATGGTGTATATATAGGTGTATATATAGGTGTATATATGGTGTATATATGGTGTATACATGGTGTATATATGGTGTATATATGGTGTATATATGGTGTATATATGGTGTATATATGGTGTATATATGGTATATATATGGTATATATATGGTGTATATATGTATATATATGGTGTATACATGGTGTATATATGGTATATATATGGTGTATACATGGTGTATATATGGTATATATATGGTGTATATATATGGTGTATATATGGTGTATATATGGTATATATATGGTGTATATGGTGTATATATGGTATATATATGGTGTATATATGGTGTATATATGGTGTATATATATATGGTGTATATATGGTGTATATATGGTGTATATATGGTGTATATGGTGTATATATGGTGTATATATATGGTGTATATATGGTGTATATATGGTGTATATATGGTGTATATATGGTGTATATATATGGTGTATATATGGTGTATATATGGTGTATATATGGTGTATATATGGTATATATATATGGTGTATATATGGTGTATATATGGTGTATATATGGTGTATATATGGTGTATATATGGTGTATATATGTGTATATGGTATATATATATGGTGTATATATGATTTATATATATGGTGTATATATGGTGTATATATGATTTATATATATGGTGTATATATGGTGTATATATGGTGTATATATATGGTGTATACATGGTATATATATGGTGTATATATGGTATATATATATGGTGTATATATGATTTATATATATGGTGTATATATGGTGTATATATGGGTGTAGTACTGCATTAATAACCTCTACCAACATAACCATACGCATTGAAATAACTACGTGTTTCCTCCGGTATGATTAAACAATTAACCAGTCGCCGTCTGTCAATCAAACTAATCAATAATACGTGGAAGTCGTGATAGCGCTGTGGATGCGCGTTCGCTTCAGGTGCGAAAGGTCCGGAGTTCGAGCCCCACTGGAGCCGTTACGATTGTGCACCTTAGGCAAGGCATTTAAAGTCCACGTTGCCTCTTCTCTCTCCCTCGTGGCGATGGATTCCATCAGGAATGAGGTCTCGAGAGTGATTTATATAAGTTGAAATAACTTGTTTCGCAATCGAGGTAAAATAAATTTGTATAAACTAATCAATAAGCAATGACACCGGGTAGCATCTACTACTGAAATATGGATGTGCTTGCACTAGTATTTCTCTTTGGCAGTATTTATCCAATAACCCTGTATGAAAATATGGACATGTCCTATATGTAAATTTATTTAGTTCTATACACATTTATTTTAGCTGGATTGCGAAACAAGTTCTTACAACTTATATTAATCACTATCGAGACCTATTTCTCATGGAATCCATATCCACGAGGGAGAGAGAAGGGACAACGTGGGATTTAAATGCCTTGCCTAAGGGCACAATCGTAACGGCTCCAGCGGGGCTCGAACTCAGAACATTTCGCACCTGAAGCGAACGCGCTACTACTGCTTTATGTAAATTTATTCATATTAACAATTACCAAAATCGAATACCTCCTGAATGAGCTTATTATAGATGAGCTGCAGTTATCTTCAACAGAGACGAACTGTTGACGTTCACCTCAATGAATTGATTATTCAGCAACGGTTACAAATGATCACAACATAACTAGTGACGTCCACCCGTGTACTATAGTAGCTACGCCAATGTCCATCACAGGGAATGACGCCAAAGCCGCCAGACGCCATCGTCTGCCACTAGTAACGCCGTCGCCTTTGGGAAACTAATTACAGTGTGCATTTCTGGCATTATATATATAGTAACCATGCCAACGTCTGGTAAGAGTAACAACGACAACGTCCGGCATAATGTGTTGCCTTGTGCAGTAACGACGGTAGGTTATGACACGATTGCGTGTTTCGATATATTAATGACGCCGGAAATTGGTGTCGGCGTTTGACACTGTACTGAACGGCAATAGATAACAACGTACAAGCATTGCGTAGTAAGAATAGTTTGTTCGGCTGCATAGATTGCAGTACATAACAACATCAACTAACACGCCTACATGTCACTATTTATAGACGTCGACTTCTGGAATTGAAAAAAACAACGACAACGTCACCCATTGCATCACAAATGTCAACATCAAGTACTGTATCATGAACTTGTCATAGCGACATCAGCGTCTGGTACTCTGCGGCAACGGCAATTATATACGTCTGGCAATATAGCAACAACTGTAGCAAAGACTTCGCAGTCGCAGTGTACATAATCAGCGTCTGGATCTGTAGCAACGACGTATACGTCTGAAATAATATTTCACTGTGGTAGCGACGTCTGAGGCTAGTAACGACATCAGTGTATTATAAACAACGACGTCATCGTCGCGAAATTTACATTAGTAACAAATCAAAGCCTGACAAGATAGCAACGACGACTCTGTAAAAAGAAAAGCAGCAGTTTCGGTTATCATATTATGGCACTGAGTCATGAGGATGGATTGATGGAGTAGTATCCCTACTGCAACACGCTACTTTCATAGAACATGAAATTCAAAACATGCATCAGGTTATATATATATAATGCGACGTCTGACACTCAACATTCTCGTTACTGAATTTTCGACGCCGTCAAACACTGTATGAATGTATATCTGTGGCTGAAGTTACGTCAATGTTTGTAGTATTAACGACGCCAACATAATTATGATGTCACTGTGGAATCGACGTCAAAGACAGGTCCTGTAGTAACGACGTCAACGTTTGTAATATCAATGTAAGCATCTCATATTTGCATTGTTTTTGAAAACATGGTTTGGCTCATAATTAAACGTCATCGTCTAACAATATACCAAAGACGTCAACGTAATTAAAACACGTATAATATGTTTAAAACATTAATTATTAAAAACGTTTACAATGGTTGTGAAACAAACTTTAACAGGTTACTAGTATATCAATGTGGGTGACGTCGTATATGTCGTGATGCCGGGAGGACACCTGAGTACCCGGAGAAAACATGTCGTGATGCCGGGAGGGCACCTGAGTACCCGGAGAAAACATGTCGTGATGCCGGGAGGGCACCTGAGTACCCGGAGAAAACATTTCGTGATGCCGGGAGGGCACCTGAGTACCCGGAGAAAACATGTCGTGATGCCGGGAGGGCACCTGAGTACCCGGAGAAAACATGTCGTGATGCCGGGAGGGCACCTGAGTACACGGAGAAAACTAGTCCGGTCTGGCGAGCACCGTATAGCACATACTTCCCAATTCTAGGATCGACCACGGGTTAGCGAGCGTGTTAACAACCGCTAATCGTACAGCCACATTTGCAGCTAAAAGACTTTTAATATTACAAATATAATGTTAGACATTGTAAAATATAACTATATGTTTGGGCAGTGTACTTTGTGAACACAGATACGAGGTGATATTAGGCAGGTTGCATAAACTGAACAAATAATGAAATACATTAAGAATGATACATTATGTAACATGTCGCCAATTATAATTGTTAATTCGTTGTGGAAATATGTCACCGTTAATATCTAAAGCGTTATATTTCTGTCTGTGAGTCGGTTTTTTCAATTATTCCTCGCTTTTCTTGTATTGCAACGATTTTTTATCGATATTTTCTAATGAAAATCTGAAAGTAGTCCAAATATTTGATGTCAATATGAAAAAGAATAAATATTGGATGCTAGAAGATAAAGGGCTTGTTCAAAACATTATCGCACGTGTCAATCAGTTATCTAAAACAAATCAAGAACTGATCCTAGATCAATATATCAAACACTTGTCACGGTAGTTTCACTGTCTGACAGTTACAGAAATCACACAGCGTGACAACTGTACATGTATTGTAACCTCCGTAACGCAAATACGAACATTGAACAAAACAAAATGATTCACTAATTAAGAGAAATTTTACTAATTATATATAATTGTAATACTACTTTGTCGATGTAACGGTGTGAACATTCTCGATATTTAATTTCACTTAGCTCGGCTGACAAGTAAGCCTCACAGCGGAGGAACATAATTAGCATCTCGGTAATTTGTTTAACAAGCTGAACATCCTAATTATATAAGTAAGTTTATATTAAAGTGACATATGCAAACATAAACATTCAATACAAAATATTTACACAACTTTAAGATGCACCTGGCCCGATGGGCCTATTTGTCACCTAATGCCTGCATAACAATATATTATATTAATATATATAAATAATATCCTGTCCCCAATATTGTATATTACCCATTTCCTAAAAACGAAATTCAGTCATGTTGTTACTGTAATATGTGACCTGATTATAATAAAACGTTGTTGTTGTTGTTGTTGTTTTTGTAATATAAATGAAAGCAAGATATTATCAAATTTAACAACACAATACTATCTGCTTCTAGTTTATGTATTGTGTGTATATATATATGAAAGTCGGGGAGATATGTAGTCCAGTGGTTAACACAATGGACTGGTAATCCAGGGATCGCAGGTTCGACCCCCCGTCTGACAATAATACAATTAACATTCTGTCAGACGGGACCGAGGTCTCGTGTCGGTGCTGTACACAATGCACGTAAATGAACCAGAGGAGACTCTGGAATGGGTCTCTGTCTGTATCATTGCACTATCCTCCAAAAATCTAAAATGACTAATCTCTTCAGGAGGCGTCGCTCATATGGGCAACAGGTAGCGACGATAAATAAACGTAAAACACACACATGTAAAATACATCAGTGTATATTCTGACTTTCAACGTGAGTATAACATTATAATATACAGCAACATAGAAATGTTACATCTGGTTCAATTACAAATATGTAACGACGGTAACGTAACACGTTTTCCCTGAAATCTAAAATAACCATTATATATCTCTTCAGACTGTCCGATTAGCGCAGTGGTTAGCGCGCTCGCTTCTCGCCAATGCAAACCGGGTTCGATCCGCAAAACTACCGCAACCCAGGCTCAACCCCTTCACTAAATTAACGTTGTTACACCAGTTTCGCACTGAGCACCCGAGATGACTAATCGTTAGTGTTTCCTATCAAACTTTTAATGTAGGTTTGTTTGAGTTAAAATATAACAAAACTTATTCAATTTGTAATACTATCAATGTGATAATATTTGTAGTGAGGAAGTCGTGATAGTGCAGTGGATACGCGTTCGCTTCAGGTGCGAAAGGTCCGGAGTTCGAGCCCCGCTGGAGCCGTTACGATTGTGCCCTTAGGCAAGGCATTTAAATTCCACGTTGCCTCTTCTCTCTCCCTCGTGGCGATGGATTCCATCAGGAATGAGGTCTCGAGAGTGATTAATATAAGTTGACATAACTTGTTTCGCAATCGAGCTAAAATAAATTTGTATAAACTATAATGTTTGTATGACTATGTGATATTCTAAATGATGTCTCCTGTAATTCAATGTTAATGAATGGCTATGTACAGTTGTATACTGTTCATGCTATGTTTTATTAATTGTATATGTACATAGATGAATGGCTATGTACTGTTGTATACTGTTCATGCTATGTTTTATTAATTGTATATGTACATAGATGAATGGCTATGTACTGTTGTATACTGTTCATGCTATGTGTTATTAATTGTATATGTACATAGATGAATGGCTATGTACTGTTGTATACTGTTCATGCTATGTTTTATTAATTGTATATGTACATAGATGAATGGCTATGTACTGTTGTATACTGTTCATGCTATGTGTTATTAATTGTATATGTACATAGATGAATGGCTATGTACTGTTGTATGTTCATGTTATGTTTTATTAGATGTATATGTACATAGATGAATGGCTATGTACTGTTGTATGTTCATGTTATGTTTTATTAGTTGTATATGTACATAGATGAATGGCTATGTACTGTTGTATATATACATAGATGAATGGCTATGTACTGTTGTATATATACATAGATGAATGGCTATGTACTGTTGTATATATACATAGATGAATGGCTATGTACTGTTGTATGTTCATGTTATGTTTTATTAGTTGTATATGTACATAGATGAATGGCTATGTACTGTTGTATGTTCATGTTATGTTTTATTAGTTGTATATGTACATAGATGAATGGCTATGTACTGTTGTATATATACATAGATGAATGGCTATGTACTGTTGTATATATACATAGATGAATGGCTATGTACTGTTGTATATATACATAGATGAATGGCTATGTACTGTTGTATATATACATAGATGAATGGCTATGTACTGTTGTATATATACATAGATGAATGGCTATGTACTGTTGTATATATACATAGATGAATGGCTATGTACTGTTGTATATTCATGCTATGTACTGTTGTATATATACATAGATGAATGGCTATGTACTGTTGTATATTGTTCATGTTAAGTTTTATTAGTTGTATACGTACATAGATGAATGGCTATGTACTGTTGTATATATACATAGATGAATGGCTATGTACTGTTGTATACTGTTCATGTTATGTTTTATTAGTTGTATATGTACATACACCTAGGGCCATTTGTAACCCGACACTTATATAATTCGGTATAATTTGAATATTTGTGAAAGGATTACGTTCTAATTTGGACTATGTATAAATCTACACATTAAACGTACATACAGATTTCTTTCAATTGATAAACAAATAGATATAAAACAAATAACAAACAACACTGTAAAATCAAAATTCACAAAATAACACGCAAGACCCGACACTTTTCTCGGGCGTGGTATAAAGTATAAATGATGTGATGATAAAATGGTTCACACGTGAGACAGGTGCGTACACGTCGTACGAGCCATAGGAGGACACACTAGATACTAGTTTCTCGGACACACTAGATACTAGTTTCTCGGACACACTAGATACTAGTTTCTCGGACACACTAGATACTAGTTTCTCGGACACACTAGATACTAGTTTCTCGGACACACTAGATATTAGTTTCTCGGACATACAGATTGTATTGGGTGACTATTCACATAGTTCGGATTTTGTGTTGTCTGTTATTGGTTAAGTTTTATACCTTATTGTTGATGAACAAAATATCCGATAGGGTATAAAGTATATACGGGTGTATATATACGGCTGTCCGAGTAGCACAGTGGTTAGCGCGCTGGCTTCTCACCAATGCAACTCTGGTTCGATCCTAGGACCGGGATGTATGTGAGATGGTACGGTAGTCGCCAGCTCGGACGGGTGTGTTTTCTCCGGGTACTCCGGTTTCCTCCCACACGAATGACCACAGTTAGGATTCCACCCGCTCCAACTACTCTAGTTGGATTAATATAAGTTGTTAAAAAAACTTGCTTCGCAATCGTTGTAAAATAATTTTAACATTTTTTCAAATGTGAACAAAATCCTTTCACAAATAATCCAATGATACCGAATTATATAAGTGTCGGGTTACAAGTGTAGATGGGACAATAATAAAGATTAAAACCAATACAATTCGTTAACTTGTGATTTAGTTCAATACATGTTATAAGCGATACGTAGATATATGTGTTGATTAACGGGAAAATATAAACAATAAACCGAAATTATTACAGCTACACCAATAAATATATGCGTCATAAATTCTCATCTGTTGAATACAAACTGTAATGTCTAATCGATTACATATCAGTACCGTAGCCAGAGGCACATTTCAACCGAGGCAATCTAGGGGGGTCCTGGGGGCATGTTGCTCCTTAAAATTGTTGGGGTATAGAAGCGATTTCTTGCGTTTTCAGATTTAATGAGTTTAGACGTATAATTATGTACTGATCTTTCAGCTCTCTAGCTGTCAACATTTTATACAGCAACAGGATATTTTTTGTATTTTTTGTATTTTATGTTTTTATTTAAAAAAAAATTATGCTTTGGAAATAACCAAGGCAGCTGCCTCGGTGTGCCTCAGTGTGACTACGGTCCTGCATATGCAATAAAATATAGCTAAATCAAATTTGTTTGTATTCTTAGATCTACAATATACAAGTATATCAAGCATGTGATTTAGTGGTATTAAAAGTGCTATAATTGGCTTCCATATGGTTTTACAGTCTATTATACCTGCTATGTGCTGATCTTTTATATATATTTAATTAATATGCCTGCAAACGGCCTCCGGATAAATAGATACGAAATAGTGGTCTTATACTTATTTCCTATTCAACCGAATTAATTCAGTGCACTGCCTCTTAATTAGAGAAAATAATGGCGCATATAAATATTCCCATCTGCTTATCTAAATATCAATTTGGGTCGTGTCCATTAAACCCGCTCAATAGAGTCAACAGGTTTACTTTTTGTGTACATCCTCGATATTCCTGCACCAGCCTAGTGAAACGGCGCATAAATTAATTTAGTCACGTGACATGCCATCTATGAATAGCTGTGTATTGGTTTTATTACACTTGTGGAAAATCGCTTAATTTGACAGCTTAAACACACTGACCAGGCTTAGCAAGGTATGTTTACATTTTAGATAAGTTTATTTGTGTCTTTTGTCTTAGTGTCTTGACCGATCCTGGGCAACAGACGACATAATCAGATATTAAAGTGGGACAATATTTCGCTCCGAAAGAAACATGGCCGCAGCTGTACTTCGTGGTTTATTGAATGCTTGTCGGATATTGTACTATTTTTACACCGCCACTGTGACAGGGGATACATACATATCGGTTTAGTGCATGGCTTGTGGTAACATTGCGCTAATATAACAACAATACGTATACACATTCCACAACTCGGTGGGTTTGCGCTGTAATTGACAATTAATATTCAGACTGAACAGGAAATGTAGCTACGTTACAAATAGGAATGTAGATCTGTACACATTCCAGGTTTGAATTATGTGTTCGGTGTATTGTTACGGAACTTAACATTGTTGAGTTTGTGCTGAATACTAACCCCTACACCGAACGTGAATTGTGTAAGGGTGTATATGAATCAGAGGACATTGTACATATCTTTGATTATGAATCATTTACCATAGGACAGAAGATTGTACATATCCTGGACGAACCATACGGTGATGTATGCTTGTATTACTGGTGTTATTCACGGCGTTTATTAACACTCTACTAAATACCCAGTATTGTTCGTCCATGTAACTGTTCAACCTGATATTTTTTTGAGGAACGTACTTATTAAAAAGTACTACTACACGAGAACAAGTATGTATACATTTTGTTTGTTCTTTAATGAACAGTGATAATAGAAAGGATTTATTAAACGTGGCTCGATTTTTTTAAGAATGCTTTAAACCATAGGAACTCCATATTGAACGCTTTGTCTTTTTAATTACACAAAACAACTAACTAGAATGTTCATCCTCTATATTAAATTATATTACAGTAGCTATACGATAGCTTTATTGAGCACTTGTTTATTTATATGTAATTATATGTATATATTATGACTATGTACTTATGTATACGTCATGAATAAACTTATGTTCTGTTCTATTCTATGTTCTGATATTGTATGTCAGTGTTTTATCATTGATTCAGAGCAGTTTCTAATATCCGATTAGCAGTGATTTACAGTTATATGTACAGTGATTTACTGTTATATGTACAGTGATTTACAGTTATATGTACAGTGATTTTTAAATGATTGTGATATGTGTGTGTGTGTGTGTTTTTTATGTATGTAAATAAAGATTGCTTACATTACTATATTTAATATTGATGTTGTATCATACTAGATCAACTTTATTACATATCCAATAGGTCAATATGACCCATGTGGTACAACAATTTACAAACACGAACATAACATATAGTGGTGACAAATCTTGCGGAGACGGCATAGTATACATTGTAACGATGTTATTATTCAATTTTAAAATTAATCACAAGAATATACAAGCATAATGTTCATAATTTATATATCAAACCTGCATTTACTTCCATTAAGAATACCACAGAGTACAACAGGTCGACTGGGCTTAACCCGACCCCCACTACACATGTGGCATTCTTCCTTGAGTAAACACTGTTTGGCATATAATGTATACATGCATGCACTAAATGAATAAAGATTGAACACTTATATAATATGAGATATCACATAAACTCGCATTAAGCACCCATATGTTTATATAGTAACATATACATAGTATAACCACCCATATGTATATATAGTAACATATACATATTATAACCACCCATATATATATATAGTAACATATACATATTATAACCACCCATATGTATATATAGTAACATATACATATTATTTTTTAACCCTTTGTAACATATCATAGTATAACCACCCATATGTATATATAGTAACATATACATATTATAACCACCCATATGTATATATAGTAACATATACATATTATAACCACCCATATGTATATATATATAGTAACATATACATATTATAACCACCCATATGTATATATAGTAACATATACATATTATAACCACCCATATGTATATATAGTAACATATACATATTATAACCACCCATATGTATATATATATAGTAACATATACATATTATAACCACCCATATGTATATATAGTAACATATACATAGTATAAAGTTTTATTTGTTTAAATCCAGAAGGTGACCTCAGACCCATGTAGCATATACAAATGTGGCGACAGCAATTCACTATGTCAATATATAATAATAATAATAATAATAATAATAATATCAATACATTGTTTATTTATGATGAGATGACATTTAAAGCTATGTGTATCCTTTGACCGACCATGTGTGTAGAGCTTTTTTAACAACTAAGCTGTTCTTAACCTTTTGCCTGCTGAGTAAATAAAATCACATTTGCAAACAACATATATACAGATTAACCGCGGCGTATAATCATGATCGTTGTTGTTTACTATTCAACCAAGTGTTTTAGCTCCACTATCCGCATATAGCCTTTTTGTGTGTTTTACGTTTATTTATCGTCGCTACCGGTTGCCCATATGAGCGACGCCTCCTGAAGATATTAGTCATTTTAGATTTTGGAGGATAGTGCAATGATACAGAGAGAGTACCCATTCCAGAGTCGTATCTGGTTCGTTTACGTGCACGGTGTACAGCACCGACACGAGACCTCGGTTTAACGTCCCATCTGACAACTGTTAATTTTATTAGGGTCAGACGGGGGATCGAACCTGCGATCCCTGGATTACCAGTCCAGCGTGTTACCACTGGGTTATATATCCGTCTGTTCCGTATATAGCCTGATCAGACGGCACGTTCTGTACAAAAGTAATTTATCTGCCGCTAGCGTGAAATGGGTTAACTTACATATAATTCCCAAGTTTACGGCCACATACATAATTGAAGTAGATAGTTGTATACCACAGTTTGATGTTATTTCAGACTTCATAATTTATTATTAATATCCGTTAAATGCAAGCTTCTGCTCAGTCTAAGTTGATGTTACACGTGTCACTATGAGGACACTACTCGTACATGCATTCATTCGACCTCCGGCATATTAGTTTAAGCTTTATGTATTTTACAACGATCGCGAAACAAGCTTCAACAACATATATTAATCACTCTTGTTGGCGCGGATGAAAGCGTATATGTGGTCATTAGTGTGGGAGGAAACCGGAGTGTCCGGAGAAAACTCACCTGTCCGATGTGGCGACCACTGTACCATATCACATACTTCTCGGTCCGAGGATCGAACCACGGCTGCATTGGTGAGAAGCGAGCGCGCTAACCACTACGCTAACCGGACAGTCCGGCACATTATAGTTTACTTCTATGTTAATGAGTAGCTGTGGAAGTCGCGATACCATCGTTTCCGAGTTCACGCCCAGCTGTAGGCCGTTAAGAGTGTACCCTTAGCCTATTGAAAGGCATTTAAATTCCGCATTCTCTTCTTTCTCCCTCTTGGTGATGGATTCCATTAGGACTGAGGTCTCGAGAGTGATTAATGTAAGTTGTAATAATTTGTTTCGCAATCGAGCTCCCCGCCGTTATGAATTGATGCGCTGTAGGACATGTCATATGGTAGGAGCGTCATTAAAAATTGGCATACGTCATACAAGTTTTGAAAATGTAAACAAAGCATTTACATCATAAGTGTACGTTTAAACTATAAAGTGAATGACATTTGTTACTTAGAACAACATGTGTGATGTACGTGAACGAAAATACTAGTAATCGCCAACAGTTACTGTATTTAAACTGAGTATAATGAAACTGGTCTGTGACGATTATGATCGTTCTCGTATATTTAGCCCCAACCATCGTATATTTAGCCCCAACCATTTGCCTTTCTAAAAACAAATTATTAAACCAAAACATGTTTCTATAAGCGTCAATGTGACGCATATAACGCGTGCACCATGTCGTCGTATGTACTGCCTCTTTGAGCAATCGCCGGAAGCTAACATTGTCTAGTGGTTAGCTCCACCATTCCCCCTCCCGCACCTCATCGAGGCTCAAAATGCACCCTGCCCCTTTTCTGACCCACCCTACCCCTGTTCTGACCCACCATTCCGTTTTCCACTCTAGAATAAATCCTAACATTTGACCTCTATTAAGCAGCGACATGTGTTAAGCAGTCGCTTTCTGTGATTCCCTTGGTTAGCTGCTTAAGACAGGTTTTTACCGTTTCCCATAAATTCCAACTATTTCGGGGGCGTTTTGGATACTGAATCAGTTGAAAGGGTGACACGCGTCCAAGGGATAATGCCAAAGATATCCAATGTGATCACAGTTAACCGTCCGTGTATATTATGGGCAACTGCGAAATCAAACCCAAAACTATTATTTATGTGTACTTTTGTAATGGATTGCATTGCTAAAGTAATGTCAAGAACTTTTGTTCAAAAGTGTCACAAGTGTGGTTACCTAACTGAAGACCTAACTGTTCACTTGGTTTGTTTCTGCACGGCAAATAGTTCCGCTCAACTTGAATTGTGGGATATTACCATCAAGCATCACGGCGTTGAAACGTTTGCGCAGACGTTCTCCATGAGCCCAAAGGAACAGTGTTGGTTTTATGTTACAATAGCTGCAGATACCGACGGATACTGCTTGTCTAATTATAGCGTTGGTAAACTTCTGTGGCGCATCATGCATTAAACAATTATAGTGAATAGTAGGTCACTATTTATGACTCATTATCAATAGTTACATGATGTATGTGACGTACTTCTAATGTCATCATACACAGTCACTATCACAACTGCGGCAATTCATATATCCGATGTGTTTGTGCTTTGTGTATGCCTTATACAAGTTGTAAATTTTCTATTTTAAATAGTATTAGTATATAGTGAATATATGTGTATTACTTAACATGTCTTGCTTCGAAATGGTTGTATATTGCCAATGTCGTATAAGAATTTAAAGTTGTTTCTTTTTGTTTTGGTTATGCGATGTAAGTTATTGACACCAACTAACCAAACATTCTATTAGTACATAGTCGTCTGTGCCGCATATTCTTGCTATTTCGTCTCGGGTCAAGATTTCGGTAAGAGTTATGGTACTAAATGAATATTTAATAATTAAATCAATGCCAATACTTTAGATTTAACTTTCGTTTTCGCGTTAAGTCGAGGCTAATTTTGGCTTCCTAGATTTGGTTAAAATAGGTATTATTTCCTCCTCATCTCTGATACAAACAAGTCATAAGTATAATGGCTTTGTGCAATTTAAATTTCATAAATATTACTTACTAAAATTTACATACTAAAAGCAATCTTTCATTTTCTTGAGTTTATTTTTGACAGTAGTTTTAGATAGTGTAAATTAATATCTCACTAAATAGTTTCATTATCGTCAGTGCATAAAACTGCACTCGAGTGTTGTCGGATACGATTATGTGTTAAAAATGTATGTTGTAAATGACATTCTTGTACATCTTCATTTATGTAATTATGTATGTTCATTAATTTGTCATGCATGTATATATGTTAAAATCTTCAATATTGGAGGAACAATAAATATATTATTATTATTATTATTATTGTTAATAACACTAATAATAATAGTTTATTGTTCGAGATAGCTCATTATAATTACAACACGATTATTATGGCGATGAACATGTTATATGTTTATGCCAACTAAAATATATTGATATTTTTTATTTTTGGTATTGTGCGTTGCTGAATGATGACTTTTCTAATGCCACGTTGGTCTTCCCTAATACTAGTATGTCCACGAGGTGCCGTGCATTGTATGTCCACGAGGTGCCGTGCATTGTCCGTCATTTCACAATTTTGAACATTACAAATTTAGTTTAATCATATTTTATTGCATTCTAAATTATTCAAATTAACAAACCTGTATAATTATGTATGATACACGATTCGTGGCATTTGTTGCACAAGAATTAAGGAATAAGTCGCGGGATAATAGTTTCCATCGGGGTATGAACTACAATGGGCGTATTTAAAGTGTGTGGATGCCGAATGCCTCTATATGTGTATAACCTGATATGAAATAAAGTACTTGTCTGTCTGAATGTAGCATATAGTTGCCACTTACCGCGTGTCGGAACTAGTAATTAGATCATCCCTGGAACTCAGTAATCTGTAGGACACGCCTTTTCTTGCGAGAGAGTCTGCCCAATATGCCCGTAACTTCGAGTGCGCATGTCAGCTGCATATCATTAGTGAAGAAATTCATACGAAAATAAATACAAACAGGGCATATACGTTCATCGAAGGAAATACAATAGCAATGTAAATATGTGTCAATAAATGTTGAAGTAAATGGGTTGGGTCACAAGTTTTAAACACATTAATGACGGCCCTCCGTCGTAATGATGTACACATTTAAGGGGTAATGACTTCTAAAGGATGTGCTAGTTATTGACTATGGAATTAAACATTAAAAGTACTGCGTATGCACAACGCATATTTGTTATTGAATTAAAGCGTCTTTAGCGACATTATATCGCAAACATATAAACCTGCTTTAATATTTTACAGCGTCGTAGTTCTTATCTATGTAAATAATGTGAACATTATTTTATTTGTGAACAAATATTTATGAGAACTATGTGAAAGCTGCTAATCCACCCATCCCTGATCTGATCAGAGGTGGTTCTGATTTCTTAAAACATATTCTAATTTGCGCGATAGTGCTCTTTTCCCCTGTCAGAATCTTAAAAAAGCAGTATTTTAGATATTATAGACATTTACATAGCTTTTAGAAAGTAAAACATGTTTAACGTTATTGTAATATGCTATTGTCTCTTATAATTCTCATTTCTAGAATGGTTATGTGCAATGTATGTATTATAATATAAATTGAAATGTATGTCCTGTACATAGATGAGACAGAAATAAATAAAGATATAATATAATTATGCATTTTTGTACGTATTATCAGCATCATTATTACAAATTCTTCCGAAATAATCTCAAGACTAACTTTCAATCAATAAACAGTGTTGTTGCGGTCTGCATTCTCCCAAACGTGAAAGTAGGATTTCATATAACAGTCAGCAATGTTTCCGAATTGACGTTTTGTGTATTTTTTGGAGTCAACGTGTTGTTTGTACTAAACGTGTGAAACGCGCGATACTGTCGTTTAGAGATACTTTAAATAAGATTAATTTAAAATTAAATATGCATAGGCACACATGTGAGAGAACTCGGTAACATGAATGTTGTTATTCAGGATGCAAGCTTTGTATTACGCATGCATGCTTTCTATTTATATTATTTTGTGCTGTCAACAAATATCGTATACGACCTTTGTTTATTAATTGAAATACTCAGAATACGTGGCAAATATTTGGGTAAAATTTATACCATTATATTATTAAATGAAAAATACATTCTGTAGAAACATACTTGTTTCACCAGTGGCTGTGTAGTGTCGCTTTAACTACGATGTTCAGAAATAGAAACTTGAGTTTGAAAACGTATGGTTAATTAATGAATCTCTAGATCAATATATTGTTTCATGTAAGCCATATTGATTATAAGTAACGAACGCGTGTTTGTTGATAATGCATCCTGCTATGTTTTCGTCTAAGTATGTGCATCGTATTTGGTGCAATAGTATTTAAAGCGACACTATATTGGTGAAACATTAAATAGTATTTAATGTAATTCAATATAAAAGAAGTGTAGGTAAATCATTGATTGTGTTAATATTACGTATAGTGAGAATAGATGAGACTGAACTCAATATCAAATATACAAATAATTTATACAAATTTAGTTTAGCTTGATTGCGAAACAAGTTCTTACAACTTATATTAATCATTCTCGAGACATCATTCCTGATGGAATCCATCGCCACGAGAAAGAAAATGTGGTATTTAAGTGCCTGGCCTAAGGACACACTTTTAACGTCTACTGGGCTCGAACTCCCCGGCCCTTTCGCACCTGAAGGAAACGAGCTACCAATGTGCTATCACTACTTTCACATCATATACAATTAGGTCGAGTACTAGTACATATGCGTGTAACTGTAAGTGTTAACTACGTGCAGTAGTTTTTTGTTAGTTTAAACATAGTTTATTTCAAATCATACAACATATAGTATACAAATAATTTAATATACAATTTACACAACATTGAGATACCTGAATGAAAGCGGATTAGAACGGAACGCCATTGCTCTATGCAGTAGATAATAGAAAGAAGAACGAAATAATAGAAGATAAAACTAAAAGATAAGAACAAAGCATTAAGACGTACACCATATTTATTTACTAGATGCAGATACCGGGATCCGAACAAAACAATCTGGAAAATAAACAGGAACGTGTAAATTCAAATAATTCCAAACTAGTGTCAAGATGGAGAGATATTAGTTGGCATGTGCATACATTATGTTCACTTCCGTAACACTTTACACTCCACAAAGTGTGTGGGTGTGTGTTTTACGTTTATTTATCGTCGCCACTGGTTGCCCATATGATAATTAGAACCCATGACCCCAAAAGGAATGATTGTATTGTAGTACACGCTGTTGTTAGGCTATTTAGTTGCACGGCTTGTATTTTAGTTACAAACAATTAGTCTTATGAGTGTGTTTTACGTTTATTTATCGTCGCTACCGGTTGTCAATATGAGCGACGCCTCCTGAAGAGATTAGTCATTTTAGGTTTTTGGAGGATAGTGAAATGATACAGACAGAGACCCATTCCAGAGTCTCCTCTGGTTCTTTTATGTGCACGGTGTAAATCACCGATACGAGACATCGGGTTAAAGTCCCATTTGAAAGACTGTTAATTTGATCAGGGTCAGACGGGGGATCGAATAGCGATACCTGGATTACCAGTCCAAAGTGTTAACCACTGTACTACATATCCGTCTGTAACCGATTAAATTATAAATTTATACTAACTACACAATATTTGTTATTAGTCGTGGGCTATTATTTGATAGGCTGTAGGAAATGTCTAGGAGCATCATTAATATTGGCAGATGTCAAAACTAATTTTGAAAATCTAAACGAAGCATTTACATCACAATTGTATCATAATCTATTTTTAGAACAAAAAAATGTGTAATGTACGTGAAAAAAAAGAGTATACATGTATTATGAAAACCTAATAATAGCTGATCCCTAGGACAAGTCATTAACAACTGAGCTTAATAAATTGATCAGAAATGCGATTAAATGGAAACGTCTGTTATACATAATCAAGCATTTATTTAATCCTGTATAAATACGATGTATTGTATCGGGATACATATGACGAGGATGTGCGTGCGCATCATTGTAAATATTTTAAGCTATATGTGTATACATGTTATATAGCATGTGCCTCGCGTGCGCATAACCAGTGTAAGATATATGTGTATACATGTTATATAGCCCGTGCCTCGCGTGCGCATAACCATTGTAAGGCTTTTAAACTATATGTGTATACATGCTATATAGCCTGTGCCTCGCGTACGCATAACCATTGTAAGGCTTTTAAACTATATGTGTATACATGTTATATAGCCCGTGCCTCGCGTGCGCATAACCATTGTAAGGCTTTTAAACTATATGTGTATACATGTTATATAGCCCGTGCCTCGCGTGCGCATAACCATTGTAAGGCTTTTAAACTATATGTGTATACATACTATATAGCCTGTGCCTCGCGTGCGCATAACCAGTATAGATGCCTGTTAAAATGCACACCTCGCCGAGTACTGGTGTTTAAATGCACACCTCGCCGAGTACTTGTGTTTAATCAGTGTGTTATTGCGCATACACATGGTTACAATGTCCGCTTCTCCTATATGCATGCATACTTAAATTTACATGTATATGCTGTAGTCAACAGGATAAGGTTTGTCTAAGGTAAATTGTACTGACGTATCTGTAATCCAGTGGTTAACACGTTGGACTGGTAAAACAGGGATCGCAGGTTAGATCCCCCGTCTGACCATAATAAAATAAGTCTTTCAGGTGGGACTTTAAACCGTGGTCTCGTGTCGGTGCTTTAAACAATTTAAAGGAAAGGGATTCGAATAAGTTACTATGCAACTTCCCCCCCCCCCAAATCCTAACTGTGCTAATGCAACTATTCCTATGTTATGTACCATTCTTGAATACAATGTTGTTTAAATTAAACAATTTAAAGTAAATATGTCATGTTTCTATGATTCCCTAAATTGATTCCTGTTTACAAAATAAATAAATTGAAAATAAATTTTATGAAATTAAAAAATATATATATATAGTAGATGTGAATCATGATATTGGTTATATATATATTGGTAATATTATATATATTATACTTGTCATATTAAATATATTATGTTATAATAGTAATAATATATATATTGTGTTTGCCACACAGTTATATTATATATCTTATAATGTTCAAAACGTATTATATTGGTAGGTCACGTATAGATTATATATACCAAATTGGTCATATACTAAGATTATACGTATTATATTGGTAGGTCACTTATACATTATATATACCAAATTGGTCATATATTTAGATTATATTTATAAATCCAATCCTCGCCTTTTAAGAATATAATATATTAAAATGATCACATATTAAGAATATTAAAGTAGTCACATGTTAAGATTATGGTCATTATAATATATATAATTTGAACAAGTGACCATTATAACATATATAATATTACCACTATAATATAAGTCATTATAATATAACTATGTGACCATCATAATATGTAATGTAGAATATGACCATTATAATATATATATATTAAAATGATCATAAATTAACTTATACGTATGTATTACTATTCCTATAGACCCCATTCCACAGTCTCCTCCGGTTCTTTTACGCGCAGTTTAAAGCACCGACACGAGACCTGGGTTTATTGTCCCATGTGAATGACTGTTCGTATTATTAGTCAGGGAGCGGAACCTTGTGTGGTTGCAAATCGAGCACGCGTGAACCCGCTCTACATTCAGTTTAAGGTCCTGTCACACCTACAAGTCCTCGGCGTTCGTATCACGACAGGGAAACATGAATAATACCTTGATACTTGATAGGGATGCCGACAAACTTCCATCACTCCGTGTGACATCTTCGCGTCCTCGACTGCATTCACGAGACGTTGGACTCCGTGTGACACCATCGCGTCCTCGACTGCATTCACGAGACGTTGGACTCCGTGTGACATCTTCGCGTCCTCGACTGCATTCACGAGACGTTGGACTCCGTGTCACACCATCGCGTCCTCGACTACATTCACGAGACGTTGGACTCCGTGTGACACCATCGCGTCCTCGACTGCATTCACGAGACGTTGGACTCCGTGTGACACCATCGCGTCCTCGACTGCATTCACGAGACGTTGGACTCCGTGTCACACCATCGCGTCCTCGACTGCATTCACGAGACGTTGGACTCCGTGTCACACCATCGCGTCCTCGACTGCATTCACGAGACGTTGGACTCCGTGTCACACCATCGCGTCCTCGACTGCATTCACGAGACGTTGGACTCCGTGTGACACCATCGCGTCCTCGACTGCATTCACGAGACGTTGGACTCCGTGTGACACCTTCGCGTCCTCGACTGCATTCACGAGACGTTGGACTCCGTGTGACACCTTCGCGTCCTCGACTGCATTCACGAGACGTTGGACTCCGTGTGACATCTTCGCGTCCTCGACTGCATTCACGAGACGTTGGACTCCGTGTGACACATTCGCGTCCTCGACTACATTCACGAGACGTTGGACTCCGTGTCACACCTTCGCGTCCTCGACTACATTCACGAGACGTTGGACTCCGTGTGACACCTACGCGTCCTCGACTGCATTCACGAGACATTGGACTGCGTGTGACACATTCGCGTCCTCGACTGCATTCATGAGACGTTGGACTCCGTGTGACACCTTCGCGTCCTCGACTGCATTCACGAGACGTTGGACTCCATGTGACACCTACGCGTCCTCGACTGCATTCACGAGACGTTGGACTCCGTGTCACACCTTCGCGTCCTCGACTGCATTCACGAGACGTTGCTGAACATTATGTATAGGATATAAGCTGAAAACGATCCAATATGTAAACTATTGGATTGTGTGAGCCGCGTAGCGCCGAAGATAGTACCAATGTTTTACATATTGGATCTGTTTGAGGCTTTCATCTTACTTAAAACAATCACGTATATAACAAGATCCTACTTATTAAATTGTTAATTTCGTCCATGTACGCGTATAAGATACGGATAAATTACGGGTTTTACTTCGCACAGAGGGGTATCGGATACATGCCCGACAAGCCAATGCCGACATGAAATAGCATACGTCCCGACCACATTGTATTCCATGTTTAAGAACCCCTAGCCTGGGAACAGACGTCTATATATTTTGCCTGGTCAGTCAAATAAATATATTTTAACACCGAGACTATTAATTGGGCCGTATCGAGTTTCTGATCATTTTGCCAGAAGTTAAAAAGTGAAAAATCGACAGACTGGCACCCAGGCTAAAGAACCCCAGCTATTCCATGTGATGACGCATATATTTGTGACAGAGCCTTTAAGCAATGACTGTCTCCAGCCGTTGTATTCTTTATTGTTTGTATTTATTCAGCGGAAACCGACGAACGAGATGACGGAATCGTGCCCGAGGAAGACAAACATTGCCGAGATATCCCCACATTTGATATGCGCACTCTGTGGTGGGTATCTGATCGATGCTACAACTATTGTGGAGTGCCTACATTCATGTACGTAACTCATTACTCATTAAAAAAACTTGATTAAATCTTGAAAGGTGGGTTTATCCCAGCGTAACGTGGATACTGCTGTGTTACAGGGTATTATATACAACCTATCTCAGAGGAGATCAACGTTGAACAAGTTTTAAATGAAATTGATACTTTTATGCAAAAATCTCCTCTGAAATCGGTGGTTTCGATTATGTCACATACATCACCGGCTGTTTCTCTACAAACCTAATTAAGGTGACTGAATCATATTGCAGAACTCTGGTTGTTATGACAACGGAACGAAATCGCTTTAACCCCTATTTAATCCGACTGGTGTATGCCAGGCTTAAATTCAAAATAATGTCATAGCTCTCCGGCTTAGTTGTCTCGTGCGACCTATACATTGATACATGGCCCTCTTGTGGCACACACACACAGCTACTGTCAGAGGGGAGAGAGGGGATGGAGCTCCGTGGATGAGTGGTTACATGGCCCTCTTGTGACACGCACCCACAGCTACTGTCAGAGGGGAGAGAGGGGTGGGCTCCGTGGATGAGTGGTTACATGGCCCTCTTGTGACACGCACCCACAGCTACTGTCAGAGGGGAGAGAGGGGGTGGAGCTCTGTGGATGAGTGGTTACATGGCCCTCTTGTGACACGCATACACAGCTACTGTCAGAGGGGAGAGAGGGGATGGAGCTCCGTGGATGAGTGGTTACATGGCCTTCTTGTGACACGCATACACAGCTACTGTCAGAGGGGAGAGGGGGCTCCGTGGATGAGTGGTAACATGGCCCTCTTGTGACACGCACACACAGCTACTGTCAGGGGAGAGGGGGCTCCGTGGATGAGTGGTTACATGGCCCTCTTGTGACACGCATACACAGCTACTGTCGGAGGGGAGAGGGGGCTCCGTGGATGAGTGGTTACATGGCCCTCTTGAGGCACGCACACACAGCTACTGTCAGAGGAGAGAGTGGGGAGAGGTGGCTCCGTGGACGAGTCATTACAGGGCCCTCTTGTGGCACGCACACATAGCTACTGTCAGAGGAGAGAGGGTGGCTCCGTGGAGGAGTGGTTACATGGCCCTCTTGAGGCACGCACACACAGCTACTGTCAGAGGGGAGAGAGGGGGCTCCGTGGATGAGTGGTAACATGGCCCTCTTGAGGCACGCACACACAGCTACTGTCAGAGGGGAGAGGGGGCTCCGTGGACGAGTGGTAACATGGCCCTCTTGTGACACGCACACACAGCTACTGTCAGAGGGGAGAGAGGGGGCTCCGTGGATGAGTGGTAACATGGCCCTCTTGAGGCACGCACACACAGCTACTGTCAGAGGGGAGAGGGGGCTCCGTGGATGAGTGGTAACATGGCCCTCTTGAGGCACGCACACACATCTACTGTCAGAGGGGAGAGGGGGCTCCGTGGATGAGTGGTTACAGGGCCCTCTTGTGACACGCACACACAGCTACTGTCAGAGGGGAGAGGGGGACTCCGTGGATGAGTGGTTACAGGGCCCTCTTGTGACACGCACACACAGCTACTGTCAGAGGGGAGAGATGGGAGAGGGGGCTCCGTGGATGAGTGGTTACATGGCCCTCTTGTGGCGCACACACAGCTACTTTTCCTTGCAAACATGCACAAGTAAGTCAGTTAAATCTGACAACATTGTGTACCGATCTGTCACGACTGTTTAAATTACTATACGTTTTGTACCAATCATTAGTTTAAACATATTTTATTGCTTTCGAATAACATACATATACACAAAATGCACAATATACAACAAATGAAATGTAACGAATATTATATTAGTGAAACTGTTATAATTTATAAGAAGCAAATGGGTTGGGTCACAAGTTTTACCAACATTAGTGACGACCTTCCCCTTAGATCAAACATATGTAACAGACTTTTTCTACGATTCTTAAGAAGTAGCGTGCATAGTTTTGGAAATTTTAAATCAATTGATTTATTAATAACAATGTAAAAAATGTAAAGAGGAAAAACGGAGTCTAAAAAAAAAGAAAGAAAATATTTTCATAAAAAACAAAGATATGATTTTGTTGCTCGCATGTCCACGCCCTTAATCTAACTAAGATAATATACTAGTACGTTCCATTGCTCTTGGAATAGACAGTAATTAGGTAACTAACTACACATCCTTTAGTTAACAGCAAAACGTTTAGTTTGTTTGATATAATGTTGTACATGTGTAAAGATAGTTTCGTTCTCGTTATCTGGTAGGTTTCTGAATCCGTAAAGTAGTTTATCCGTATTTAGAGGATGATGCTGACGTGTGTCAATAAACAGTTGTCGGCGTAGTAACGAAAATATAGGGCACCTGAAGAAATAATGTTCTGCATTCTCAATATTGTGTCCACATTCACACTTTGCGTTATCACGTAAGTGATTATTGAATAAATCTGCGTTTAAATTACTGCATTTATTACGTATTCTTGCATGAAGGACCTGATATAATCTTTCCCCAGACATGTACAACTGTTGGGTGTTTGCATTTTTGCTTTAGCTTATATTTAAAGGCTGATATCGAATCCGTATTTCGTAAATGCAAATCAAAAGTATTCCCCAGTTTAACAGACGACGGTATAACTGATTTTGAAAATATTTCAAGCCGGCGTGTAACAGTAGCATAATCATTAAAATTTCTTAACCTGTAGGTATTAGTTTCTAACACAGTATTGGGAAATTGATCAGATAGATAACTTGGTAATTCTCCATGGTTATATTTGTAAACTAAGGTTAGTTTTTGCATATGTCTTCTTTCCGATAAGGAAACCCAACCAATTTCATGAAGTAATCTTTCTATTGATACAGATCTGGTTAAACTGGTTACAATTCTTGCTGCATCATACTGTATTTTGTCTAATAACTCTTTTTCGTATAGGGTGCAACTATCCCAAACTACCGATGCATATTCAATAATCGGTCTTAGATATGAAATATAAATTTGATTCAATGTTTTCCGTTTAAGTTTAAATTTTAACATTCTCATGGTTCCTAGATACCGTGCAGCGGAGGAAGTTATATTCGTAATATGTTCGTGCCATGATCCATCATTGTTTAAAGTAACGCCTAAATGTTTATGAGAACTAACGAATGCCAAGTGAATATTTTCGAAGGAAAGTGCGGGTAAGTTACGGTTGGTTTTTGCAAGTGTTAAAAACATAGCTTCAGTTTTGGATGGATTGAATTTTACAAGCCATTGTTTCGCCCAATGAGATAAAATATTCAAGTCAGAATTCAATGTTGTCTCGATATGATTTATATCGTGAGATGAGACAGCTAATGAGCTATCATCAGCAAATAAACGTGTTACACTAGAGAGGGAATCTGCGATGTCATTTACGTATATTAAAAATAGCAGTGGACCTAGCACCGAACCCTATACCAATCTTTCACGACTGTTTTAATTACTATGCGTTTTGTACCAATCTGTCACGACTGTTTTAATTACTATGCGTTTTGTACCAATCTGTCACGACTGTTTTAATTACAATAAGTTGTGTACCAATCTCACATGACTGTTTTAATTACTATAAGTGGGACGTTATATTCGCATTAATACATGCTTTTATTCGCATATAGCTCCCCAGTCATCGTATATGTCTCCCTTCGAATACACCTCCCGAGCAGCCTGGTATAATAGCCTTATTCGCACAGATATAGTTTCCCTGGAACTATATTCGAAGGGAAACATATACAGTGTCATACACCACTGTGTTTCCTCACGGAACTACATTTAGCGCCACTATTACACACGGTGTTTCGCCTGACTGGTGTTGGATTTAGTCTCACATTTTCCTCGACACATACTTTTCTTATATCAATACCTTGTTGTTGTTTTCAGTTTGTAAGACGTGTATTGTACGCTATCTGGAGTCAAGTAAATACTGCCCGATATGCGAAGTTCTCGTGCACAAAACTAGACCACTTCAAAACATACGGTAAGAAGGAGCATGAACAATGAACAACTCTGACACCCAGACCCATGTAGTTAACCACTGTAACACCGTATATGGCTCCCTTCCATTGTAGCTCCCTGTGGGCTATGTCTGTAGCATTCATTCGAATATAGCCCTTCGATGGGTGAACAGATACAGCTATTGCTAGATTGTCTAGGTTTCGATGGGTGAACAGATACAGCTATTGCTAGATTGTCTTGGTTTCGATGGGTGAACAGATACATCTATTGCTAGATTGTCTTGGTTTCGATGGGTGAACAGATACAGCTATTGTTAGATTGTCTTGGTTCCGATGGGTGAACAGATACAGCTATTGCTAGATTGTCTTGGTTTCGATGGGTGAACAGATACAGCTATTGTTAGATTGTCTTGGTTTCGATGGGTGAACAGATACAGCTATTGTTAGATTGTCTTGGTTTCGAAGGGTGAACAGATACAGCTATTGCTAGATTGTCTAGGTTTCGATGGGTGAACAGATACAGCTATTGCTAGATTGTCTAGGTTTCGATGGGTGAACAGATACAGCTATTGCTAGATTTTCTTGGTTTCGATGGGTGAACAGATACAGCTATTGCTAGATTGTCTTGGTTTCGATGGGTGAACAGATACAGCTATTGCTAGATTGTCTTGGTTTCGATGGGTGAACAGATACAGCTATTGCTAGATTGTCTTGGTTTCGATGGGTGAACAGATACAGCTATTGCTAGATTGTCTTGGTTTCGATGGGTGAACAGATACAGCTATTGCTAGATTGTCTTGGTTTCGATGGGTGAACAGATACAGCTATTGCTAGATTGTCTTGGTTTCGATGGGTGAACAGATACAGCTATTGCTAGATTGTCTTGGTTTCGATGGGTGAACAGATACAGCTATTGCTAGATTGTCTTGGTTTCGATGGGTGAACAGATACAGCTATTGCTAGATTGTCTTGGTTTCGATGGGTGAACAGATACAGCTATTGCTAGATTGTCTTGGTTTCGATGGGTGAACAGATACAGCTATTGCTAGATTGTCTTGGTTTCGATGGGTGAACAGATACAGCTATCGCTAGATTGTCTTGGTTTCGATGGGTGAACAGATACAGCTATTGCTAGATTGTCTTGGTTTCGATGGGTGAACAGATACAGCTATTGCTAGATTGTCTTGGTTTCGATGGGTGAACAGATACAGCTATCGCTAGATTGTCTTGGTTTCGATGGGTGAACAGATACAGCTATTGCTAGATTGTCTTGGTTTCGATGGGTGAACAGATACAGCTATTGCTAGATTGTCTTGGTTTCGATGGGTGAACAGATACAGCTATTGCTAGATTGACACTTATTTTTGGTCCCGTTTGTCTGCCTGTGACATGCATTTCTACCAAGTACAACTTACCGGTTTGGATACCCATCTGTCATGACACAAATGGAATATTAGACGTATGCCGTCAGTTTAACAGAACCTTAATCACAGGATTGGAGATGTATTCACTTACATGTATAATTGTTTCAACTCGTTATGTCTATTTTTTAAATTTTATTTGAATTTATTTTAGCTCCACTGCGAAACAAGTTCTTACAACTGATATTAATCACTCTCGAGTCATCATTTCTGATGGAATCCATCGCCACAGGGAAAGAGAAGAGCCAACGTGGTATTTAAATGCCTTGCCTAAGGCCACACTCGTAACCGCTCCAGCGGGGCTCGAACTCCGGGGCTTTCGAACCCGAAGCGAACACGCTACCACTACGCTATCACGACTAAATGAACATTCTAGGTAAAAAGTCCACTCATTTGTAATAATCCCTCGTCGTACATACCAATCTGAACACGGTATTTTATTCATTAATTCGACATGTAATGATGATATCCATGTTCAATAAAAACAAATTAAGACTATTTGCAGACTTGACCACACCCTTCAAGACATAGTTTATAAGCTGGTTCCCGGATTGTTCAAAGGTAAGCCCACCATGCTGTGCTTTTCCCTTTATATCCATGTTTCACATAACCTCATTACATTGTAATAACATTAATACTAATATATGACTGTTTACCTGAATATAAACGTGACTGTTTACCTGAATATAAACGTGACTGTTTACATGAATATAAACGTGACTGTTTACATGAATATAAACATGACTGTTTACCTGAATATAAACCGTGACTGTTTACCTGAATATAAACGTGACTGTTTACATGAATATAAACATGACTGTTTACCTGAATATAAACGTACAGCAAATGTGAAACAAATTAAATATTTCGAAAATATTTATTATAGGTAAATATGAAGATAAATATTACGAATCAAGATGATTATTACTCGAAAGGAACGAGCGTATATACGATTTGTGGAAAATCGAGCGTATATACGATTTGTGGAAAATCGAGCGTATATACGATTTGTGGAAAATCGAGCGTATATACGATTTGTGGAAAATCGAGCGTATATATGATTTGTGGAAAATCGAGCGTATATACGATTTGTGGCAATTTATAATACGACGTTTAATATGCTTTAATTTGTTTAAAAATCTTCATTTTTACAGGGGAAATGAGCCGCCGACGAGAATTTTATAAAGACCACCCGACGATCAGTAAATATATATTTTGAATTTACGTCTTATTGATGTCATATCTCCTTACAGAAAGACAAACTTGCACTGTGAAACACATACATGTGATATATCCACACATGTATGCACTGTGAAACACATACATGTGATATATCCACACATGGTATACACTGTGAAACACATACATGTGATATATCCACACATGTATGCACATGGTATACACTGTGAAACACATACATGCGATATATCCACACATGTATGCACATGGTATACACTGTGAAACACATACATCTGATATATCCACACATGGTATACACTGTGAAACACATACATGTGATATATCCATACATGTATGCACATGGTATACACTGTGAAACACATACATGCGATATATCCACACATGTATGCACATGGTATACACTGTGAAACACATACATGTGATATATCCATACATGTATGCACATGGTATACACTGTGAAACACATACATGTGATATATCCATACATGTATGCACATGGTATACACTGTGAAACACATACACCTGATATAGCCACACGTGTATGCACATGGTATTCACGGAGAATCTATATCCTGACAGTGAAATCATTTGTAAAAATAACAAAGTGTGTGTGTTTTTCGTTTATTTATCGTCACTACCGGTTGCCCATATGAGCGACGCCTCCTGAGGAGATTAGTCATTTTAGATTGTTCGAGGATAGTACAGTGACCCATTCCAGAGTCTCCTCTGGTTCTGTTACGTGCACGATGTAAAGCACCGACACAAGACCTCAGTTTAAAGTCCCATCTGAACGACTGTTAATTTTATTAGGGTCTGATGGGGGATCGAACCTGCGACCCCTGTATTGCCAGTTCAGCGTGTTACCACTGGACTACAGATCCGTCTGTAAATAACGTACTTTTAAAAAAAAATTGCCAATTTAAAGTAGCCTGGGTTCTGGTCTGTCGGGTTTTCACATAGGATCAGAAACTCAATACAGCCCAATTAACGGTGTCGGTGTTAAATAAGTATATGACGGGCAAGGCAAATTATATCAACGCCCGTTCCCAGGCTACAAATAGCCTACAAACCGTAGCACAGCAAATATTTGTTTACATAATAGTACGTACGTATCTGTGTCCCTAGTGATATAGATGCATTCTTTATTTCAGTCTCATCGTTGCACAATACATAAAATATACATTCACCATTCATCCCAAATTATATCAACGCCTGTTCCCAGGCTACAAATAGCCTACAAACCGTAGCACAGTAAATATTTGTTTACATAATATTACGTACGTATCTGTGTCCCTAGTGATATAGATGCATTCTTTAGTTCAGTCTCATCGTTGCACAATACATAAAATATACATTCACCATTCATAATAAAAGAATTATAAGAGACTAATCTAATCACAGATAATCAAACTATCACCAGTGTGTATTATTTACACCCGCAGTTATTTGTAATCTCGTACTGGTATGATGTACAATATATAACTTTAAACTTCATTAATGTTACAGAAAGTGCGAAGGTCCGACAAGAACAACAACGTCACAGAGTTATCTTCACCGCCGACGAGCAGTTCAGCATTGCGCTGGAGTTCTGTCCCGAGTAAGTTAAATGAGGTAGAGTGTGAAATATGTTCGTGTGCCACTCGTCAAAATGCGACGACTAAACCAGAAATATGGTCGTGTGCCACTCGTCAAAATGCGACGACTAAACCAGAAATATGGTCGTGTGCCACACGTCAAAATGCGACGACTAAACCAGAAATATGGTCGTGTGCCACACGTCAAAATGCGACGACTAACCAGAAATAGCGGGGTATACTAGTAGTTACGGTCCGGCTTCTGCATAGCCAGAACAACTTGTATCCAATATGTTAAAAATCACGAAACTACATACAATCAACAACATTCCTAATCGGTCAGGTGGTATTTTATAATATTTGGTGTCTATTAGTAATCATACCAGGGGCGTAGCTTGGCTGGACTCGATGTGTAGGCCAACTTAAAACTTAAGATGGGAGGGGGTCCGGGGGTCGTCCCCAGGAAAACTATTTATAGCGTATATAATTTAATCCTGGCCTCCCGATTTTTGTTGCAGATTTGGAATTTTTATTGTTTTCGATTTTCGGGGGGAAATGTAGGCCACGGCCTATAGGAAGCTACGCCAATGCATACAGTATTTTCTTATTGTCGTTTAATGCATTTTATTCGAAATTATTATACAGAAAATCATTGCATACCGATCTGTAACAAAATATAACCAATAAGATGATATTAATATATGAATAGATCTATTAGTGTAGGTCTGCCCGACGTTGGGTGCCATTTGTTGCCGTGTCCCCTTGTCATGCCCTGACTCGTACACCTCCTAACGGGTATATGGATCGTATTGCCTGTCTACTTGATATTATTTGATTATTAGTTTGTTCCAAATAATGTAAAACATCAGGTGGCCGATTAGGAATTTTGTTGAGTGCAGTACTGTTTATGAAATGTACGCATGTATTTATTAATATGATACTGCAGTCTGTTAGTCAAGTTGACGCATAGAGATGAAAAGTGAAACATCAATGTCAAAATCGCATTTTATAGATGCTTTAATGTTTTTAATTTGTTCTACCCTTACGGCATAGTTAAGGAAATGACTGCGTCGATATTCCAACTCCGAACATATTGTTGAATGACCCTGGTACAAGAGTTGGTTTAATCATATTTTATAATTTGTATTACAGATATAAAGTGTACATTAATAGTATTATAAGTTCTTCTTCTGGAAAGTGTGGAGTTGTTAACAATTGGTGGATAGCATAAATAATTGGGTATATGTCAAATTTAAAAGAATAAAACATAAATATATCTAAGCATAATACTAGTAGTAAAGAAATGTCAGCAAGCAGGGGTGACAGGAGGGGTGTCAGCAAGCAGGGGTGACAGGAGGGGTGTCAGCAAGCAGGGGTGACAGGAGGGGTGTCAGCAAGCAGGGGTGACAGGAGGGGTGTCAGCAAGCAGGGGTGACAGGAGGGGTGTCAGCAAGCAGGGGTGACAGGAGGGGTGATAGCAAGCAGGGGTGACAGGAGGGGTGATAGCAAGCAGGGGTGACAGGAGGGGTGATAGCAAGCAGGGGTGACAGGAGGGGTGTCAGCAAGCAGGGGTGACAGGAGGGGTGATAGCAAGCAGGGGTGACAGGAGGGGTGATAGCAAGCAGGGGTGACAGGAGGGGTGATAGCAAGCAGGAGTGACAGCAGGAATGACAGGAGGAGTGACAGGAGGAGTGATAGCAAGCAGGGGTGACAGCAGGAGTGATAGCAAGCAGGGGTGACAGCAGGAGTGATAGCAAGCAGGGGTGACAGGAGGAGTGATAGCAAGCAGGGGTGACAGCAGGAGTGATAGCAAGCAGGGGTGACAGCAGGAGTGATAGCAGGAGTGACAGGAGGAGTGATAGCAAGCAGGGTGACAGGAGGAGTGACAGGAGGAGTGACAGGAGGAGTGATAGCAAGCAGGGGTGACAGCAGGAGTGACAGCAGGAGTGATAGCAAGCAGGGGTGACAGGAGGAGTGACAGGAGGAGTGATAGCAAGCAGGGGTGACAGCAGGAGTGACAGCAGGAGTGATAGCAAGCAGGGGTGACAGGAGGAGTGATAGGAGGAGTGACAGGAGGAGTGATAGCAAGCAGGGGTGACAGCAGGAGTGATAGCAAGCAGGGTGACAGCAGGAGTGATAGCAAGTAGGGGTGACAGCAGGAGTGACAGGAGGAGTGACAGCAGGAGTGATAGCAAGCAGGGGTGACAGCAGGAGTGATAGCAAGCAGGGGTGACAGGAGGAGTGATAGCAAGCAGGGGTGACAGCAGGAGTGATAGCAAGCAGGGGTGACAGCAGGAGTGACAGGAGGAGTGATAGCAAGCAGGGGTGACAGCAGGAGTGACAGGAGGAGTGATAGCAAGCAGGGGTGACAGCAGGAGTGATAGCAAGCAGGGGTGACAGCAGGAGTGATAGCAAGTAATAGTGATAGCAGGGGTGTCAGCAAGCAGGGGTGACAGGAGGAGTGATAGCAAGCAGGGGTGACAGCAGGAGTGACAGCAGGAGTGATAGCAAGCAGGGGTGACAGCAGGAGTGACAGCAGGCGTGACAGCAGGGGTGACAGCAGGGGTGATAGCAAGCAGGGGTGACAGCAGGAGTGACAGCAGGAGTGACAGGAGGAGTGACAGGAGGAGTGACAGCAGGAGTGACAGGAGGAGTGATAGCAAGCAGGGGTGACAGGAGGAGTGATAGCAAGCAGGGGTGACAGCAGGAGTGATAGCAAGCAGGGTGACAGGAGGAGTGATAGCAAGTAATAATGATAGCAGGCGTGACAGCAGGAGTGATAGCAAGCAGGGGTGACGGGAGGAGTGATAGCAAGTAATAATGATAGCAGGCGTGACAGGAGGAGTGATAGCAAGCAGGGGTGACAGGAGGAGTGATAGCAAGTAATAATGATAGCAGGCGTGACAGCAGAAGTGATAAGCAAGTAATAGTGATAGCAGGCGTGACAGGAGGAGTGACAGCAAGTAATAGTGATAGGAGGAGTGACAGCAAGTAATAGTGACAGGAGGAGTGACAGCAAGTAATAGTGATAGGAGGCGTGACAGGAGGAGTGACAGCAAGTAATAGTGACAGGAGGAGTGACAGCAAGTAATAGTGATAGCAGGCGTGACAGGAGGAGTGACAGCAAGTAATAGTGACAGGAGGAGTGACAGCAAGTAATAGTGATAGCAGGGGTGACAGCAGGAGTGATAGCAAGTAATAATGATAGCAGGCGTGACAGGAGGAGTGACAGCAAGTAATAGTGACAGGAGGAGTGACAGCAAGTAATAGTGATAGCAGGGGTGACAGCAGGAGTGATAGCAAGTAATAATGATAGCAGGCGTGACAGGAGGAGTGACAGCAAGTAATAGTGATAGGAGGAGTGACAGCAAGTAATAGTGATAGCAGGCGTGACAGGAGGAGTGATAGCAGGCGTGACAGGAGGAGTGACAGCAAGTAATAGTGATAGGAGGAGTGACAGCAAGTAATAGTGATAGCAGGCGTGACAGGAGGAGTGACAGCAAGTAATAGTGATAGCAGGCGTGACAGGAGGAGTGACAGCAAGTAATAGTGATAGCAGGCGTGACAGCAGGCGTGACAGCAGGTAATACTGACAGCAAGAGTGACAGCAGGTAATACTGACAGCAAGAGTGACGGCAAGTAATAGTGACAGCAAGTAGGAGTGACAGCAAGTAATAGTGACAGCAAGCGTGACAGCAAGTAATAGTGACAGCAAGTAATAGTGACAGCAAGTGTGACAGCAAGTAATAGTGACAGCAAGTAGGAGTGACAGCAAGCGTGACAGCAAGTAAGAGTGACAGCAAGCGTGACAGCAAGTAATAGTGACAGCAAGTAATAGTGACAGGAGGAGTGACAGCAAGCAGGAGTGATAGCAAGCAGGAGTGATAGCAAGTAATAGTGACAGCAAGTAATAGTGACAGCAAGCAGGAGTGACCGCAATAGTGATAGCAAGAGTGATAGCAAGTAAGCGTGACAGCAAGCGTGACAGCAAGAGTGACAGCAAGCAGGAGTGATAGCAGGAGTGACCGCAAGTAATAGTGACAGCAAGAGTGATAGCAAGCAGGAGTGATAGCAGGAGTGATAGCAAGAGTGACAACAGCAAGAGTGACAACAGCAAGAGTGACAACAGCAAGAGTGACAGCAAGCAGGAGTGACAGCAAGAGTGACGACAAGCAGGAGTGACAGCAAGCAGGAGTGACAGCAAGGATGACAGCAAGCAAGAGTGACAACAAGCAAGAGTGACAGCAAGAGTAACATCAAGTGTAACAGCAAGAGTGACAGCAACATCGACAGCAAGAGTGTCAACAAGAGTAACAGCAAGAGTGACGACAAGCAGGAGTGACAGCAAGAGTGACAGCAAGGATGACAGCAAGCAAGAGTGACAACAAGCAGGAGTGACAGCAAGCAAGAGTGACAACAAGAGTGATCGCAAGCAAGAGTGACAGCAAGGATGACAGCAAGCAAGAGTGACAGCAAGAGTGACAACAAGCAAGAGTGACAGCAAGCAAGAGTGACAGCAAGCAAGAGTGACAGCAAGAGTGACAACAAGCAAGAGTGACAGCAAGCAAGAGTGACAGCAAGGATGACAGCAAGCAAGATTGACAACAAGCAAGAGTGACAGCATGTGTAACAGCAAGAGTGATAGCAACATCGACAGCAAGAGTGATAGCAAGAGTGACAGCAAGAGTGACGACAAAAGTGACGGCAAGAGTGCCGACAAGAGTGCTGACAAGAGTGACGACAGCAAGAGTGACGACAGCAAGAGTGACGACAGCAAGAGTGACGACAGCAAGAGTGACGACAGCAATAGTGACGACAGCAAGAGTGACAGCAAGAGTGACAGCAAGAGGGACGACATCAAGAGTGAGACGACAGCAAGAGTGACGACAGCAAGAGTGACGACAGCAAGAGTGACGACAGCAAGAGTGACGACAACAAGAGTGACGACAACTAGAGTGACGACAACTAGAGTGACGACAACAAGAGGGACAGCAACAGTGACAGCAACAGTGACGACAACATTGACAACAAGAGTGACAGCAACAGTGACACCAATATTGACTGCAACAGTGACAACAACCAATGGCAAAATAGTGACAGCAACAGTGACCATAGCAGTGACCGTTGCGCAACAGTAACAATGACAGCATCAGTGACAACAACAGTGATATCAATAGTGACAGCAACATCAAGAGTGCCAACAACAGTGACAGCAATAGTGGCAATGACAGCAACCGTGACAACAATAGTGGCATCAACAGTGACAACACGAGTGACCGCAACAGTGACAGCAACAACAACAGTGACATAACCAGTGACAGCAATATTGACATAAACAATAAACAGTGACAGCAACAGTGACAACAACAATGACAGTGACATCAACAATGACAGCAACAATGACAGTAACAACGACAGTGACATCAACATTGACAGCAACAGTTACATCAACAGTGACAGCAATATTGACTGCAACAGTGACAGCAACCGTGGCAACAATAGTGACAGCAATAGTGGCAATGACAGCAACAGTGACCGTTGCGCAACAGTAACAATGACAGCAACATTGACAGCAACAGTGACAACAATAGTGGCATCAACAGTGACAACAAGAGTGGCCACAACAGTGACAGCAACAACAACAGTGACATAACCAGTGACATCAACAGTGACATAACCAGTGACAGCAATATTGACATAAACAGTGACAGCAACAGTGGCAACAGCCGTGACCGCAACAATGACAACAACAGTGACAGCAACAATGACATCAACAGTGACAGCAACACTGACAGCAACAGTGACAGCAAGAGAATAGCTGAAGGTGTATAATTCAGAGTTGACCTGTCCAATTTCTGTGTAAGCCAAATAGATCAGAACTAATTAGGCCACCCTCTATAAATAAAGAAATCTACTATCTATCTATATCTTGGATTGAATATATACAGTACAATGTTTTCTGTTTGTAGTGGAAGGATCCGGCGGCCGTCTGGACGGCGATCTCGAAGGTTGAGCAAGCCAGAGGTATCTTATTATTTTTATTTTACATCTGTGGAACATACTGGTGCATTCTTGAACAAATCATTCATCACTACTGAATGGAAAGTGGAAAGAAAATAGGAATTAATAAAAACAATATTTACTGATTCATTGTTTTCTATGTAAATGATTAAAAAGTATGCATAGTACATTAGATTTTGTGAGTTCCTTACTTTGTAAACATTTACCGTACATGTATATGCAACAGACTGTGAACTAAATCATGTAGCAGTTACCATGCAACCGTACACTATTTTCAGGTAAACTGTTCTTGGCATATCCTACGTTCAGTATTCCACGATTTTACCGTAGCATTGTTCGAATGGTTCGCATATAGTGTACCAGTACTTGGCATATCCTACGTTCAGTATTCCACGATTTTACCGTAGCATTGTTTGAATGGTATGCATATAGTGTACCAGGGTATGGCCGTGTTTCACTAACATTGAGCAGGATTGTTGTCTTCGTCAGGGAGTTGTATTTAGCTGCTCCACTATCTATCCACTCGTACAATAGGATACACATGCAACAAGCTACTTATCTGAGTGTATCAGTGTGCTGTATTCCAGGCACCGCTGATTTGATCATCGTTTAAACAATGCGAACATGACTAATATCATATTCTCTAATCCACGGTATCATGTCGATTCTATGCACAGCAGCAGAGACGTCTATTGTTCTATGCACAGCAGCAGAGACGTCTATTGTTCTATGCACAGCAGCAGAGACGTCTATTGTTCTATGCACAGCAGCAGAGACGTCTATTGCATGAGGATTTATCTGGTATAATCCTACAAAACCAACATGAGCAATATCTTCATGCGTCGTCGCATATGTGGGGAACCGGCCCCGACGAATATTAAACGCCAAAACAACCCCAACAAAACCAAACAAGAAACACGATGGTTTATGTGGACACACCACATGTCATGATATTTATGTACGATCTCGCAGTTCACATTAACCTTTCAATTTCAGCTCCCAGAGCGACGATATCTGCTGTGTCCTGCCGGAACCACTGTTGCTCTACTCAAGAAATTTATGAAACTCAAGTTCGCACTTCCGGATAAGTTCAAGGTAGGGGCCTTACTAGTTAGGTTATCGTGTGATATATATATATACTTGACGACATTAAAAACGCAACATTTTAGAATTTTATTTTCTATATACATACTCTATATTGCAAATATATTTTCTAGCAATACACTGTAACTGCGAAATATTAAAGTTGATTGACTTAGTGCATCGACTGGCTTAATGAAATTAATAATTATATGCTTGAAATTTAATGTTCGTTATGAAATATACATAAATAGTTGCGTTTCTATTGCGTTGAAGTGTGTACATGTATATATATATATACTCACAGACATGAATCTGTCGCTGTGGCAACGAGTATTCAAACCTCGACTAATGCCTATATAATTAGTTTAATTATCATAGTAGGTTCGATTACAATGGCGGGGAAACTAGTGTGGCACCAAATATGGATGTAGTGGGTACATCAATAATTTATAGTCTATTTGGCCTCGACCCCCAAAAGAAATTAGTCAAAACCCGTTCTGAGTGCCATTCATTTAATATAGGGAACAAGTCTATGTCCTTTTTGAGTCATTTTTATTTTCATTCTATTTTGCGGTTAGGGTTACTCACCCTAACCCTAACCCTTTTCAGGAAAGAAACCCAGTCATTTAGTTTAATCAAACGTTAGCTTGCCTTTCTGGTGCAGGCCGTTGTCTAATATTGCTAAATCTTGTGGCCCAAACCGTTTGCAATTTTGCATTGTCATGCTATGCATTTTTACTATTGATTTGCAATAACATATGAATAAACTAAACATATATATATATATATGCCTGAAGTGGACGCTACAGCCTGTAAAATGACCTCCAATATATGAAATTATTTCACTGGCATATCGATAAAATAGTATCCCTTAATTTCAACATGTCCACGTTATCGATTGTTCTAACAGAATCCCTACGTGCGGCCCAACCACAGACCTCCTACCCAAACCCTACCTGCTGCCCAACCCACTACATGACATGCTTACATGCTTCTAAATCCCCTACGTACTGAATTCAAATTTATCTCGTCGGTAACATCGCTGCTAAACATATTCATCTGATCACACCGAAATTAGATTTCGAATAACCATTTCGTAATCAGTGTGCAAGAATACTAATGTTGTCCTTCATTGTTTGTCATTGTTTTAGGGCAGTTTCTAATATCCGTTTAGCAGTTGAATTGCAGCTTTATTCCAAATATACTTCCATGTTGTGGTGACATTGTACTTTTATGCTGAAAACCATATTGCCGGCAACACATTAAAAGTGTTTGTTTATTATAGTGTCGCCCCTATTTAAAGAGCCAGCCATTTCTGACTTATGAGACACCTCTTTTTATGAACATCAGTACTTCCCGAATCCTATGCTTGTATGCCAGACACCAGGCTGGTAGGAAATCGATAACCATTATTTAACTAGATGCGGCTCACCAACCGGCCATATCAGAACCCTGACGAGATTCGAACCTTCGACCTCCCGCTCCGTAGGCGGACGGACGCCTTAACAACTAGGCCACGTAGACGGTAAATGGGACACTCGGACATACAATGAAGTTGATATAGCAGGTGTATGACATAATGGTTGAAGAACAAATCCTGAACATTTCAACTCGCTATCTTACCAATTGAGAAAGTTGAGAAGTGTTTAGAAAGAACGTTTGAACATTAATGACGTTCTACGATCTGTACTTTTGTTTGTCGCTTTTGACGTCAGTATGTTTTACAATCAATTTCAGAAATGCACAGAAGAAGTATTTATTAGATAAAATAGCCATTGTTCGCATCATCATTCACATTTAGAGTCCACAACTTTTAGTTTATATCTTGATTTGACCAAATATCATGCCATTATCTTTTCCTAAAAAAGTGATGGGCTTGGAAATATTGTTCCTATGGCAACATTTTCTAAAGTTTTACACCGTTTCATATGTTTCATATTAAACGTCATAAAGAGGTGGGGAAATGTGCAATGTTAGTCTAATTTAAACATTTCCCCCCAATTTTTCTGTAACATGTCCGAGTTCCCATTTTCGAATGGTGCAGGTAATATAATGTGACTAATGATACAAATAATGATTACTTAGACATATTGTTTCTTCACCCCATTAGTTACTACAAAGGTGTATCCCACAAACGGGATATAACAGGGTTCTATGTCGAACGGTTGTGGGTTGAATCCTTGTTTGTCCACATCCTTATTTTGAAATAGTTATTTACATTTGCTCACACATGTATATTTTAGGTTGATATCTTCCACAATAAGGGACCATTGTTGGACCACTACTCAATGATGGACGTTGCGTACATTTACTCCTGGAAGCGGGTCAGTGTTTTTTATTTTACGCCGTCATATAACACATTTAGACATACATGTTTATCCGTAGAGTGTAAATGTGACCTAATGAATCAATATTGGTAGAGTTACAGATTTCAGCATATACACCGCTAAACCATCATGTATGTATATATTGTACTGCTTGGCTTGTACGCTGTGTTGTACATCGGTTTCCCCAACCCAGACAGGCAGCGTGGAGTCAGATGCCGAGCCGTAGTGAGCTTTAGATCTTTGCTACATCGTTAGTGGGGTATAGCCCTGTTGGGCTAAATTAAGTGTACCTATTATCGTATTAGCAATATTAACATATGTGCATTTTCAATGACATGACGTAACTCATACCTGTATCCACAGTCAATCTGGCCTATGTGTAGCACACTGTCAAAGATAAATTATGAAGTAACAGAGTACTAGTAAATGTTTTCTAGTTTCTGTCAATCCACTGGTTTAATCACTCATGTGCTGTAACCAAATTATAGCAAGCATTTTCGTCTACGTACACGTGACTGCGCAAATACCAAAGTGGACATCCTGCTATTGTCACGGACACGTTGAATGAATGTGACATAATCAGATTACTGAGCGTTGACGCTATGATCAATTCTATCCAATTAGCTTTAAATTTAGTGTGACATACGCAAACTCGTCTGTCAGTTTATTTACATAATTATGAGATCGCCATTTCTGATAAAACACTACTGGTGGTCAATATCATTTCAGCAAAGCATAGAATATTCTCATACAGTCCATAGACCATGTATTTCCAGAAAAACCTACTACTATTAATGTTGACATGAACTGTATATGACATGTTTGTTATACATTTTTAGGATGGAGTAATGCAGTTTTACTATTCGGTCTATAAAGTACCGGATCCCATCCCGGAGATCAAAATCACAGAGGCTAGGGACGAAACATGCATTGAAATGGCAGATGACACTATGCAGAAAGCAGACGACACACGCCCTTCCACATTATTCAACAAAGCAACATTGCTTGGCAACCACAGTGTTGATAGGAACATACCACATGATATGTCACCTTTAGAACTTATAGCAACCGTTGCTAATGACATTTGTATCCAAGAAGGGCGTGGTCACAAACGGAAAACTGAAGAAGCACAGCTATATGAAGTAGACGATGAAAATAGCTCAACAGAAACTCGACAACTTCAGAAATCCATAGAACGAGCTATTGACTTGTGTTCTAATAGCAACCAAGGAAGCCAGGCGCATTTGTCTGCAACGTCTACAACTGTTCCTACAACAAGCGTCCAAAATACACGGACTTCAGTTTCAGAAAGCTATAGAATTTCGTCAAACAGTTCTGTGGGTAGGGTCCAAAATGATGGTGTTAATGCAGCTAAAAGTGATATTTCCAGCATCAAGAATAATGGTGCGCAAGCTGTCGGTGATAAAAAGAATGTTGCAAGAGACAAGCCCAAGAAAACAGACACTGCATCGCAGTGTGATCCAAGACCTAAGAAACACAAAGGTGAAGGTCATTTGCATAATCATTCCAAAGCTTCAAGTAAGGTTGTAAATGTAAATAAAGAAGTTAAAAGTGTCACAAATATTAGCAGTACAGAGAAGAAAACAAGTAAGTGCGAAGCGAAGGTCAGTGACAAGTCTGTTTCGGTGAAAACGAATGCAGTGAATAATGTTGAACAGAATGGTGAAACTTTCAAAAGCAAAAGTGTTGAATCGGGTGTGGGTACTTTGAAGGGTGTTGACACTCTAAAAGAAACACAGACTAAAGGTGCAACTGCGAAAGATCAAAATACAGGACCAAAAAGAATAGGTACACCAACCAAAGAAATTACCGGTGCTCCAAAAATTCTCAAGACTACAGCGGTTCCCGTGTATTCAGCTTCAATAACAATTCCAAATTCTATATCGGTCGCAAACAAACCACAGAGTACAGTATCAAAACCTTCCAGTGCCAATGTTTCTGTAAGAAATTCCAACTCAAAATCTGCCAATACTGCCGTCCCGAATAAATCTCTCACCTCTCAGAATAAAATCCCAAGTACTATGCCTCCTACAAAGCTGTCAAGTACGCCAACCCCTACAAAAGTAATAAGCACACCGACCCATACACATATGCAAAGCACGCTGGCCCCTACAAAATTGTCAAGCCCTGAAACTCCTGCACATATGTCAAGCGCCACACCTACTAAGATATCCACCAATGCAGCCTCTACAAAACTATCAATCACCCCAGCCACAGCAAAAATACCAAACACGACTGGTAAAGAGTTAAATACTCATACAAAGATGTCAAGCGCTCAGACCCCTAATAAATTATCGAGTGCAGCGACCAAACCACCTTCGAAATATCCTAGTGCTCAAGTTCCAAATAAGGTTTCCAACACGCAGACAAAATCTTTGTGTTCCCAAACCAAGTCGTCAGTTACCCCTGCAAAGGTTTCAGACCCGATGAAATCAGTTACACAGATAAATGGACATTCAAGCTCCAGTGAAGTTGTGAAACAACAAAATAAAGGTTCAAACATTACTAAAGCTAAGCCAAGCGACCATAAGGATTGAACACGTGTATGTTTTCCCTAAAGAACAAGTGTATTTGTTAGTGCTGATTGATCTGTCATTCATAAATGTCATACGGATATTCATAAGGCCTAATTTATTGTTGACCATATATAATAACAATTGTATTCCCCCTCTATTTTCTGGTACATTTATCATTGCCTATAATGTTATAATACCCGTATGAATACAACACACTAACTATAATTGTATGCAATTAATATGTAACACAAACAGTTGAATCCACATCAACTATGCATTACAATGATGTCAAACGGATGAATAAAGCTAACATACAACAACCAGATGGAAATTTAGGATCAAAATTGCAGTTTCCCAGCTGTGTTTTGTTATCTAACCCTGATTGAAGACTCACACTTCAGGATTATTAAATTATTTCTCTGAACTTTCGAATAAATAACGGCATATTGGTGTAGTATGTATATATCCAGTGAAGGTTACAACAGTGATGTAGAACTGCAATCCTGCCCTCATGATCATTTGTATAAATCGCAAATATTTATTCAGTGAATGAAATTGGAAACAAATGCTGCAAATGAAGAAGATAAGAGCCGTTGATACGTATGCAATGCACACACACATTTTATTTTAGTTTCTATTTTGTATTTTAGTTTCTATTTTGTATCGTGTTAATTTCATTTGTTTGAAACTTTCAAATTTAAATTTTGTTTAAATATATTTTCCATCATTTGCACTAGCGGTAAGTTAGTCCTGTGTGTTTAAATAAACACACTAAATATTTAAAATAACTTTCAGTTTAATCAGTGTTTCAGTTTTTGCATTTATAAAAAATACTTCTTATTTGAATTGTGATAGTTGCTCTCACTAGTATGATCGTATGTACAATTTGAATTGTGATAGTTGCTCTCACTAGTATGATCGTATGTACAATTTGAATTGTGATAGTTGCTCTCACTAGTATGATCGTATGTACAATTTGAATTGTGATAGTTGCTCTCACTAGTATGATCGTATGTACAATTTGAATTGTGATAGTTGCTCTCACTAGTATGATCGTATGTACAATTTGAATTGTGATAGTTGCTCTCACTAGTATGATCGTATGTACAATTTGATTTTATTGAACTGAAGAAGTTCTGTTGTATTTTGCAAGAACTTATGCTAAAATAATTATATCTAGACTTTAATAATGAAGATGGGGATAATGATGAATGGCGTGGTCATGGCAACAGGCAACCATCGATGATACTTTACTTATTTAGATTTAAGTTCTTTGAATTGTGTACCTTTTAAACGTTATTGGTTTGAGTATTTTACTCGTTAAGTTATTTTGTGATAATAAATACAGGGTGCTATAAAAGTTTGTTCAGAATTGCATTATGGCAATACCTAAATACAATCTATCAATTTTATCTTCAGATCTGCATATGAAGCGGCATGGGGTTGTTTCACGAACGATAGTACGTTTCAACTTATAAATAAAATGTGTAGCTCTGGATTGTATACTGGAATATACACACCTGTAACTGTATTCGCATTAACCGTTAATGTAATGTTCTAGTGTAAATGTTCTGTGTACAGACGTTCCGCCCCAGTTTCAGTCTGTGATAAAGCGTACTGCAGTTGTTTCAGTTACCTAGCAACATGTAGCAACAATCCATTGGATATCAAGGTACCAAACGAAATAGCACCAATGGCATGATTTAAGAATACAAGTATTTGACGACAAACGAAACTTGTTCTCCTGTCATAGAGATGCCTCAGCTTTATACTTTGTATTAAAACAAACAGTCTCCGATAAACTATATGTCCACCGTAGGCAATTTAAATAGCCATACCACATCATATATGCACTGAGAAACAATGGAACACGTACTCAGTGTATAAATGTGTACATTTGATCACTATTCGCTTTAACTAAGACATGTTTGTATAATACATGCTATCTCAATGTTCATAAGATACTAGCAGTTAAATCGCACCATAGACTTTAATAACTACCGCTTGAAATCATATGATCACTTGTCACATGCTATGGAAACAAGCCCTTGTCCTAGCCAGATGAAATTGCCTAATGCACATAGATCAAGTTTAGAGAGCTTGTGTGATGGTCAAAACTCACTTCTCTAGCAGAATATCAGAATTGATGTTTAACTCTTATGAATTGACTTCACGGTGGGTTAGGATTTACCTGTTCGACAACTGAATTCAGTGCAAACATTATTTCATTATGAGAATGAACTTCTTTATCACCCTGTAGAGAGTGATTGAAATATTGTTCATATGTGAACATTTTAGCCAAGAATTAATGTTAAAATAGAGAACGGAAATACCAAAACATTCTTTTAAAACATTTTGTTTTGTATCAATGTCCACTTGCCTTATATTCGGCTTGCTATATGTAATAAACAGAACTATACATCATCACGGCGCTTCATTTAATATTGCAAAACGAGCGTGCTTAACAATGCATATGGTGTATCAAATATCAGTAGCATACAGACCGCGACCAATTTCATTATCGCTAAATACACGTGCAACTGTTCACATAGGAATACTTTTGCAAGATCACGGAGATAAATTCAATCATCTCATTCTTTTATTTTGTTGAGGTAACAGGCTTTGCATAAAATTAATTAGATTTTCTGATTTAGCGTTTATATTACATTCACATAATGACATGATCTCTGTGGATGAAAACACAAATTATTGGTACATTTTAAATGATATCATTTATTGACAAATGGATGAAAACACAAAGTATTATGATATTTTAAATGACACCAATAATTTACAAAATGGATGAAAACACAACGTATTATGATATTTTAAATGATATCATTAATTGACAAATGGATGAAAACACAAATTATTATGATATTTTAAATGATATCATTTATTGACAAATGGATGAAAACACAAATTATTATGATATTTTAAATGATATCATTTATTGACAAATGGATGAAAACACAAAGTATTATGATATTTTAAATAACACCAATAATTTACAAAATGGATGAAAACACAACGTATTATGATATTTTAAATGAGACAAATGGATGAAAACACAAAGTATTGGGATATTTTAAATGACATTACTTAGCTGACAAATTGGCGGAAGCACAACATAATAGTAGAGCTTAACGCACATCATGGTTAGATCGATGCAGCAATACCAGATTGCTAATCCTGATTAGTAAAGTGTCATGTAGTTCAACTTGTTTCTGAATAACAGTTACATCTGTTGTGCTGTCTTAATGAGACATACAGAAGCTGTATGCTGGCATACAATCTCTGAACAGATTGGTACTTAATTAGAGCAATCACATCGACCTATCAGGCGACGAAAATCGTATTTACCTTTGGAAAGTCCCAACATTATGTCAGTGTCCTAATACCACAATGGTTATTTAACATGAAATGTGGTGGAGTCGGATGAGACAGGGACAACTTGTACGAGTATAAGACAGTTTCGTTGAAATAGCTCACATAGTAGCGGCAGTTATAGTTTATTTGGAACGTTCTTTTAAAATACTTATTTTTGGGATGTTTTATTGATGCGAACACTCCATCCTACATAGCTGAAATCTTGTAGATAAGTGTTTTGTGATCTTGAAATAAAAGGAGCTGGTTGTCCGATTTTGATCGAATAATTATAATACATTGTTCGTGTTAGATTACTCATTATTACAACCATAGTAACACTGTTCCATTTTCCGTTGATTGTTTGTATTTTTCATATAAAAGACTCAGTATTTTATAAAACATATATGAGAAGAGATCATTAGAACAATTCTCGTTTTTTTCAGTATCTGCAATGTCCATAGTAACCGGGAACATAGATATATATGTCAATCAAATAGATCCTGTAGTAACTCACTTTTATCCTCACTAAGTTAGACCTTAATTTAATCAATGTCACTGCTAATCAAGGGTGTTAATCAGTGTTACAGCTAAACAAGGGTGTTAATCAGTGTCACAGCTAAACAAGGGTGTTAATCAGTGTCACAGCTAAACAAGGGTGTTAATCGGTGTCACAGCTAAACAAGGGTGTTAATCGGTGTCACAGCTAAACAAGGGTGTTAATCGGTGTCACAGCTAAACAAGGGTGTTAATCAGTGTCACAGCTAAACAAGGGTGTTAATCAGTGTCACAGCTAAACAAGGGTGTTAATCAGTGTCACAGCTAAACAAGGGTGTTAATCAGTGTCACAGCTAAACAAGGGTGTTAATCAGTGTTACAGCTAAACAAGGGTGTTAATCAGTGTTACAGCTAAACAAGGGTGTTAATCAGTGTCACAGCTAAACAAGGGTGTTAATCAGTTTCCCCTAATCGATGTAGGTTCGAATCCAATTGGGTGTGTGAACGATGAAGCTATCAAGCTGACTTGTGGAAGGTCGGTAGTTCTACCCGGATTCCCGTCCGTGCCTGTAAACTGCTTGCTCGAAGGGGCACCTGGGGTTTCGGGGGCACCTCCCTCCGCCAATAATCGCTGGAGAATCTAACGATTTATTTAGTTTTCGATCAATTTGACATCTGACAACAAGCTCCTTTAAGCATTACGTTGATTTTTAATTGTTAAAATAATTGAAATGGTATCATTCTTGTTTAATGCATGCATTTATTGTTTTGTTAACAGTTTCATGGAGAAATGTTGGCATGGCGGGAAATCACGTGATTTACAATATTGAAATCAATTACCGTTCACGTCTTTACAAATTTAACTCCATGTGTTCAACGTAAAGTGAGAACAATATTGGCAAAAATACGTCCCCTTGGCGCAGACCCAGTGCATACTGGAAGAAATCAGAATATGATTTATAACATCTAACATATGGTTTTACTGTATCATTCTTATCTCTAGTAATACATGTTTCTTGCAATGTGGTAATTGGGGTGACTAAACCAGGGCACTAAATCAGCTGAAGAGGGAATCGTTAAATAACGTTTTGAACCAATTGTAGGAAATGTGTTACATTTGGTTTGCATTATCTATGAAGTAAGAATAATTCGTGTATGTCCATGTTAATATGTATCTTTCCAATATCCTTTACAGAGTTATTGAAATGCGTTATTTGGTTCAAACTACATCATTTGAACGAATTAGACATACATGTCATCTTGTTAATTGTTTCTGGCTTGGCTATGGTAGTGCTCATATATGCAGGTGATTTCCCGTTGTGCGTGGCTTGTTCAGGGACATAACGCGTTGTTTGTTGCCGTTTTATCATTGCTAATGGCCAGATATGCTTTAATATGACGTTACTGTATAAAGAAATCCGAGAATTATACTTGATATAAATTAACACATAAATAAAACAACAGAATGGCATTTTGTCTTGTTTCAGTAATCCCTGTTAATTGTGCATGTTCTGTTATGGCGACACATTGCATTGCACAAGCTGCGTGTAGCACACCTGACCAGAAAGACTGGTTAGTGGTCCGGTGGTTAAAACGTCGGGCTGCAAATCCAGGGTTTCACGCTCGATCCACAGCCCGACCCTAATAATATCATTATTTCAGATGTGACTATAAACCGTGTTATCGTGTATCGGTGCTGTACACCTGGCACGTGTCAGATAGGACTATAAACCGTGTTATCGTTACTAGATGTTGTAGATTTGAAGAACGACAACTCTTCTCTGCAAGATAGTATCGCTAAATATAGAAACGGAATTCTATTGGAAATCGCCGAACAGGCACGACTATACACGATCATTTCCGAATATACACGAATGCTCCCGTAGATTCATTTACATTGCAAACATACAATTTCCCGTTTCTGTATTATATCGACGAGATGGCGGATTTTATATATTACGTTTAGGTGGTAATAGGTCGATTCGGCGTAATTGAACTAAGGACGACTTAAATCTTGTGTAAATATGTCAAATCAGACGCACATTGTACTCTTTAAATTATTTATCGTTCCGTTGACCCGTAAACAATGGCAATCGATTATAAAGTTGTATCAACATTGCAGTGCCTCGCTTTCGATTCAAGTACGTCATGAAGTCACGTGCTTATAGGACTATCAATAGGATTAATACGAGTCAATAATTACACGGACAATCCCCCAAGTTTCCCCAGGCGTTGATATGATCAGAAACTCACTACGGCCAAATTAATAGTATCGGTGTTAAAATATATTTATTTGACTGACCAGACAAAATATATCGACGCCTGTTCCCAGGCTAGTATCGGTGCTGTACACCGGCCATGTGTTAAAGCTAGATACTACCTATAGAAGGTATTTATAATGTTTAGTAATTTGAGTGGGATCTGTTATGACCTGCTGCAGGTTGAGTTAGATTTTAGAAACTGCTTCAATTGCAGTAGGTCAAAATGACCCAACAATTGACATCCACAATCATAGCAAATGGTGGTGACAAATCGTGTGGTAGGTAGAAGGTAAATAATGCAATACAACACTGTTCTTATACTTTTCAAAGTAATCACACGAATAGTATCACATAGTGCAACTGATCCAATGAACTACAGCGTAGTATATACAACTTTAATTTCAGATTCGATACAGGATATATGTATTTGAGGACATTGCAGTTAAAATCGCCAATGATAATTATATATGTAACCTGTGTATCAACAGCTAGTCACAGGCACTTATGAATTATATTATTACAAATTGTGACGTCTGAGCTGGGCGTACGATAAAATCAACAAAGGCGGATACGTCTTCTATTACTGCGATACGTTTCAACCCACATAGTCGTACAGTCAAATCGTTCAACTCCTGGTCAGTTTTACGTTTGTAGTGTATTACATATCTTATATTGACTAGTCCACCAGCTTGGGAGTCTTCGATTGGATTACGGAGTTCTGGCGTATGGAAATGGATGACATATGTCTTCTAATGCAACTATGTTACTCGTATTCAACCATGTCAGAGAATGAAACTATATCGATGTCAAAGATTTATATATAAAGGATAGCAAGCCCAATATTAGTCGCTAAATCAAGCTCGTCTTGGAAAAAGTACTTGTTACAATATGTATCAATTTGGTTATCCAACGGGTTTCCCTCTAGCTCTGGAAATACCAATGTATGTTATATCACGCACTTGCATAACAATTGATCACTGAGTGGATGAGGACTCAGAATAGGTAGTTCTTATCATCAAAGATTCTCTGTTATGAAATTGCAGGTTACTGGGAAGTAATATGAGAGAGATGAATCTCTCAGTTAGGAGAGCAGTATTATATCGTCTTGTATAGATCAGTCAGTGGTACAAACGTGGGGAATTATATAATTCATGTAGTGTTGAAAAATGAGCCGCTGTGTTTGTCAATATTCCAAAGACATCGCCTAGTGTCCGAAGCGGACATTGTACTGTTGTACACTTGAGACGCTGCATGAAGTGTTAAAAGCTTAGAAGCTGGTCCTGTGATTTCATGTACATATCAGCGAGTAGAAGTATACGTATCTACGTGTAATACACAAGACAACAATGCAACCTGAGAACGAATAGCACCATGCATGAACGAAACACCGCATTGGAATTTAATCAGGCGGTGTTCAATTAGATTATTAAGAGAAGCAGATAATTCTAATGGAAGCAACACTGGAAAGAACGAATACTTGTGCAGGTTAAATCAGGTAGAAGCAAAGCGTGGATAAATCTAGGAAATACACCCCTCCATACTCTGCATGCTTGTAAGACGATGTAAGATGATGTATGGCTACATATTTTCTATTGCAATAATTGGTGATTAAAATCAGATATAACAGAAACAGGTGTAGTATTACTGTACTGTACTGTACAGTCACACCGTCATATAGTACCATCATGTACCGTCATGTAGTATCGTTACACCGTCATGTAGTACCGTCATGTAGTACCGTCACACCGCCATGTAGTACCGTCATGTAGTACAGCCACACCGTCATGTAGTACCGTCATGTAGTATCGTCACACCGTCATGTAGTACCGTCACACCGTCATGTAGTACAGTCACACCGTCATGTAGTACCGTCATGTAGTACCGTCACACCGTCATGTAGTACCGTCATGTAGTACAGTCACACCGTCATGTAGTACCGTCATGTAGTACAGTCACACCGTCATGTAATACCGTCATGTAGTACAGTCACACCGTCATGTAGTACCGTCATATAGTACAGTCACACCGTCATGTAGTACCGTCACACCGTTATGTAGTACCGTCATGTAGTAGTCACACCGTCATATAGTACCGTCACAGCGTCATGTAGTACAGTCATACCGTCATGTAGTACAATCACACCGTCATATAGTACCGTCACACCGTCATGTAGTACCGTCACACCGTCATGTAGTACCGTCACGCCTTCATATAGTACAGCCACACGGCCATGTAGTACCGTCACACCGTCATGTAGTACCGTCACAACGTCATGTAGTACCGTCATGTAGTACCGTCATATAGTACCGTCACATAGTCATGTAGTACCGTCACACCGTCATGTAGTACCGTCATATAGTACCGTCACATAGTCATGTAGTACAGTCACACCTTCATGTAGTACAGTCACACCGTCATATAGTACCGTCACACCGTCATATAGTACCATCACACCGTCATGTAGTACCGTCATATAATACCGTCACACCGTCATGTAGTACCGTCACACCGTCATGTAGTACCGTCAAACCGTCAGGTAGTACCGTCACACCGTCATGTAGTACAGTCACACCGTCATGTAGTACAGTCACACCGTCATGTAGTACAGTCACACCGTCATGTAGTAACGTCACACCGTCATGTAGTACAGTCACACCGTCATGTAGTAACGTCACACCGCCATGTAATACAGTCACACCGTCATGTAGTACCGTCACACCGTCATATAGTACCGTCACACCGTCATGTAGTACCGTCACACCGTCATGTAGTACCGTCATGTAGTACCGTCACACCGTCATATAGTACCGTCACACCGTCATGTAGTACCATCACACCGTCATGTAGTACCATCACACCGTCATGTTGTACCATCACACCGTCATGTAGTACCGTCACACCGTCATGTAGTACCGTCACACCGTCATATAGTACCGTCACACCGTCATGTAGTACCGTCACACCGTCATATAGTACAGTCACACCGTCATGTAATAACGTCACACCATCAAATAGTACCGTCACACCGTCATGTAGTACCGTCACACCGTCATGTAGTACCGTCACACCGTCATATAGTACCGTCACACCGTCATGTAGTACACTCACACCGTCATATAGTACCGTCACACCGTCATGTAGTACTGTCACACCGTCATATAGTACAGTCACACCGTCATATAGTACCGTCACACCGTCATGTAGTACAGTCACACCGTCATGTAGTACCGTCACACCGTCATGTAGTACAGTCACACCGTCATGTAGTACCGTCACACCGTCATGTAGCACCATCACACCGTCATGTAGGACGGTACACCGCCATGTAGCACCGTCACACCGTCATGTAGTACAGTCACACCGTCATGTAGTACCATCACACCGCCATGTAGTACAGTCCCACCGTCATGTAGTAACGTCACATCGTCATGTAGTACCGTCACACCGTCATGTAGTACAGTCACACCGTCATGTAGTACAGTCACACCGTCATGTAGTACAGTCACACCGTCATGTAGTAACGTCACACCGTCATGTAGTACAGTCACACCGTCATGTAGTAACGTCACACCGCCATGTAGTACAGTCACACCGTCATGTAGTACAGTCACACCGTCATGTAGTACCATCACACCGTCATATAGTACCGTCACACCGTCATGTAGTACCGTCACACCGCCATGAAGTACCGCCACACCGTCATGTAGTACAGTCACACAGTCATGTAGTACCATCACACCGTCATATAGTACCGTCACACCGTCATGTAGTACCGTCACACCGTCATGTAGTACCGTCACACCGTCATATAGTATCGTCACACCGTCATGTAGTACCGTCACACCGTCATATAGTACAGTCACACCGTCATGTAGTAACGTCACACCGTCAAATAGTACCGTCACACCGTCATGTAGTACCGTCACACCGTCATGTAGTACCGTCACACCGTCATATAGTACCGTCACACCGTCATGAAGTACAATCACACCGTCATATAGTACCGTCACACCGTCATGTAGTACCGTCACACCGTCATATAGTACCATCACACCGTCATATAGTACCGTCACACCGTCATGTAGTACCGTCACACCGTCATATAGTACCATCACACCGTCATATAGTACCGTCACACCGTCATGTAGTACCGTCACACCGTCATGTAGTACAGTCACACCGTCATGTAGTACCGTCACACCGTCATGTAGCACCGTCACACCGTCATGTAGGACGGTACACCACCATGTAGCACCGTCATGTAGTACAGTCACACCGTCATGTAGTACCATCACACCGCCATGTAGTACAGTCCCACCGTCATGTAGTACCGTCATGTAGTACAGTCACACCGTCATGTAGTACAGTCCCATCGTCATGTAGTAACGTCACAACGTCATGTAGTACCGTCACATCGTCATGTAGTACAGTCACACCGTCATGTAGTACAGTCACACCGTCATGTAGTAATGTCACACCGTCATGTAGTACAGTAACACCGTCATGTAGTAACGTCACACCGCCATGTAGTACAGTCACACCGTCATGTAGTACAGTCACACCGTCATGTAGTACCATCACACCGTCATATAGTACCGTCACACCGTCATGTAGTACCGCCACACCGCCATGTAGTACCGCCACACCGTCATGTAGTACAGTCACACCGTCATGTAGTACCATCACACCGTCATATAGTACCGTCACACCGTCATGTAGTACCGTCACACCATCATGTAGTACCGTCATGTAGTACCGTCACACCGTCATATAGTACAGTCACACCGCCATGTAGTATCGTCACACCGTCATGTAGTACCGTAACACCGTCATGTAGTACCGTCACACCGTCATATAGTACGGTCACACCGTCATGTAGTACCGTCACACCGTCATATAGTACAGTCACACCGTCATGTAGTACTGTCACACCGTCAAATAGTACCGTCATACCGTCAAATAGTACCGTCACACCGTCATGTAGTACCGTCACACCGTCATGACGTACCGTCACACCGTCATATAGTACCGTCACACCGTCATGTAGTACCATCACACCGTCATGTAGTACCGTCACACCGTCATGTAGTACCGTCATGTAGTACCATCACACCGTCATGTAGTACCATCACACCGTCATGTTGTACCATCACACCGTCATATAGTACCGTCACACCGTCATGTAGTACCGACACACCGTCATATAGTACCGTCACACTGTCATGTAGTACCGTCACACCGTCATATAGTACAGTCACACCGTCATGTAGTAACGTCACACCGTCAAATAGTACCGTCACACCGTCATGTAGTACCGTCACACCGTCATGTAGTACCGTCACACCGTCATATAGTACCGTCACACCGTCTTGTAGTACAATCACACCGTCATGTAGTACCGTCACACCGTCATGTAGTACCGTCACACCGTCATGTAGTATCGTCACACCGTCATGTAGTACCGTCACACCGTCATATAGTACCGTCACACCGTCATGTAGTACAATCACACCGTCATGTAGTACCGTCACACCGTCATGTAGTACCGTCACACCGTCATATAGTACCGTCACACCGTCATGTAGTACAATCACACCGTCATGTAGTACCGTCACACCGTCATGTAGTACCGTCACACCGTCATGTAGTATCGTCACACCGTCATGTAGTACCGTCACACCGTCATATAGTACCGTCACACCGTCATGTAGTACAATCACACCGTCATGTAGTACCGTCACACCGTCATGTAGTACCGTCACACCGTTATGTAGTAGCGTCACACCGTCATGTAGTACCGTCACACCGTCATATAGTACCGTCACATCGTCATGTAGTACCGTCACACCGTCATGTAGTACCGTCACAACGTCATGTAGTACCGTCACACCGTCATGTAGTACCGTCATGTAGTACCGTCACACCGTCAAATAGTACCGTCACACCGTCATGTAGTACCGTCACACCGTCATGTAGTACCGTCACACCGTCATGTAGTACCGTCACACCGTCATTTAGTATTGTCACACCGTCATATAGTACCATCACACCGTCATGTAGTACCATCACACCGTCATGTAGTACCGTCACATCGTCATATAGTACCGTCACACCGTCATGTAGTACTGTCACACCGTCATATAGTACCGTCACATCGTCATATAGTACCGTCACACCGTCCTGTAGTACCGTCACACCGTCATGTAGTACCGTCATGTAGTACCGTCATGTAGTACCGTCACACCGTTATGTAGTACCGTCACACCGTCATGTAGTACAGTCACACCGTCATATAGTACCGTCATGTAGCACCGTCACACCGTCATGTAGGACGGTACACCGCCATGTAGCACCGTCACACCGTCATGTAGTACAGTCACACCGTCATGTAGTACCGTCACACCGCCATGTAGTACAGTCACACCGTCATGTAGAAACGCCACATCGTCATGTAGTACCGTCACACCGTCATGTAGTACAGTCACACCGTCATGTAGTACAGTCACACCGTCATGTAGTACAGTCACACCGTCATGTAGTACCGTCATGTAGTACCGTCACACCGTCAAATAGTACCGTCACACCGTCATGTAGTACCGTCACACCGTCATGTAGTACCGTCACACCGTCATATAGTACCGTCACACCGTCATGTAGTACCATCACACCATCATGTAGTACCGTCACACCGTCATGTAGTACCGTCACACCGTCATGTAGTACCGTTAAACCGTCATGTAGTACCGTCACACCGTCATGTAGTACCGTCACACCGTCATATAGTACCGTCACATCGTCATGCTGTACCGTCACACCGTCATGTAGTACCGTCACACCGTCATGTAGTACCGTCACACCGTCATGTAGTACCGTCATGTAGTACCGTCACACCGTCATGTAGTACCGTCACACCGTCATGTAGTACCGTCACACCGTCAGGTAGTACCATCACACCGTCATGTAGTACCGTCAAACCGTCATGTAGTACCGTCACACCGTCATGTAGTACCGTCACACCGTCATATAGTACCGTCACATCGTCATGTAGTACCGTCACACCGTCATGTAGTACCGTCACACCGTCATGTAGTACCGTCACACCGTCATGTAGTACCGTCATGTAGTACCGTCACACCGTCATGTAGTACCGTCACACCGTCATTTAGTATTGTCACACCGTCATATAGTACCATCACACCGTCATGTAGTACCATCACACCGTCATGTAGTACCGTCACATCGTCATATAGTACCGTCACACCGTCATGTAGTACTGTCACACCGTCATATAGTACCGTCACATCGTCATATAGTACCGTCATACCGTCCTGTAGTACCGTCACACCGTCATGTAGTACCGTCATGTAGTACCGTCATGTAGTACCGTCACACCGTCATGTAGTACCGTCACACCGTCATGTAGTACAGTCACACCGTCATATAGTACCGTCATGTAGCACCGTCACACCGTCATGTAGCACGGTACACCGTCATGTAGCACCGTCACACCGTCATGTAGTACAGTCACACCGTCATGTAGTACCGTCACACCGCCATGTAGTACAGTCACACCGTCATGTAGAAACGCCACATCGTCATGTAGTACCGTCACACCGTCATGTAGTACAGTCACACCGTCATGTAGTACAGTCACACCGTCATGTAGTACAGTCACACCGTCATGTAGTACCGTCACACCGCCACGTAGTACAGTCACACCGTCATGTAGTAACGTCACATCGTCATGTAGTACCGTCACACCGTCATGTAGTACCGTCACACCGTCATATAGTACCGTCACACCGTCATGTAGTACCGTCACACCGTCATGTAGTACCGTCACACCGTCATATAGTACCGTCACACCGTCATGTAGTACCATCACACCGTTATGTAGTACCATCACACCGTCATGTAGTACCGTCACACCGTCATATAGTACCGTCACACCGTCATGTAGTACTGTCACACCGTCATATAGTACCGTCACACCGTCATATAGTACCGTCACACCGTTATGTAGTACCGTCACACCGCCATGTAGTACCGTCATGTAGTACCGTCACACCGTCATGTAGTACCGTCACACCGTCATGTAGTACAGTCACACCGTCATGTAGCACCGTCACACCGTCATGTAGTACAGTCACACCGTCATGTAGTACAGTCACACCGTCATGTAGTAACGTCACACCGTCATGTAGTACAGTCACACCGTCATGTAGTAACGTCACACCGCCATGTAGTACAGTCACACCGTCATGTAGTACAGTCACACCGCCATGTAGAAGCATCACACCGTCATATAGTACCGTCACACCGTCATGTTGTACCGTCACACTGCCATGTAGTACCGCCACACCGTCATGTAGTACAGTCACACCTTTATGTAGTACCATCACACCGTCATATAGTACCGTCACACCGTCATGTAGTACCGTCACACCATCAGGTAGTACCGTCATATAGTACCGTCACACCGTCATATAGTACAGTCACACCGCCATGTAGTACCGTCACACCGCCATGTAGTACCGTCACACCGTCATGTAGTACCGTCACACCGCCATGTAGTACCGTCACACCGTCATGTAGTACCGTCACACCGTCATGTAGTACCGTCACATCGTCATATAGTACCGTCACACCGTCATGTAGTACCGTCACACCGTCATGTAGTACCGTCACACCGTCATGTAGTACCGTCACACCGTCATGTAGTACATTAAAGTAATTTGCGTTTCATTTACCTATAATTGCCAGCGATATCAATTACTGTGGTAGATTAAGTCATATTCCTTGTTAGTATAGTGGTGAGTATCCCCGCCTGTCACACGGGAGACCGGGGTTCAATTCCCCGACGGGGAGTATACATTTGTTATTATTACTATTGTTTGACGTATTTGACTGAAATTTAGGATTTAGTAAAAACCAATCGAACGACTGGTTTCGTAGGAACGGATGGACAGTAATGAGATGAATGAGAACTTTGATACTAAAGCATATCCATGACATAAATCTTGCATTGATGTGGTGATGCTATATGAAACAATGGAACGTTGTCGAAACTTATTACTTACCACGTGCATTTTGCTTTTCATTTACCTATTGATGCCAGCGATATCAATTACTGCAGTACATTTTATCGCATTCCTCGTTAGTATAGTAGTGACTATCCCCGCCTGTCACGCGGGAGACTGGGGTCCAATTCCCCGACGGTGAGTATACGTTTTTATTATTACTACGTTTTGACGTATTTGACTGAAATTTAAATGCATTCAGTAAAAAAATATACTGAAAATCTAATTGATAGAAATGGATGGAAAGTAATTGCTGCATGAGAACGGCGATACCAACATACATGCATGACATACGTTTTGAAATGATATGATGCTATATGAAACTATGGATCGTGTTCGAAACTGACTAGTGACGCACATTAAAGTAATTTGCGTTTCATTTACCTATAATTGCCAGCGATATCAAGTACTGTAGTAGATTAAGTCATATTCCTTGTTAGTATAGTGGTGAGTATCCCCGCCTGTCACGCGGGAGACCGGGGTTCAATTCCCCGACGGGGAGTATACATTTTTTATTATTACTATTGTTTGACGTAATGAGATGAATGAGAACTTTGATACTAAAGCATATCCATGACATAAATCTTGCATTGATGTGGTGATGCTATATGGAACGTTGTCGAAACTTATTACTTACCACGTGCATTTTGCTTTTCATTTACCTATTGATGCCAGCGATATCAATTACTGCAGTACATTTTATCGCATTCCTCGTTAGTATAGTGGTGACTATCCCAGCCTGTCACGCGGGAGACCGGGGTTCAATTCCCGATGGTGAGTATACGTTTTTATTATTACTACGTTTTGACGTATTTGACTGAAATTTAAATGCATTCAGTAAAAAAATATACTGAAAATCTAATTGATAGAAATGGATGGAAAGTAATTGCTGCATGAGAACGGCGATACCAACATACATGCATGACATACATTTTGAAATGATATGATGCTATATGAAACTATGGATCGTGTTCGAAACTGACTAGTGACGCACATTAAAGTAATTTGCGTTTCATTTACCTATAATTGCCAGCGATATCAAGTACTGTAGTAGATTAAGTCATATTCCTTGTTAGTATAGTGGTGAGTATCCCCGCCTGTCACGCGGGAGACCGGGGTTCAATTCCCCGACGGGGAGTATACATTTTTTATTATTACTATTGTTTGACGTATGACTGAAATTTAGGATTTAGTAAAAACCAATCGAACGACTGGTTTCTAGGAACGGATGGAAAGTAATGAGATGAATGAGAACTTTGATACTAAAGCATATCCATGACATAAATCTTGCATTGATGTGGTGATGCTATATGAAACAATGGAACGTTGTCGAAACTTATTACTTACCACGTGCATTTTGCTTTTCATTTACCTATTGATGCCAGCGATATCAATTACTGCAGTACATTTTATCGCATTCCTCGTTAGTATAGTGGTGACTATCCCCGCCTGTCACGCGGGAGACCGGGGTTCAATTCCCGATGGTGAGTATACGTTTTTATTATTACTACGTTACAATCTAATTGATAGAAATGGATGGAAAGTAATTGCTGCATGAGAACGGCGATACCAACATACATGCATGGCATACATTTTGTAATGATATGATGCTATATGAAACTATGGATCGTGTTCGAAACTGACTAGTGACGCACATTAAAGTAATTTGCGTTTCATTTACCTATAATTGCCAGCGATATCAAGTACTGTAGTAGATTAAGTCATATTCCTTGTTAGTATAGTGGTGAGTATCCCCGCCTGTCACGCGGGAGACCGGGGTTCAATTCCCCGACGGGGAGTATACATTTTTTATTATTATTATTTGACTGAAATTTAGGATTTAGTAAAAACCAATCGAACGACTGGTTTCGTAGGAACGGATGGAAAGTAATGAGATGAATGAGAACTTTGATACTAAAGCATATCCATGACATAAATCTTGCATTGATGTGGTGATGCTATATGAAACAATGGAACGTTGTCGAAACTTATTACTTACCACGTGCATTTTGCTTTTCATTTACCTATTGATGCCAGCGATATCAATTACTGCAGTACATTTTATCGCATTCCTCGTTAGTATAGTGGTGACTATCCCCGCCTGTCACGCGGGAGACCGGGGTTCAATTCCCGATGGTGAGTATACGTTTTTATTATTACTACGTTTTGACGTATTTGTCTGAAATTTAAATGTATTCAGTAAAAAAATATACTGAAAATCTAATTGATAGAAATGGATGGAAAGTAATTGCTGCATGAGAACGGCGATACCAACATACATGCATGGCATACATTTTGTAATGATATGATGCTATATGAAACTATGGATCGTGTTCGAAACTGACTAGTGACGCACATTAAAGTAATTTGCGTTTCATTTACCTAAAATTGCCAGCGATATCAAGTACTGTAGTAGATTAAGTCATATTCCTTGTTAGTATAGTGGTGAGTATCCCCGCCTGTCACGCGGGAGACCGGGGTTCAATTCCCCGACGGGGAGTATACATTTTTTATTATTACTATTGTTTGACGTATTTGACTGAAATTTAGGATTTAGTAAAAACCAATCGAACGACTGGTTTCGTAGGAACGGATGGAAAGTAATGAGATGAATGAGAACTTTGATACTAAAGCATATCCATGACATAAATCTTGCATTGATGTGGTGATGCTATATGAAACAATGGAACGTTGTCGAAACTTATTACTTACCACGTGCATTTTGCTTTTCATTTACCTATTGATGCCAGCGATATCAATTACTGCAGTACATTTTATCGCATTCCTCGTTAGTATAGTGGTGACTATCCCCGCCTGTCACGCGGGAGACCGGGGTTCAATTCCCGATGGTGAGTATACGTTTTTATTATTACTACGTTTTGACGTATTTGACTGAAATTTAAATGTATTCAGTAAAAAAATATACTGAAAATCTAATTGATAGAAATGGATGGAAAGTAATTGCTGCATGAGAACGGCGATACCAACATACATGCATGGCATACATTTTGTAATGATATGATGCTATATGAAACTATGGATCGTGTTCGAAACTGACTAGTGACGCACATTAAAGTAATTTGCGTTTCATTTACCTAAAATTGCCAGCGATATCAAGTACTGTAGTAGATTAAGTCATATTCCTTGTTAGTATAGTGGTGAGTATCCCGCCTGTCACGCGGGAGACCGGGGTTCAATTCCCCGACGGGGAGTATACATTTTTTATTATTACTATTGTTTGACGTATTACTGAAATTTAGGATTTAGTAAAAACCAATCGAACGACTGGTTTCGTAGGAACGGATGGAAAGTAATGAGATGAATGAGAACTTTGATACTAAAGCATATCCATGACATAAATCTTGCATTGATGTGGTGATGCTATATGAAACAATGGAACGTTGTCGAAACTTATTACTTACCACGTGCATTTTGCTTTTCATTTACCTATTGATGCCAGCGATATCAATTACTGCAGTACATTTTATCGCATTCCTCGTTAGTATAGTGGTGTCTATCCCCGCCTGTCACGCGGGAGACCGGGGTTCAATTCCCCGACGGTGAGTATACGTTTTTATTATTACTACGTTTTGACGTATTTGACTGAAATTTAAATGCATTCAGTAAAAAAATATACTGAAAATCTAATTGATAGAAATGGATGGAAAGTAATTGCTGCATGAGAACGGCGATACCAACATACATGCATGACATACATTTTGTAATGATATGATGCTATATGAAACTATGGATCGTGTTCGAAACTGACTAGTGACGCACATTAAAGTAATTTGCGTTTCATTTACCTAAAATTGCCAGCGATATCAAGTACTGTAGTAGATTAAGTCATATTCCTTGTTAGTATAGTGGTGAGTATCCCGCCTGTCACGCGGGAGACCGGGGTTCAATTCCCCGACGGGGAGTATACATTTTTTATTATTACTATTGTTTGACGTAATGAGATGAATGAGAACTTTGATACTAAAGCATATCCATGACATAAATCTTGCATTGATGTGGTGATGCTATATGAAACAATGGAACGTTGTCGAAACTTATTACTTACCACGTGCAATTTGCTTTTCATTTACCTATTGATGCCAGCGATATCAATTACTGCAGTAGATTTTATCGCATTCCTCGTTAGTATAGTGGTGACTATCCCCGCCTGTCACGCGGGAGACCGGGGTTCAATTCCCGATGGTGAGTATACGTTTTTATTATTACCACGTTTTGACGTATTTGTCTGAAATTTAAATGTATTCAGTAAAAAAATATACTGAAAATCTAATTGATAGAAATGGATGGAAAGTATTGCTGCATGAGAACGGCGATACCAACATACATGCATGGCATACATTTTGTAATGATATGATGCTATATGAAACTATGGATCGTGTTCGAAACTGACTAGTGACGCACATTAAAGTAATTTGCGTTTCATTTACCTAAAATTGCCAGCGATATCAAGTACTGTAGTAGATTAAGTCATATTCCTTGTTAGTATAGTGGTGAGTATCCCCGCCTGTCACGCGGGAGACCGGGGTTCAATTCCCCGACGGGGAGTATACATTTTTTATTATTACTATTGTTTGACGTATTTGACTGAAATTTAGGATTTAGTAAAAACCAATCGAACGACTGGTTTCGTAGGAACGGATGGAAAGTAATGAGATGAATGAGAACTTTGATACTAAAGCATATCCATGACATAAATCTTGCATTGATGTGGTGATGCTATATGAAACAATGGAACGTTGTCGAAACTTATTACTTACCACGTGCATTTTGCTTTTCATTTACCTATTGATGCCAGCGATATCAATTACTGCAGTACATTTTATCGCATTCCTCGTTAGTATAGTGGTGACTATCCCCGCCTGTCACGCGGGAGACCGGGGTTCAATTCCCCGACGGTGAGTATACGTTTTTATTATTACTACGTTTTGACGTATTTGACTGAAATTTAAATGCATTCAGTAAAAAAATATACTGAAAATCTAATTGATAGAAATGGATGGAAAGTAATTGCTGCATGAGAACGGCGATACCAACATACATGCATGACATACATTTTGTAATGATATGATGCTATATGAAACTATGGATCGTGTTCGAAACTGACTAGTGACGCACATTAAAGTAATTTGCGTTTCATTTACCTAAAATTGCCAGCGATATCAAGCACTGTAGTAGATTAAGTCATATTCCTTGTTAGTATAGTGGTGAGTATCCCCGCCTGTCACGCGGGAGACCGGGGTTCAATTCCCCGACGGGGAGTATACATTTTTTATTATTACTATTGTTTGACGTAATGAGATGAATGAGAACTTTGATACTAAAGCATATCCATGACATAAATCTTGCATTGATGTGGTGATGCTATATGAAACAATGGAACGTTGTCGAAACTTATTACTTACCACGTGCATTTTCCTTTTCATTTACCTATTGATGCCAGCGATATCAATTACTGCAGTACATTTTATCGCATTCCTCGTTAGTATAGTGGTGTCTATCCCCGCCTGTCACGCGGGAGACCGGGGTTCAATTCCCCGACGGTGAGTATACGTTTTTATTATTACTACGTTTTGACGTAATTGACTGAAATATAAATGCATTCAGTAAAAAAATATACTGAAAATCTAATTGATAGAAATGGATGGAAAGTAATTGCTGCATGAGAACGGCGATACCAACATACATGCATGACAAACATTTTGTAATGATATGATGCTATATGAAACTATGGATCGTGTTCGAAACTGACTAGTGACGCACATTAAAGTAATTTGCGTTTCATTTACCTAAAATTGCCAGCGATATCAAGTACTGTAGTACTTTATTACTATTGTTTGACGTAATGAGATGAATGAGAACTTTGATACTAAAGCATATCCATGACATAAATCTTGCATTGATGTGGTGATGCTATATGAAACAATGGAACGTTGTCGAAACTTATTACTTACCACGTGCATTTTGCTTTTCATTTACCTATTGATGCCAGCGATATCAATTACTGCAGTACATTTTATCGCATTCCTCGTTAGTATAGTGGTGACTATCCCCGCCTGTCACGCGGGAGACCGGGGTTCAATTCCCGATGGTGAGTATACGTTTTTATTATTACTACGTTTTGACGTATTTGACTGAAATTTAAATGTATTCAGTAAAAAAATATACTGACAATCTAATTGATAGAAATGGATGGAAAGTAATTGCTGCATGAGAACGGCGATACCAACATACATGCATGGCATACATTTTGTAATGATATGATGCTATATGAAACTATGGATCGTGTTCGAAACTGACTAGTGACGCACATTAAAGTAATTTGCGTTTCATTTACCTAAAATTGCCAGCGATATCAAGTACTGTAGTAGATTAAGTCATATTCCTTGTTAGTATAGTGGTGAGTATCCACGCCTGTCACGCGGGAGACCGGGGTTCAATTCCCCGACGGGGAGTATACATTTTTTATTATTACTATTTGACTGACTGAATTTAGGATTTAGTAAAAACCAATCGAACGACTGGTTTCGTAGGAACGGATGGAAAGTAATGAGATGAATGAGAACTTTGATACTAAAGCATATCCATGACATAAATCTTGCATTGATGTGGTGATGCTATATGAAACAATGGAACGTTGTCGAAACTTATTACTTACCACGTGCATTTTCCTTTTCATTTACCTATTGATGCCAGCGATATCAATTACTGCAGTACATTTTATCGCATTCCTCGTTAGTATAGTGGTGTCTATCCCCGCCTGTCACGCGGGAGACCGGGGTTCAATTCCCCGACGGTGAGTATACGTTTTTATTATTACTACGTTTTGACGTAATTGACTGAAATATAAATGCATTCAGTAAAAAAATATACTGAAAATCTAATTGATAGAAATGGATGGAAAGTAATTGCTGCATGAGAACGGCGATACCAACATACATGCATGACAAACATTTTGTAATGATATGATGCTATATGAAACTATGGATCGTGTTCGAAACTGACTAGTGACGCACATTAAAGTAATTTGCGTTTCATTTACCTAAAATTGCCAGCGATATCAAGTAATGTAGTACTTTATTACTATTGTTTGACGTAATGAGATGAATGAGAACTTTGATACTAAAGCATATCCATGACATAAATCTTGCATTGATGTGGTGATGCTATATGAAACAATGGAACTTTTCGAAACTTATTACTTACCACGTGCATTTTGCTTTTCATTTACCTATTGATGCCAGCGATATCAATTACTGCAGTACATGTTATCGCATTCCTCGTTAGTATATTGGTGAGTATCCCCGCCTATAACGCGGGAGACCGTGGTTCAATTCCCCGACGGTGAGTATACGTTTTTATTATTACTACGTTTTGACGTATTTGACTGAAATTTAAATGCATTCAGTAAAAAAATATACTGAAAATCTAATTGATAGAAATGGATGGAAAGTAATTGCTGCATGAGAACGGCGATACCAACATACATGCATGACATACATTTTGAAATGATATGATGCTATATGAAACTATGGATCGTGTTCGAAACTGACTAGTGACGCACATTAAAGTAATTTGCGTTTCATTTACCTATAATTGCCAGCGATATCAAGTACTGTAGTAAGATTAAGTCATATTCCTTGTTAGTATAGTGGTGAGTATCCCCGCCTGTCACGCGGGAGACCGGGGTTCAATTCCCCGACGGGGAGTATACATTTTTTATTATTACTATTTGACTGAAATTTAGGATTTAGTAAAAACCAATCGAACGACTGGTTTCGTAGGAACGGATGGAAAGTAATGAGATGAATGAGAACTTTGATACTAAAGCATATCCATGACATAAATCTTGCATTGATGTGGTGATGCTATATGAAACAATGGAACTTTGTCGAAACTTATTACTTACCACGTGCATTTTGCTTTTCATTTACCTATTGATGCCATCGATATCAATTACTGCAGTACATTTTATCGCATTCCTCGTTAGTATAGTGGTGAGTATCCCCGCCTATAACGCGGGAGACCGGGGTTCAATTCCCCGACGGTGAGTATACGTTTTTATTATTACTACGTTTTGACGTATTTGACTGAAATTTAAATGCATTCAGTAAAAAAATATACTGAAAATCTAATTGATAGGAATGGATGGAAAGTAATTGCTGCATGAGAACGGCGATACCAACATACATGCATGATATACATTTTGAAATGATATGATGCTATATGAAACTATGGATCGTGTTCGAAACTGACTAGTGACGCACATTAAAGTAATTTGCGTTTCATTTACCTATAATTGCCAGCGATATCAAGTACTGTAGAAGATTAAGTCATATTCCTTGTTAGTATAGTGGTGAGTATCCCCGCCTGTCACGCGGGAGACCGGGGTTCAATTCCCCGACGGGGAGTATACATTTTTTATTATTACTATTTGACTGAAATTTAGGATTTAGTAAAAACCAATCGAACGACTGGTTTCGTAGGAACGGATGGAAAGTAATGAGATGAATGAGAACTTTGATACTAAAGCATATCCATGACATAAATCTTGCATTGATGTGGTGATGCTATATGAAACAATGGAACTTTGTCGAAACTTATTACTTACCACGTGCATTTTGCTTTTCATTTACCTATTGATGCCAGCGATATCAATTACTGCAGTACATTTTATCGCATTCCTCGTTAGTATAGTGGTGAGTATCCCCGCCTATAACGCGGGAGACCGGGGTTCAATTCCCCGACGGTGAGTATATGTTTTTATTATTACTACGTTTTGACGTATTTGACTGAAATTTAAATGCATTCAGTAAAAAAGTATACTGAAAATCTAATTGATAGGAATGGATGGAAAGTAATTGCTGCATGAGAACGGCGATACCAACATACATGCATGATATACATTTTGAAATGATATGATGCTATATGAAACTATGGATCGTGTTCGAAACTGACTAGTGACGCACATTAAAGTAATTTGCGTTTCATTTACCTATAATTGCCAGCGATATCAAGTACTGTAGTAGATTAAGTCATATTCCTTGTTAGTATAGTGGTGAGTATCCCCGCCTGTCACGCGGGAGACCGGGGTTCAATTCCCCGACGGGGAGTATACATTTTTTATTATTACTATTTGACTGAAATTTAGGATTTAGTAAAAACCAATCGAACGACTGGTTTCGTAGGAACGGATGGAAAGTAATGAGATGAATGAGAACTTTGATACTAAAGCATATCCATGACATAAATCTTGCATTGATGTGGTGATGCTATATGAAACAATGGAACTTTTCGAAACTTATTACTTACCACGTGCATTTTGCTTTTCATTTACCTATTGATGCCAGCGATATCAATTACTGCAGTACATGTTATCGCATTCCTCGTTAGTATAGTGGTGAGTATCCCCGCCTATAACGCGGGAGACCGGGGTTCAATTCCCCGACGGTGAGTATACGTTTTTATTATTACTACGTTTTGACGTATTTGACTGAAATTTAAATGCATTCAGTAAAAAAATATACTGAAAATCTAATTGATAGAAATGGATGGAAAGTAATTGCTGCATGAGAACGGCGATACCAACATACATGCATGACATACATTTTGAAATGATATGATGCTATATGAAACTATGGATCGTGTTCGAAACTGACTAGTGACGCACATTAAAGTAATTTGCGTTTCATTTACCTATAATTGCCAGCGATATCAAGTACTGTAGTAGATTAAGTCATATTCCTTGTTAGTATAGTGGTGAGTATCCCCGCCTGTCACGCGGGAGACCGGGGTTCAATTCCCCGACGGGGAGTATACATTTTTTATTATTACTATTTGACTGAAATTTAGGATTTAGTAAAAACCAATCGAACGACTGGTTTCGTAGGAACGGATGGAAAGTAATGAGATGAATGAGAACTTTGATACTAAAGCATATCCATGACATAAATCTTGCATTGATGTGGTGATGCTATATGAAACAATGGAACTTTTCGAAACTTATTACTTACCACGTGCATTTTGCTTTTCATTTACCTATTGATGCCAGCGATATCAATTACTGCAGTACATGTTATCGCATTCCTCGTTAGTATAGTGGTGAGTATCCCCGCCTATAACGTGGGAGACCGGGGTTCAATTCCCCGACGGTGAGTATACGTTTTTATTATTACTACGTTTTGACGTATTTGACTGAAATTTAAATGCATTCAGTAAAAAAATATACTGAAAATCTAATTGATAGAAATGGATGGAAAGTAATTGCTGCATGAGAACGGCGATACCAACATACATGCATGATATACATTTTGAAATGATATGATGCTATATGAAACTATGGATCGTGTTCGAAACTGACTAGTGACGCACATTAAAGTAATTTGCGTTTCATTTACCTATAATTGCCAGCGTTATCAAGTACTGTAGTAGATTAAGTCATATTCCTTGTTAGTATAGTGGTGAGTATCCCCGCCTGTCACGCGGGAGACCGGGGTTCAATTCCCCGACGGGGAGTATACATTTTTTATTATTACTATTTGACTGAAATTTAGGATTTAGTAAAAACCAATCGAACGACTGGTTTCGTAGGAACGGATGGAAAGTAATGAGATGAATGAGAACTTTGATACTAAAGCATATCCATGACATAAATCTTGCATTGATGTGGTGATGCTATATGAAACAATGGAACTTTGTCGAAACTTATTACTTACCACGTGCATTTTGCTTTTCATTTACCTATTGATGCCATCGATATCAATTACTGCAGTACATTTAATCGCATTCCTCGTTAGAATAGTGGTGAGTATCCCCGCCTATAACGCGGGAGACCGGGGTTCAATTCCCCGACGGTGAGTATATGTTTTAATTATTACTACGTTACAATCTAATTGATAGGAATGGATGGAAAGTAATTGCTGCATGAGAACGGCGATACTAACATACATGCATGATATACATTTTGAAATGATATGATGCTATATGAAACTATGGATCGTGTTCGAAACTGACTAGTGATGCACATTAAAGTAATTTGCGTTTCATTTACCTATAATTGCCAGCGATATCAAGTACTGTAGAAGATTAAGTCATATTCCTTGTTAGTATAGTGGTGAGTATCCCCGCCTGTCACGCGGGAGACCGGGGTTCAATTCCCCGACGGGGAGTATACATTTTTTATTATTACTATTTGACTGAAATTTAGGATTTAGTAAAAACCAATCGAACGACTGCTTTCGTAGGAACGGATGGAAAGTAATGAGATGAATGAGAACTTTGATACTAAAGCATATCCATGACATAAATCTTGCATTGATGTGGTGATGCTATATGAAACAATGGAACTTTTCGAAACTTATTACTTACCACGTGCATTTTGCTTTTCATTTACCTATTGATGCCAGCGATATCAATTACTGCAGTACATGTTATCGCATTCCTCGTTAGTATAGTGGTGAGTATCCCCGCCTATAACGTGGGAGACCGGGGTTCAATTCCCCGACGGTGAGTATACGTTTTTATTATTACTACGTTTTGACGTATTTGACTGAAATTTAAATGCATTCAGTAAAAAAATATACTGAAAATCTAATTGATAGAAATGGATGGAAAGTAATTGCTGCATGAGAACGGCGATACCAACATACATGCATGACATACATTTTGAAATGATATGATGCTATATGAAACTATGGATCGTGTTCGAAACTGACTAGTGACGCACATTAAAGTAATTTGCGTTTCATTTACCTATAATTGCCAGCGATATCAAGTACTGTAGTAGATTAAGTCATATTCCTTGTTAGTATAGTGGTGAGTATCCCCGCCTGTCACGCGGGAGACCGGGGTTCAATTCCCCGACGGGGAGTATACATTTTTTATTATTACTATTTGACTGAAATTTAGGATTTAGTAAAAACCAATCGAACGACTGGTTTCGTAGGAACGGATGGAAAGTAATGAGATGAATGAGAACTTTGATACTAAAGCATATCCATGACATAAATCTTGCATTGATGTGGTGATGCTATATGAAACAATGGAACTTTGTCGAAACTTATTACTTACCACGTGCATTTTGCTTTTCATTTACCTATTGATGCCAGCGATATCAATTACTGCAGTACATTTTATCGCATTCCTCGTTAGTATAGTGGTGAGTATCCCCGCCTATAACGCGGGAGACCGGGGTTCAATTCCCCGACGGTGAGTATACGTTTTTATTATTACTACGTTTTGACGTATTTGACTGAAATTTAAATGCATTCAGTAAAAAAATATACTGAAAATCTAATTGATAGAAATGGATGGAAAGTAATTGCTGCATGAGAACGGCGATACCAACATACATGCATGACATACATTTTGAAATGATATGATGCTATATGAAACTATGGATCGTGTTCGAAACTGACTAGTGACGCACATTAAAGTAATTTGCGTTTCATTTACCTATAATTGCCAGCGATATCAAGTACTGTAGTAGATTAAGTCATATTCCTTGTTAGTATAGTGGTGAGTATCCCCGCCTGTCACGCGGGAGACCGGGGTTCAATTCCCCGACGGGGAGTATACATTTTTTATTATTACTATTTGACTGAAATTTAGGATTTAGTAAAAACCAATCGAACGACTGGTTTCGTAGGAACGGATGGAAAGTAATGAGATGAATGAGAACTTTGATACTAAAGCATATCCATGACATAAATCTTGCATTGATGTGGTGATGCTATATGAAACAATGGAACTTTGTCGAAACTTATTACTTACCACGTGCATTTTGCTTTTCATTTACCTATTGATGCCAGCGATATCAATTACTGCAGTACATTTTATCGCATTCCTCGTTAGTATAGTGGTGAGTATCCCCGCCTATAACGCGGGAGACCGGGGTTCAATTCCCCGACGGTGAGTATACGTTTTTATTATTACTACGTTTTGACGTATTTGACTGAAATTTAAATGCATTCAGTAAAAAAATATACTGAAAATCTAATTGATAGAAATGGATGGAAAGTAATTGCTGCATGAGAACGGCGATACCAACATACATGCATGATATACATTTTGAAATGATATGATGCTATATGAAACTATGGATCGTGTTCGAAACTGACTAGTGACGCACATTAAAGTAATTTGCGTTTCATTTACCTATAATTGCCAGCGATATCAAGTACTGTAGTAGATTAAGTCATATTCCTTGTTAGTATAGTGGTGAGTATCCCCGCCTGTCACGCGGGAGACCGGGGTTCAATTCCCCGACGGGGAGTATACATTTTTTATTATTACTATTTGACTGAAATTTAGGATTTAGTAAAAACCAATCGAACGACTGGTTTCGTAGGAACGGATGGAAAGTAATGAGATGAATGAGAACTTTGATACTAAAGCATATCCATGACATAAATCTTGCATTGATGTGGTGATGCTATATGAAACAATGGAACTTTGTCGAAACTTATTACTTACCACGTGCATTTTGCTTTTCATTTACCTATTGATGCCAGCGATATCAATTACTGCAGTACATGTTATCGCATTCCTCGTTAGTATAGTGGTGAGTATCCCCGCCTATAACGCGGGAGACCGGGGTTCAATTCCCCGACGGTGAGTATACGTTTTTATTATTACTACGTTTTGACGTATTTGACTGAAATTTAAATGCATTCAGTAAAAAAATATACTGAAAATCTAATTGATAGAAATGGATGGAAAGTAATTGCTGCATGAGAACGGCGATACCAACATACATGCATGACATACATTTTGAAATGATATGATGCTATATGAAACTATGGATCGTGTTCGAAACTGACTAGTGACGCACATTAAAGTAATTTGCGTTTCATTTACCTATAATTGCCAGCGATATCAAGTACTGTAGTAGATTAAGTCATATTCCTTGTTAGTATAGTGGTGAGTATCCCCGCCTGTCACGCGGGAGACCGGGGTTCAATTCCCCGACGGGGAGTATACATTTTTTATTATTACTATTTGACTGAAATTTAGGATTTAGTAAAAACCAATCGAACGACTGGTTTCGTAGGAACGGATGGAAAGTAATGAGATGAATGAGAACTTTGATACTAAAGCATATCCATGACATAAATCTTGCATTGATGTGGTGATGCTATATGAAACAATGGAACTTTTCGAAACTTATTACTTACCACGTGCATTTTGCTTTTCATTTACCTATTGATGCCAGCGATATCAATTACTGCAGTACATGTTATCGCATTCCTCGTTAGTATAGTGGTGAGTATCCCCGCCTATAACGCGGGAGACCGGGGTTCAATTCCCCGACGGTGAGTATACGTTTTTATTATTACTACGTTTTGACGTATTTGACTGAAATTTAAATGCATTCAGTAAAAAAATATACTGAAAATCTAATTGATAGAAATGGATGGAAAGTAATTGCTGCATGAGAACGGCGATACCAACATACATGCATGACATACATTTTGAAATGATATGATGCTATATGAAACTATGGATCGTGTTCGAAACTGACTAGTGACGCACATTAAAGTAATTTGCGTTTCATTTACCTATAATTGCCAGCGATATCAAGTACTGTAGTAGATTAAGTCATATTCCTTGTTAGTATAGTGGTGAGTATCCCCGCCTGTCACGCGGGAGACCGGGGTTCAATTCCCCGACGGGGAGTATACATTTTTTATTATTACTATTTGACTGAAATTTAGGATTTAGTAAAAACCAATCGAACGACTGGTTTCGTAGGAACGGATGGAAAGTAATGAGATGAATGAGAACTTTGATACTAAAGCATATCCATGACATAAATCTTGCATTGATGTGGTGATGCTATATGGAACGTTGTCGAAACTTATTACTTACCACGTGCATTTTGCTTTTCATTTACCTATTGATGCCAGCGATATCAATTACTGCAGTACATTTTATCGCATTCCTCGTTAGTATAGTGGTGAGTATCCCCGCCTATAACGCGGGAGACCGGGGTTCAATTCCCCGACGGTGAGTATACGTTTTTATTATTACTACGTTTTGACGTATTTGACTGAAATTTAAATGCATTCAGTAAAAAAATATACTGAAAATCTAATTGATAGAAATGGATGGAAAGTAATTGCTGCATGAGAACGGCGATACCAACATACATGCATGATATACATTTTGAAATGATATGATGCTATATGAAACTATGGATCGTGTTCGAAACTGACTAGTGACGCACATTAAAGTAATTTGCGTTTCATTTACCTATAATTGCCAGCGATATCAAGTACTGTAGTAGATTAAGTCATATTCCTTGTTAGTATAGTGGTGAGTATCCCCGCCTGTCACGCGGGAGACCGGGGTTCAATTCCCCGACGGGGAGTATACATTTTTTATTATTACTATTTGACTGAAATTTAGGATTTAGTAAAAACCAATCGAACGACTGGTTTCGTAGGAACGGATGGAAAGTAATGAGATGAATGAGAACTTTGATACTAAAGCATATCCATGACATAAATCTTGCATTGATGTGGTGATGCTATATGAAACAATGGAACTTTTCGAAACTTATTACTTACCACGTGCATTTTGCTTTTCATTTACCTATTGATGCCAGCGATATCAATTACTGCAGTACATGTTATCGCATTCCTCGTTAGTATAGTGGTGAGTATCCCCGCCTATAACGTGGGAGACCGGGGTTCAATTCCCCGACGGTGAGTATACGTTTTTATTATTACTACGTTTTGACGTATTTGACTGAAATTTAAATGCATTCAGTAAAAAAATATACTGAAAATCTAATTGATAGAAATGGATGGAAAGTAATTGCTGCATGAGAACGGCGATACCAACATACATGCATGACATACATTTTGAAATGATATGATGCTATATGAAACTATGGATCGTGTTCGAAACTGACTAGTGACGCACATTAAAGTAATTTGCGTTTCATTTACCTATAATTGCCAGCGATATCAAGTACTGTAGTAGATTAAGTCATATTCCTTGTTAGTATAGTGGTGAGTATCCCCGCCTGTCACGCGGGAGACCGGGGTTCAATTCCCCGACGGGGAGTATACATTTTTTATTATTACTATTTGACTGAAATTTAGGATTTAGTAAAAACCAATCGAACGACTGGTTTCGTAGGAACGGATGGAAAGTAATGAGATGAATGAGAACTTTGATACTAAAGCATATCCATGACATAAATCTTGCATTGATGTGGTGATGCTATATGAAACAATGGAACTTTTCGAAACTTATTACTTACCACGTGCATTTTGCTTTTCATTTACCTATTGATGCCAGCGATATCAATTACTGCAGTACATGTTATCGCATTCCTCGTTAGTATAGTGGTGAGTATCCCCGCCTATAACGTGGGAGACCGGGGTTCAATTCCCCGACGGTGAGTATACGTTTTTATTATTACTACGTTTTGACGTATTTGACTGAAATTTAAATGCATTCAGTAAAAAAATATACTGAAAATCTAATTGATAGAAATGGATGGAAAGTAATTGCTGCATGAGAACGGCGATACCAACATACATGCATGATATACATTTTGAAATGATATGATGCTATATGAAACTATGGATCGTGTTCGAAACTGACTAGTGACGCACATTAAAGTAATTTGCGTTTCATTTACCTATAATTGCCAGCGATATCAAGTACTGTAGTAGATTAAGTCATATTCCTTGTTAGTATAGTGGTGAGTATCCCCGCCTGTCACGCGGGAGACCGGGGTTCAATTCCCCGACGGGGAGTATACATTTTTTATTATTACTATTTGACTGAAATTTAGGATTTAGTAAAAACCAATCGAACGACTGGTTTCGTAGGAACGGATGGAAAGTAATGAGATGAATGAGAACTTTGATACTAAAGCATATCCATGACATAAATCTTGCATTGATGTGGTGATGCTATATGAAACAATGGAACTTTGTCGAAACTTATTACTTACCACGTGCATTTTGCTTTTCATTTACCTATTGATGCCATCGATATCAATTACTGCAGTACATTTAATCGCATTCCTCGTTAGAATAGTGGTGAGTATCCCCGCCTATAACGCGGGAGACCGGGGTTCAATTCCCCGACGGTGAGTATATGTTTTAATTATTACTACGTTACAATCTAATTGATAGGAATGGATGGAAAGTAATTGCTGCATGAGAACGGCGATACTAACATACATGCATGATATACATTTTGAAATGATATGATGCTATATGAAACTATGGATCGTGTTCGAAACTGACTAGTGATGCACATTAAAGTAATTTGCGTTTCATTTACCTATAATTGCCAGCGATATCAAGTACTGTAGAAGATTAAGTCATATTCCTTGTTAGTATAGTGGTGAGTATCCCCGCCTGTCACGCGGGAGACCGGGGTTCAATTCCCCGACAGGGAGTATACATTTTTTATTATTACTATTTGACTGAAATTTAGGATTTAGTAAAAACCAATCGAACGACTGCTTTCGTAGGAACGGATGGAAAGTAATGAGATGAATGAGAACTTTGATACTAAAGCATATCCATGACATAAATCTTGCATTGATGTGGTGATGCTATATGAAACAATGGAACTTTTCGAAACTTATTACTTACCACGTGCATTTTGCTTTTCATTTACCTATTGATGCCAGCGATATCAATTACTGCAGTACATGTTATCGCATTCCTCGTTAGTATAGTGGTGAGTATCCCCGCCTATAACGTGGGAGACCGGGGTTCAATTCCCCGACGGTGAGTATACGTTTTTATTATTACTACGTTTTGACGTATTTGACTGAAATTTAAATGCATTCAGTAAAAAAATATACTGAAAATCTAATTGATAGAAATGGATGGAAAGTAATTGCTGCATGAGAACGGCGATACCAACATACATGCATGACATACATTTTGAAATGATATGATGCTATATGAAACTATGGATCGTGTTCGAAACTGACTAGTGATGCACATTAAAGTAATTTGCGTTTCATTTACCTATAATTGCCAGCGATATCAAGTACTGTAGTAGATTAAGTCATATTCCTTGTTAGTATAGTGGTGAGTATCCCCGCCTGTCACGCGGGAGACCGGGGTTCAATTCCCCGACGGGGAGTATACATTTTTTATTATTACTATTTGACTGAAATTTAGGATTTAGTAAAAACCAATCGAACGACTGGTTTCGTAGGAACGGATGGAAAGTAATGAGATGAATGAGAACTTTGATACTAAAGCATATCCATGACATAAATCTTGCATTGATGTGGTGATGCTATATGAAACAATGGAACTTTGTCGAAACTTATTACTTACCACGTGCATTTTGCTTTTCATTTACCTATTGATGCCATCGATATCAATTACTGCAGTACATTTTATCGCATTCCTCGTTAGAATAGTGGTGAGTATCCCCGCCTATAACGCGGGAGACCGGGGTTCAATTCCCCGACGGTGAGTATATGTTTTAATTATTACTACGTTACAATCTAATTGATAGGAATGGATGGAAAGTAATTGCTGCATGAGAACGGCGATACTAACATACATGCATGATATACATTTTGAAATGATATGATGCTATATGAAACTATGGATCGTGTTCGAAACTGACTAGTGATGCACATTAAAGTAATTTGCGTTTCATTTACCTATAATTGCCAGCGATATCAAGTACTGTAGAAGATTAAGTCATATTCCTTGTTAGTATAGTGGTGAGTATCCCCGCCTGTCACGCGGGAGACCGGGGTTCAATTCCCCGACGGGGAGTATACATTTTTTATTATTACTATTTGACTGAAATTTAGGATTTAGTAAAAACCAATCGAACGACTGGTTTCGTAGGAACGGATGGAAAGTAATGAGATGAATGAGAACTTTGATACTAAAGCATATCCATGACATAAATCTTGCATTGATGTGGTGATGCTATATGAAACAATGGAACTTTTCGAAACTTATTACTTACCACGTGCATTTTGCTTTTCATTTACCTATTGATGCCAGCGATATCAATTACTGCAGTACATGTTATCGCATTCCTCGTTAGTATAGTGGTGAGTATCCCCGCCTATAACGCGGGAGACCGGGGTTCAATTCCCCGACGGTGAGTATACGTTTTTATTATTACTACGTTTTGACGTATTTGACTGAAATTTAAATGCATTCAGTAAAAAAATATACTGAAAATCTAATTGATAGAAATGGATGGAAAGTAATTGCTGCATGAGAACGGCGATACCAACATACATGCATGACATACATTTTGAAATGATATGATGCTATATGAAACTATGGATCGTGTTCGAAACTGACTAGTGACGCACATTAAAGTAATTTGCGTTTCATTTACCTATAATTGCCAGCGATATCAAGTACTGTAGTAGATTAAGTCATATTCCTTGTTAGTATAGTGGTGAGTATCCCCGCCTGTCACGCGGGAGACCGGGGTTCAATTCCCCGACGGGGAGTATACATTTTTTATTATTACTATTGTTTGACGTAATGAGATGAATGAGAACTTTGATACTAAAGCATATCCATGACATAAATCTTGCATTGATGTGGTGATGCTATATGAAACAATGGAACTTTTCGAAACTTATTACTTACCAAGTGCATTTTGCTTTTCATTTACCTATTGATGCCATCGATATCAATTACTGCAGTACATTTTATCGCATTCCTCGTTAGTATAGTGGTGAGTATTGCCGCCTATAACGCGGGAGACCGGGGTTCAATTCCCCGACGGTGAGTATACGTTTTTATTATTACTACGTTTTGACGTATTTGACTGAAATTTAAATGCATTCAGTAAAAAAATATACTGAAAATCTAATTGATAGAAATGGATGGAAAGTAATTGCTGCATGAGAACGGCGATACCAACATACATGCATGACATACATTTTGAAATGATATGATGCTATATGAAACTATGTATCGTGTTCGAAACTGACTAGTGACTCACATTAAAGTAATTTGCGTTTCATTTACCTATAATTGCCAGCGATATCAAGTACTGTAGTAGATTAAGTCATATTCCTTGTTAGTATAGTGGTGAGTATCCCCGCCTGTCACGCGGGAGACCGGGGTTCAATTCCCCGACGGGGAGTATACATTTTTTATTATTACTATTTGACTGAAATTTAGGATTTAGTAAAAACCAATCGAACGACTGGTTTCGTAGGAACGGATGGAAAGTAATGAGATGAATGAGAACTTTGATACTAAAGCATATCCATGACATAAATCTTGCATTGATGTGGTGATGCTATATGAAACAATGGAACTTTGTCGAAACTTATTACTTACCAAGTGCATTTTGCTTTTCATTTACCTATTGATGCCAGCGATATCAATTACTGCAGTACATTTTATCGCATTCCTCGTTAGTATAGTGGTGAGTATCCCCGCCTATAACGCGGGAGACCGGGGTTCAATTCCCCGACGGTGAGTATACGTTTTTATTATTACTACGTTTTGACGTATTTGACTGAAATTTAAATGCATTCAGTAAAAAAATATACTGAAAATCTAATTGATAGAAATGGATGGAAAGTAATTCTGCATGAGAACGGCGATACCAACAAACATGCATGACATACATTTTGAAATGATATGATGCTATATGAAACTATGGATCGTGTTCGAAACTGACTAGTGACGCACATTAAAGTAATTTGCGTTTCATTTACCTATAATTGCCAGCGATATCAAGTACTGTAGTAGATTAAGTCTTATTCCTTGTTAGTATAGTGGTGAGTATCCCCGCCTGTCACGCGGGAGACCGGGGTTCAATTCCCCGACGGGGAGTATACATTTTTTATTATTACTATTTGACTGAAATTTAGGATTTAGTAAAAACCAATCGAACGACTGGTTTCGTAGGAACGGATGGAAAGTAATGAGATGAATGAGAACTTTGATACTAAAGCATATCCATGACATAAATCTTGCATTGATGTGGTGATACTATATGAAACAATGGAACTTTGTCGAAACTTATTACTTACCACGTGCATTTTGCTTTTCATTTACCTATTGATGCCAGCGATATCAATTACTGCAGTACATTTAATCGCATTCCTCGTTAGAATAGTGGTGAGTATTGCCGCCTATAACGCGGGAGACCGGGGTTCAATTCCCCGACGGGGAGTATACATTTTTTATTATTACTATTGTTTGACGTAATGAGATGAATGAGAACTTTGATACTAAAGCATATCCATGACATAAATCTTGCATTGATGTGGTGATGCTATATGAAACAATGGAACTTTTCGAAACGTATTACTTACCACGTGCATTTTGCTTTTCATTTACCTATTGATGCCAGCGATATCAATTACTGCAGTACATTTTATCGCATTCCTCATTAGTATAGTGGTGAGTATCCCCGCCTATAACGCGGGAGACCGGGGTTCAATTCCCCGACGGTGAGTATACGTTTTTATTATTACTACGTTTTGACGTATTTGACTGAAATTTAAATGCATTCAGTAAAAAAATATACTGAAAATCTAATTGATAGAAATGGATGGAAAGTAATTCTGCATGAGAACGGCGATACCAACAAACATGCATGACATACATTCCTTGTTAGTATAGTGGTGAGTATCCCCGCCTGTCACGCGGGAGACCGGGCTTCAATTCCCCGACGGGGAGTATACATTTTTTATTATTACTATTGTTTGACGTATTTGACTGAAATTTGGGAATTAGTAAAAACCAATCGAACGACTGGTTTCATAGGAACGGGCTTCAATTCCCCGACGGGGAGTATACATTTGTTATTATTACTATTGTTTGACGTGGAACTGGGAAAATGAACGAAAACGGCCAGAGACTACTGGAACTATGCTGTGCCAGGAACATGTGCATAACGAACACATATTTTCCAAACAAACACAAACACAGTGTCTCATGGATGCACCCCAGGTCACACCAGTGGCACCAACTAGATGTTATCATCACTAGAAGAAACCGTCTCCAAGCCGTCCACAACACACGCAGTTACCACAGTGCCGACTGTGATACCGACCACTCTCTTGTCATCGCAAATGTGGTACTGCAACCAAGAAAGAAATTCCACCAAGCTAAGCCAAAGTGTCTCCCTAAGATCAACACGACCCATATCACCGACACAGACAGAACCAACAAGTTCATGTCCCTCATCGAGGATATCGCCCCAGCCGATGCTGGCATATCTGCAGAAGCTAGATGGAGCCACCTTAGCTCAACCATCCACAACTCTGCCATCGATGCCTATGGGAAGAAGGAAGAACGAAATGTTGACTGGTATGAAGCAAATGCACAAGTTCTGGAACCTGTGACAGAAAGTAAAAGGCAGGCCCTCGTCAATTGGAAGAAAGCGCCAACCCAGCAAAACTTGGAATCACTCAGGAAATCCAGGAGTGAATGCCAGAAGATAGCCAGGAAATGTGCCAACGACTATTGGCTCCAGCTATGCTCCACCATAGAGCATGCTTCCTCCTCCGGCAACATAAAGTCCATGTACGAAGGCATCAAACAGGCCACGGGTCCCAAGGTGAAGAAAACGGCTCCACTCAAAACCAAGTCAGGCGAGGTAATCACCGACCGAAACAAGCAGATGGAGAGATGGGTAGAGCATTACCTTGAGCTGTACTCCACAAAGAACACAGTCTCCGAGGAGGCCCTCAACAGCATCCCGACACTTCCCGTACTTGAGGAGCTCGACAATGGCTGAACTTGAAAAAGCCATCAACGCCCTCACCAGCGGAAAAGCAGCAGGAACTGATGCCATACCCCCTGAGCTGATTAAACAAGGGAAGCCAGCTCTACTACCACTTCTCCATGAACTTCTCTGTCTATGCTGGAAGGAAGGTGAAGTGCCACAAGACATGCGCGATGCAAAGATAGTCACACTCTTCAAGAATAAGGGTGACAGAAGCGACTGCAACAACTATCGCGGCATATCCCTACTCAGCGTTGTTGGCAAAGTATTTGCTAGGGTCATTCTCGCAAGACTGCAGGTGGTAGCAGAGCGCATATACCCAGAATCCCAGTGTGGTTTCCGATCTGGCCGATCCACCGTTGACATGATCTTTTCAGTAAGGCAACTCCAGGAAAAGTGTAGGGAGCAACAACAACCACTGTACCTCGCATTCGTGGACCTAACAAAGGCATTCGACCTGGTCAGTCGCTGTGGACTTTTCAGACTGCTACACAAGATTGGCTGTCCACCAAAATTGCTAAGCATGATCACGTCGTTCCACAAAGACATGAAGAGCACCGTCAGCTTCGACGGCGACACTTCCAAGCCTTTTCCCATCCTCAGCGGAGTCAAGCAAGGCTGCGTCCTCGCACCGACGCTCTTCGGCATCCTCTTCTCACTCCTCCTGACATATGCCTTCCAGTCCTCCTCTGACGGTGTCTACATCCACACTCGACACGATGGCAAGCTATACAACTTGGCCCTCTTGCGCGCCAAAACCAAAACAACTCGTGTCCTACTCAGGGAGATGCTGTTCGCTGACGATGCAGCCCTCGCAAGCCACACACACGATGGCCTCCAGCGCCTCATGGATCAGTTCTCCAATGCATGCCGTGAGTTTGCCCTAACCATCAGCATAAAGAAAACAGAGGTCATGACCCAGGACGTTGCAGATCCAGCTCCCATAGCCATTAACGGCTCTACACTCGCCATGGTCGACAACTTCAGATATCTAGAATCACTGATATCCAACAACCTGTCCCTCGATGCTGAGATCAATGCACGCATTGGGAAAGCAGCCACCGTCATGTCAAAACTCACCAAAAGAGTCTGGGAGAACAGAAACCTAACGCTGAACACCAAGTTGAAGGTCTACCAGGCCTGCATACTCAGCACGCTCCTCTACGGCAGTGAGTCATGGACGACATATGCCAGACAAGAGACAAAGCTGAACTCATACCATATGAGGTGCCTTCGCAGGATCCTGGGAATCACTTGGGAAGATAGGGTCACCAATACAGAGGTCCTCAGCAGAGCGAGTTCAACAACCATCTATGCAATGCTCAGTGAACGCCGCCTGCGCTGGCTAGGTCATGTCCGACGCATGGACAAAGGACGCATCCCCAAAGATCTACTGTACGGTCAACTTGAACAAGGATCACGTCCAACTGGTCGCCCCCACCTAAGATACAGGGACACTTGTAAGAGGGACCTGCGTTCAGCGCAAATCAACATAGAGTCTTGGGAGGACACAGCATCAAACCGGTCATCATGGAGACACGTTGTGAAAGCTGGGGTCAGACGAGCCGAGGCTGAGCGAACTCGGCTTCGTGAGCAGAAACGACAGAAGCGAAAGGCATCAACCAAACTGGATGACTCGATCTTCACCTGCGATGACTGCAACAGAGACTGCCACTCAAGAATAGGCCTACTCAGTCACCGCAGAAGATGTTCAACAAGAGCGCAATCCATCGTCTCATAAGACGGACGGAGGCTGATGACTGTTTGACGTATTTGACTGAAATTTGGGATTTAGTAAAAACCAATCGAACGACTGGTTTCGTAGGAACGGATGGACAGTAATGAGATGAATGAGAACTTTGATACTAAAGCATATCTATGACATAAATCTTGCATTGATGTGGTGATGCTATATGAAACTATGGAACGTTGTCGAAACTTATTACTTACCACGTGCATTTTGCTTTTCATTTACCTATTGTTGCCAGCTATATCAATTACTGCAGTAGTTTGAGTCACATTCCTCGTTAGTATAGTGGTGAGTATCCCCGCCTGTCACGCGGGAGACCGGGGTTCAATTCCCCGACGGGGAGTATACGTTTTTATTATTACTACGGTTTGACGTATTTGACTGAAATTTAAAAGCATTCAATAAAAAAATATACTGAAAATCTAATTGATAGAAATGGATGGAAAGTAATTGCTGCATGAGAACGGCGTTACCAACATACATGCATGACATACATTTTGAAATGATATTATGCTATATGAAACTATGGATCGTGTTCGAAACTGACTAGTGACGCACATTAAAGTAATTTGCCTTTCATTTACCTATAATTGCCAGCGATATCAAGTACTTTAGTAGACATATTCCTTGTTAGTATAGTGGTGAGTATCCCCGCCTGTCACGCGGGAGACCGGGGTTCAATTCCCCGACGGGGAGTATACATTTTTTATTATTACTATTGTTTGACGTATTTGACTGAAATTTAGGATTTAGTAAAAACCAATCGAACGACTGGTTTCGTAGGAACGGATGGACAGTAATGAGATGAATGAGAACTTTGATACTAAAGCATATCCATGACATAAATCTTGCATTGATGTGGTGATGCTATATGAAACTATGGAACGTTGTCTAAACTTATTACTTAATACGTGCATTTTGCTTTTCATTTACCTATTGATGCCAGCGATATCAATTACTGCAGTAGATTGAGTCACATTCCTCGTTAGTATAGTGGTGAGTATCTCCGCCTGTCACGCGGGAGACCGGGGTTCAATTCCCCGACGGGGAGTATATGTTTTTATTATTACTACGTTTTGACGTATCTGACCGACATTTAAAATGATTCAGTAAGGAGTTACTGACAAAACAATCAATACCTGGTTTGGAAGGAACCAATGGAAAGTAATTGATGCACGAGAACGCCGATATCAACAAATATGGATGACATAAATCTTGAATACATGTGATGCTATATGGAACTGTTCGATACTGACTAGTGGCACGCATTAAAGTAGTTTGCCTTCCATTTACATGTACTTATTTCTTGCCAACGATATCAATTACTGCAGTAGATTTTGGCACTTTCCTCGTTAATGCAGTGGTGAGTATCCCCGCCTGTCACGCGGGAGACCGGGTTCAATTCCCGACGGGAGGTATTCATTTTTATTATTACTAGGGTTTGACGTATTTGACTAAAAGTTTAAAGGATTTAGTAAAAACCAATTGAACGACTGGTTTTGTCGGAACGGTTCGAAAGTCATTAGATGAATGAAAACTTTGATACTAAAGCATATCCATGACATAAATCTTGCATTGATGTGGTGATGCTATATGAAACTATGGAACGTTGTCGAAACTTATTACTGAACACAAGTATTTTGCGTTTCATTTACATGTACGTATTTCTTGCCAGCGATATCAATTACTGCAGTTGATTTTTGTCACATTCCGTGTTGGTATAGTGGTGAGTATCACCGCCTGTCACGAGGGAGACTTGGGTCAATTCCCCGACGGCGAGTATTCATATTTATTACTAAATTATCCCATATCGTCTGATATTTAAATTAATTAATTCAAAATCAATGGAATAGCAAGTTTTTGGAAGAAAGAACGGACAGTAATTGTGACAAGAGAACTAGAATACTACATCATATCCACGACACTCTGGAAACAATATTCTCGTTTTAGGGCCGAATACACGTTTGATGTCATTGTTAGATTGAGGACTGCGGGGATATACACATAGTCATATCTTGCACACGATATTATAACTTTCATATTGTCATATTCCTTGTTAGTATACTGGTGAGTAACCTCGACTTTCATGATAACTAGCGTTGAAGGAACGGATTCGACACAATAATGCTTTTCCAATAGGTGAAAGGTGGGTTGGGCATTGTGTTTTTATTCTGTTTTTAATTCTAACAGCTTTTGGACAATTATTGTCTTAATAAAACATAAAACACAATAGTACGCAATGATTGAAAGAGTGCTTAGTTCTAAAGATTGATAAGACATTATATAATATATTTTACATCCAAATGTGATGATGTCAGGGGGTTCTGTTTTTATTGCTCTTTGACATTTTTTTACACAAATATAAATTATGATAATGATATACATGAATATCAAAAGGCAAAAGGGTTGGACACACGTTCTTGCAACATTAGATAGTGTCCTCCCCTAATGCTTTAAAGGGTTGGACACACGTTCTTGCAACATTAGATAGTGTCCTCCCCTAATGCTTTAAAGGGTTGGACACAAGTTCTTGCAACATTAGATAGTGTCCTCCCCTAATGCTTTAAAGGGTTGGACACAAGTTCTTGCAACATTAGATAGTGTCCTCCCCTAATGCTTTAAAGGGTTGGACACACGTTCTTGCAACATTAGATATTGTCCTCCCCTAATGCTTCAAAGGGTTGGACACAAGTTCTTGCAACATTAGATAGTGTCCTCCCCTAATGCTTTAAAGGGTTGGACACACGTTCTTGCAACATTAGATAGTGTCCTCCCCTAATGCTTTAAAGGGTTGGACACACGTTCTTGCAACATTAGATAGTGTCCTCCCCTAATGCTTTAAAGGGTTGGACACACGTTCTTGCAACATTAGATAGTGTCCTCCCCTAATGCTTTAAAGGGTTGGACACAAGTTCTTGCAACATTAGATAGTGTCCTCCCCTAATGCTTTAAAGGGTTGGACACAAGTCTTGCAACATTAGATAGTTCCTCCCTAATGTTTAAAGGGTTGGACACAAGTTCTTGCAACATTAGATAGTGTCCTCCCCTAATGCTTTAAAGGGTTGGACACAGTTCTTGCAACATTAGATATTGTCCTCCCCTAATGCTTTAAAGGGTTGGACACACGTTCTTGCAACATTAATAGTGTCCTCCCCTAATGCTTTAAAGGGTTGGACACACTTCTTGCAAATTAGATTTGTCCTCCCTAATGCTTTAAGGGTTGGACACAGTTCTTGCAACATTAGATATTGTCCTCCCCTAATGCTTTAAAGGGTTGGACACAAGTTCTTGCAACATTAGATATTGTCCTCCCCTAATGCTTTAAAGGGTTGGACACAAGTTCTTGCAACATTAGATATTGTCCTCCCCTAATGCTTTAAAGGGTTGGACACAAGTTCTTGCAACATTAGATATTGTCCTCCCCTAATGCTTTAAAGGGTTGGACACAAGTTCTTGCAACATTAGATATTGTCCTCCCCTAATGCTTTAAAGGGTTGGACACAAGTTCTTGCAACATTAGATATTGTCCTCCCCTAATGCTTTAAAGGGTTGGACACAAGTTCTTGCAACATTAGATATTGTCCTCCCCTAATGCTTTAAAGGGTTGGACACAAGTTCTTGCAACATTAGATATTGTCCTCCCCTAATGCTTTAAAGGGTTGGACACAAGTTCTTGCAACATTAGATATTGTCCTCCCCTAATGCTTTAAAGGGTTGGACACAAGTTCTTGCAACATTAGATATTGTCCTCCCCTAATGCTTTAAAGGGTTGGACACAAGTTCTTGCAACATTAGATATTGTCCTCCCCTAATGCTTTAAAGGGTTGGACACAAGTTCTTGCAACATTAGATATTGTCCTCCCCTAATGCTTTAAAGGGTTGGACACAAGTTCTTGCAACATTAGATATTGTCCTCCCCTAATGCTTTAAAGGGTTGGACACAAGTTCTTGCAACATTAGATAGTGTCCTCCCCTAATGCTTTAAAGGGTTGGACACAAGTTCTTGCAACATTAGATAGTGTCCTCCCCTAATGCTTTAAAGGGTTGGACACAAGTTCTTGCAACATTAGATATTGTCCTCCCCTAATGCTTTAAAGGGTTGGACACAAGTTCTTGCAACATTAGATATTGTCCTCCCCTAATGCTTTAAAGGGTTGGACACAAGTTCTTGCAACATTAGATAGTGTCCTCCCCTAATGCTTTAAAGGGTTGGACACAAGTTCTTGCAACATTAGATAGTGTCCTCCCCTAATGCTTTAAAGGGTTGGACACAAGTTCTTGCAACATTAGATAGTGTCCTCCCCTAATGCTTTAAAGGGTTGGACACACGTTCTTGCAACATTAGATAGTGTCCTCCCCTAATGCTTTAAAGGGTTGGACACAAGTTCTTGCAACATTAGATAGTGTCCTCCCCTAATGCTTTAAAGGGTTGGACACAAGTTCTTGCAACATTAGATAGTGTCCTCCCCTAATGCTTTAAAGGGTTGGACACACGTTCTTGCAACATTAGATAGTGTCCTCCCCTAATGCTTTAAAGGGTTGGACACACGTTCTTGCAACATTAGATAGTGTCCTCCCCTAATGCTTTAAAGGGTTGGACACACGTTCTTGCAACATTAGATAGTGTCCTCCCCTAATGCTTTAAAGGGTTGGACACAAGTTCTTGCAACATTAGATAGTGTCCTCCCCTAATGCTTTAAAGGGTTGGACACACGTTCTTGCAACATTAGATAGTGTCCTCCCCTAATGCTTTAAAGGGTTGGACACACGTTCTTGCAACATTAGATAGTGTCCTCCCCTAATGCTTTAAAGGGTTGGACACACGTTCTTGCAACATTAGATATTGTCCTCCCCTAATGCTTTAAAGGGTTGGACACACGTTCTTGCAACATTAGATAGTGTCCTCCCCTAATGCTTTAAAGGGTTGGACACACGTTCTTGCAACATTAGATATTGTCCTCCCCTAATGCTTTAAAGGGTTGGACACACGTTCTTGCAACATTAGATAGTGTCCTCCCCTAATGCTTTAAAGGGTTGGACACACGTTCTTGCAACATTAGATAGTGTCCTCCCCTAATGCTTTAAAGGGTTGGACACACGTTCTTGCAACATTAGATAGTGTCCTCCCCTAATGCTTTAAAGGGTTGGACACACGTTCTTGCAACATTAGATATTGTCCTCCCCTAATGCTTTAAAGGGTTGGACACACGTTCTTGCAACATTAGATAGTGTCCTCCCCTAATGCTTTAAAGGGTTGGACACACGTTCTTGCAACATTAGATAGTGTCCTCCCCTAATGCTTTAAAGGGTTGGACACACGTTCTTGCAACATTAGATAGTGTCCTCCCCTAATGCTTTAAAGGGTTGGACACACGTTCTTGCAACATTAGATAGTGTCCTCCCCTAATGCTTTAAAGGGTTGGACACACGTTCTTGCAACATTAGATAGTGTCCTCCCCTAATGCTTTAAAGGGTTGGACACACGTTCTTGCAACATTAGATATTGTCCTCCCCTAATGCTTTAAAGGGTTGGACACACGTTCTTGCAACATTAGATTTGTCCTCCCCTAATGCTTTAAAGGGTTGGACACACGTTCTTGCAACATTAGATAGTGTCCTCCCCTAATGCTTTAAAGGGTTGGACACACGTTCTTGCAACATTAGATAGTGTCCTCCCCTAATGCTTTAAAGGGTTGGACACACGTTCTTGCAACATTAGATAGTGTCCTCCCCTAATGCTTTAAAGGGTTGGACACACGTTCTTGCAACATTAGATATTGTCCTCCCCTAATGCTTTAAAGGGTTGGACACACGTTCTTGCAACATTAGATAGTGTCCTCCCCTAATGCTTTTCCCCTAATGCTTTAAAGGGTTGGACACACGTTCTTGCAACATTAGATATTGTCCTCCCCTAATGCTTTAAAGGGTTGGACACACGTTCTTGCAACATTAGATATTGTCCTCCCCTAATGCTTTAAAGAAAAGTTTCGATTAGCGCAGTGGTTAGCGCGCTCGCTTCTCACCAATGCAATCCGGGTTCGATCCTCGGACCGGGAAGTATGTGAGATGGTACGGTGGTCGCAAGATCGAACACATGGGTTTTCTCCCGCGTACTCCTGTTTCTTCCCACACGAATGACCACATATACGCTTTCATCCGCGCCAACGAGAGTGATTAATATAAGTTGTTAAAACTTGCTTCGCAATCGTTGACGAACAATTAAGAGCAATAGGTAATAATTAAAATTATTGATTCTGAAGTTTCTGTTCTGCGTCTCAACATAATGAAATACACAAGCACCTGTATTAAAACACAATTGTAGTGCAAATATAGTACAAGGGAACATAGGATAGTGTCTTGTGCAATCACGTGATATAAAAGAGCACTGACCATTTAAAAATCCAATAATCTGTCATGTTCAATGTTATAAAAGTAGTGCATGTGAAGAGTATGGTGGTCTTTATGTGTCAGCTTCACAGAGCATATACTATTCTTTGTCTGACCCTAATAAAATTAACAGTTTTCAGATGGGACGTTAAACCGAGGTCTCGTGTCGGTGCTTTACATCGTGCACGTAAAAGAACCAGAGGAGACTCTGGAATGGATCTAAATGGAACAATCTATTCAGGAGGCGTCGCTCATATGGGCAACCGGTAGCGACGATAAATAAACGTAAAACACACAAATTGTGCTTCTACTGGGTTCATGCATGAATGACATACATAACACATGTGAACAATTATTTGATTACTAACTTTGGGATGTCACTACAAGTGAATAGCAAAAAAGGGAGATAATTACTAATATATCTTATAGAAAATACAAAACTGTGAATGGCTTCTTTTAAAGGCATTGTTATTACAACATATATGTGAACATACACTCATGTAGATAGTTATAAATCATACTTCAGATAAGCTAAGTGAATGTACAGACAGTTCGTATTAAACACACATATATTCATTCTATTGTGAATATATTGCTATGATTTCTTTTCATAATCAACGTTAACAGAATAATTTCGTCCACGTTCACCAACACGTTCCTCTACACGGTCAGCTACATATTCACCTACACCTTCACCAACACGTTCATCTACACGGTCACCTACACCGTCACCTACACGTTCACCTACACGTTCACCTACACGTTCACCTACACGTTCACCTACACGTTCACCTACACGTTCACCTACACGTTCACCTACACCTCCACATACACGTTCACCTACACGTTCACCTACACGTTCACCTACACCTCCACATACACGTTCACCTACACGTTCACCTATGTTTCATGGTCACCTACACGTTCAGCTACACGTTCACCTACACGTTCACCTACACCTCCACATACACGGTCACCTACACGTTCACCTTCACGTTCATCTACACCTTCACGTACACGGTCATCTACACGGTCATATACAAGGTCATCTACATGGTCACTTACACGTTCACCTACACCGTCGCCAACAAGGTCACCTATACGGTAATCTACACGGTCACCTACATGTTCACGTTCACTTACACCTTCACCTACACATGCACCACACCTTCATCTACACGGTCTCCTACACGTTCACCTACACGTTCACCTACACGGTCACCTACACGGTCACCTACACCTTCACCTACACGTTCATCTACACGTTCATCTACACCTTCACCTACACGGTCACCTTCACCTACACGTTCACCTACACGTTCACCTACACGTTCACCTACACGTTCAGCTTCAAGGTCACCTACACGGTCACCTACACCTTCAACTACACGGTCACCTACACGTTCACCTACACCTTCACCTACACGTTCACCTACACGTTCAGCTACACGTTCACCTACACGTTCAATACACGGTCACCAAAAAACCGTCACCTATACGGTCACCGTTCACCTACATGGTTACCTACACGTTCATCTAAACGGTCACCTTCACCTACACATTCACCTACACCTTCACCTACACGTTCACCTATACGTTCATCTACATGTTCACCTACACGCTCACCTACACGTTCACCTACACGCTCACCTACACCTTCACATACACGTTCACCTACATGTTCATCTACACCTTCACCTACACCATCATCTACACGTTCATCTACACGTTCATCTATTCATCGATACCTTCACCTACACGTTCACCTACATTGTTACACTCTTAATTAATAACGATAGATCACGCTTTTCAGATTTCTTATGAGAGAATGGTGTAGACGTGACTGTAGTCATAACCAATGAGCAACCAATGCGTTCATAAAGTTGTGTAGTATAGATGGTTGTGTAGTATAGATGCGTTCATAAAGTTATGTAGTGTAGATGCGTTCATAAAGTTGTGTAGTGTAGATGCGTTTATAAAGTTGTGTAGTGTAGATGCGTTCATAAAGTTGTGTAGTATAGATGCGTTCATAAAGTTGTGTAGTGTAGATGCGTTCATAAAGTTGTGTAGTGTAGATGCGTTCGTAAAGTTGTGTAGTATAGATGCGTTCATAAAGTTGTGTAATGTAGATGCGTTCATAAAGTTGTGTAGTATAGATGCGTTCATAAAGTTGTGTAGTGTAGATACGTGCATAAAGGTGTGTAGTATAGATGCGTTCATAAAGTTGTGTA
>CM026398.1:56961173-57015538 GCA_014843695.1 Archivesica marissinica | reverse complement strand
GCGGGGTGGTGGGATCTTTGTGTACTTGCATGTGTGTGGAGGCGGGGTGGTGGGATCGGTGTGTACTTGCATGTGTGTGGAGGCGGGTGGTGGGATCGGTGTGTACGTGCATGTGTGTGGAGGCGAGGTGGTGGGATCGGTGTGTACTTGCATGTGTGTGGAGGCAGGGTGGTGGGATCTTGTGTACTTGCATATGTTGGAGGCGGGGTGGTGGGATCGGTGTGTACTTGCATGTATGTGGAGGCGGGTGGTGGGATCGTTGTGTACTTGCATGTGTGTGGAGGCGGGGTGGTGGGATCTTTGTGTACTTGCATATGGTGGAGGCGGGGTGGTGGGATCGGTGTGTACGTGCATGTGTGTGGAGGCGGGGTGGTGGGATCGGTGTGTACTTGCATGTGGTGGAGGCGGGGTGGTGGGATCGGTGTGTACTGCATGTGTGTGGAGGCGGGGTGGTGGGATCGGTGTGTACTTGCATGTGTGTGGAGGCGGGGTGGTGGGATCGGTGTGTACTTGCATGTGTGTGGAGGCGGGGTGGTGGGATCGGTGTGTACTTGCATGTGTGTGGAGGCGGGGTGGTGGGATCGGTGTGTACTTGCATGTGTGTGGAGGCGGGGTGGTGGGATCGGTGTGTACTTGCATGTGTGTGGAGGCGGGGTGGTGGGATCTTTGTGTACTTGCATGTGTGTGGAGGCGGGGTGGTGGGATCGGTGTGTACTTGCATGTGTGTGGAGGCGGGGTGGTGGGATCGGTGTGTACTTGCATGTGTGTGGAGGCGGGGTGGTGGGATCGTGTTACTTGCATGTTGTGGAGGCGGGTGGATCGGTGTGTACTTGCATGGATGTGGAGGCGGGGTGGTGGGATCGGTGTGTACGTGCATGTGTGTGGAGGCGGGGTGGTGGGATCGGTATGTACTTGCATGTGTTGGAGGCGGGGTGGTGGGATCGGTGTGTACTTGCATGTGTGTGGAGGCGGGGTGGTGGGATCGGTGTGTACTTGCATGTGTGGAGGCGGGGTTGTGCGATCGGTGTGTACTTGCATGTGTGGATGCGTGGTGGTGGGATCGGTGTGTACTTGCATGTGTGTGGAGGCGGGGTGGTGGGATCGGTGTGTACTTGCATGTGTGTGGAGGCGGGGTGGTGGGATCGGTGTGTACTTGCATGTGTTGAGGCGGGGTGGTGGGATCGGTGTGTACTTGCATGTGTGTGAGGCGGGGTGGTGGGATCGGTGTGTACTTGCATGTGTGTGGAGGCGGGGTGGTGGGATCGGTGTGTACTTGCATGTATGTGGAGGCGGGGTGTGGGATCGGTGTGTACGTGCTGTTGTGAGGCGGGGTGGTGGGATCGGTGTGTACTTGCATGTGTGTGGAGGCGGGGTGGTGGATCGGTGTGTACTTGCATGTATGTGGAGGCGGGGTGATGCGATCGGTTTGTACGTGCATATGTGTGTAGGCTGGGTGGTAGGATCGGTGTGTACTTGCATGTGTGTGGAGGCGGAGTGGTGCGATCGGTGTGTTCTTGCATGTGTGTGGAGGCGGGGTGGTGGGATCGGTGTATACTTGCATGTGTGTGGAGGCGGGGTGGTGACACTTCTGAAAGGTATCTTCTTTCGAGATATTTGGATGGTCCTGAGAAGGACCGTGTGTGGCATGCTTTGTGTTTGTTGTTTCCTTCAGATAAGTGTTTCATCAATAGACGTATAAGCGTTTTCTAACACGGATGAGTCCTACTGTTGATCGCCGTCATCATAGACGTCTGATTCATCTGAGAAATCGTCGAGACTGTCGTCGTCATCTGAATCATCCAATATCATAACTTGGCTGGACAGTACTCGCCGGAGCAGTGCCACTTCCGAAGCCAGATCCTTAGAGTACTGCACGAACATGTACCGAACCCCCTCGGCAATGGAAATGCGGAGCCGTAGATTGTAGCATGCGCTCTTGTGACCTTTCGTCCGCACGGAGTCATACCGATCGAGGAGTCCGTGTACTGTAGTATCCATGGACACTATTTCTGCTAGAGTACGGGCCAGCTTGTCCTCTACGAACTGGAGATATAACATCTTGGAGGTTTCCATCTGAGGTGAACAGTGATTATGGATGAACTGGAGCAGTAAATATCAGCAAACGAGCAATCATTTCAACCAATCATATTCATGATTCAGACGTTGACAGATAGCTAGGTCCCAGAATGCCTTGTGTATCCGGAAATGAAACTTGACACTTGATATGGTGTATTCCGAACCTAAGAACCACATAATGTTGACACATAGCCATGTATTGGATGTTATTGTTAGGTAGAACAAATTGTTTTAACATAGATGCACACTATCCCCGTGTATAGGGTGTGGGTCCTATATAGAATATGAAGGGGTAGTATTGTCCCCAGAGTGGTTAACACGCTGGGCTGGTAATCCAGAGATCGCAGGTTCGATCCCCCGTCTGACCTTAATAAAATTAACAGTCGTTCAGATGGCACGTTAAACCGAGGTCTCGTGTCGGTGCTGTACGCCGTGCACGTAAAAGAACCAGAGGAGACTCTGTAATGGGTCTCTTTCTGTATCATTGCACTATCCTCCAAAATCTAAAATGACTAATCTCTTCAAGAGGCGTCGCTCATATGGGTAACCGGTAGCGACGATAAATAAACGTAAAACACACACTATTGTCCCCAGGAGCCCCACTTTTCAAATGTTAACACCTTTATAAAAAAAGTAAAGAACATTTCTAAAATATGATTTTATCTATATGGAAGATATGGCCTTGTTGTGGACATACACATGAGAGGTGAAGACGAGAGGTGGAGACACGAGGTGAATGCAAGAGGTGGACACAAAAGGTGTGGACACAATAGGTAAACACAGGTGGACACAAGAAATGAACACAATAGATTGACACGAGAGGTCGATGCAAGAGTTGGGCACAAGCACGAGAGGTGGACACAAGAGGTGGACACAGGAGATCGATACAAGAGGTCGACACACAAGATGGACACAAGATGTGGATACAACAGGTGGACACAAGAGATGGACACAAGATGTGGGCACAAGAGGTGGACATAAGAGGTGGATACAAGAGATGGATACAAGAAGTGGATACAAGAGGTGGACACAAGATGTGTACACAAGATGTGGATACAAGAGGTGTATACAAGAGGTGGACATAAGAGGTGGACACAAGAGATGGACACAAGATGTGGATACAAGAGGTGGACACAAGAGGTGGATACAAGAGGTGGACACACGAGATGGACACAAGAGATGGACACAAGAGGTGGATACAAGAGGTGGATACAAGAGATGGACACAAGAGGTGGATACAAGAGATGGACACACGAGTGGATACAAGAGATGGACACAAGAGATGGACACAAGAGGTGGAAACAAGAGATGGACACAAGAGGTGGACACAAGAGGTGGAACCAAGAGGTGGACATAAGAGGTGGACATAAGATGTGGAAACAAAAGGTGGAAACAAGAGGTGGACACAAGAGGTGGACACAAGAGATGGACACAAGAGGCGGAAACAAGAGGTGGATCCAATAGATAAACACAAAAGGTGGACACAAGATGTGGGCCCGAGAGCTGGTCACAAGAGGTGAACAAGAGAGGTGGACACAAGAGGTGGTCAAGAGAGGTGGACAATAGAGATGGACACAAGAGGTGGTCAAGAGAGGTGGACAAGAGAGATGACAAGAGAGATGGACACAAGAGGTAGTCAAGAGAGATGGACAAGAGAGATGGACACGAGAGATGGACAAGAGAGATGGACACAAGAGGTGGTCAAGAGAGATGGACAAGAGAGGTGGACAAGAGAGGTGGACAAGAGAGGTGGACAAGAGAGATGGACAAGAGAGGTGGACAAGAGAGATGGACAAGAGAGATGGACACGAGAGATGGACAAGAGAGATGGACAAGAGAGATGGACAAGAGAGATGGACAAGAGAGATGGACAAGAGAGATGGACAAGAGAGATGGACAAGAGATATGGACAAGAGAGATGGACAAGAGAGATGAGATGGACAAGATAGATGGACAAGAGAGATGGACAAGAGAGATGGACAAGAGAGATGGACACAAGAGGTGCTCAAGAGAGATGGACACGAGAGATGGACAAGAGAGATGGACAAGAGAGATGGACACGAGAGATGGACAAGAGAGATGGACAAGAGAGGTGGTCAAGAGAGATGGATAAGAGAGGTGGACAAGAGTGGTGGACAAGATAGGTGGACAAGAGAGATAGACACGAGAGATGGACAAGAGAGATGGACAAGAGAGGTGGACAAGAGAGATGGACAAGAGAGATGGACAAGAGAGATGGACACAAGAGGTGGTCAAGAGAGGTGGACAAGAGAGATGGACAAGAGAGGTGGACACAAGAGGTGATCAAGAGAGGTGGACAAGAGAGATGGACAAGAGAGATGGACACAAGAGGTGGTCAAGGGAGGTCGACAAGCGAGATGGACAAGAGAGATGGTCACAAGAGGTGGACAAGAGAGGTGGACAAGAGAGGTGGACACAAGAGGTGGTCAAGAGAGGTGGACAAGAGAGATGGACAAGAGAGGTGGTCACAAGAGGTGGACACGAGAGGTGGACACAAGAGGTGGTCAAGAGAGGTGGACAAGAGAGATGGACAAGAGAGGTGGACACAAGAGGTGGACACAAGAGGTGGTCAAGAGAGATGGACAAGAGAGATGGACAAGAGAGGTGGTCACAAGAGGTGGACAAGAGAGATGTACACAAGAGGTGGTCACAAGAGGGAGTCACAAGAGGTGGACAAGAGAGATGGACACAAGGGGTGGACACAAGAGGTGGACACAAGAGGTGGACAAGAGAGGTGGACAAGAGAGGTGGACAAGAGAGATGGACACAAGAGGTGGTCACAAGAGGGGGACAAGAGAGGTGGACACAAGAGGTGAACAGGAGAGGTGGACACAAGAGGTGGACACAAGAGGTGGACACAAGAGGTGGACAGGAGAGTTGGACACAAGAGGTGAATACGAGAGGTGGACACAAGCAAGAGAAATGGACAAGAGAGGTGGACACGAGAGGTGGACACAAGATATGGACAAGAAAGGTGGACTCAAGCGGTGGACAGGAGAGGTGGACATACGTGGTGGACACAAGATGTGGGCACGAGTGGTGGACATAAGAGGTAGACAAGAAAGGTGGACACAAGAGGTGGACACGAGAGGTGGATACAAGAGTTGGACACGAGAGGTGGACATAAGAGGTGGACACAAGATGTGAGCCCAGAGGTGGTCACAAGAGATGGACAAGAGAGGTGGACACAAGAGGTGGACACGAGAGGTGGACACAAGAGATGGACACAGGAGGTGAACAGGAGAGGTGGACACAAGAGATGGACACAAGAGATGGACATACACAAGAGAGGTGGACACACGAGGTGCACACGAGAGGTGGATACAAGAGGTGGACACAAGAGGTGGACACAAGAGGTGGACACGAGAGGTAGACACGAAAGGTGGACACAAGAGGTGGACACAAGAGATGGACACAAAAGATGTGGACATAAACACGAGAGGTGGACACAAGAGGTGGACACAAGAAACAGCATATTGTATTACGCAATGTATAATCGTTGAATATATAACTCATATTCTCTAAGCAATGCTATTTTAATTAAGTTGAAAATAGTTATTAGATATTTTTACGTTTTTGCAATAGTTGAACAGTTGCCGATGAACTGTATTAAACTTGGAATTGCGTTTCCCCAGTAAAACAACCGGTCTGGAGGTTTTCCAGATTCCGCAAGGAAAAACACAATAAATCCTAATATTACGGAACGGTTTCCATGGTGACGGTGAAGTATCTTATTTAATGAAATAAACAATAAGGTGTTTTGACAGTTACGTTCAATCAAATTATTCTGACAAGAGTCAGCCAGTGAAAACTTGGAAAATTGGCAAATAACGATAGAAGGATGAGCACAGATAGTTACGTTCTTTGATGAAAAACTATCACGTAAAGCAGATACACATTCCTAGCTTCATGTGTTTAGGTATTACACAGACATGTTCGCCATTAGAATAAAGCGTTATTGTTTGCTCCATCACCACACTCAACCCACCACCACCTCCACCCGACCCATACATACCAGTTCGCAAATATATTATAATTATGCTATGTTCAGACGTAATTATAAGTTTATTTTCAGCTCATGTACACATAGAATACATGCATTTACATCATTTATTAGAGAATACACGCATTTACATCATTTATTAGAGAATACACGCATTTACATCATTTGCAGAGAATACACGCATTTACATCATTTATCAGAGAATACACGCATTTACATCATTTATTAGAGAATACACGCATTTACATCATTTATTAGAGAATACACGCATTTACATCATTTATTAGAGAATACACGCATTTACATCATTTACAGAGAATACACGCATTTACATCATTTATTAGAGAATACGCGCATTTACATCATTTATAGAGAATACACGCATTTACATTATTTATTAGAGAATACACGCATTTACATCATGTATTAGAGAATACACGCATTTACATCCTGTATTAGAAAATACACGCATTTACATCATTTATTAGAGAATACACGCATTTACATCATTTATTAGAGAATACACGTATTTACATCATGTATTAGAGAATACACGCCGTTACATCATTTATTAGAGAATACACGCATTTACATCATTTATTAGAGAATACACGCATTTACATCATTTATTAGAGAATACACGCATTTACATCATTTACAGAGAATACACGCATTTACATCATTTACAGAGAATACACACATTTACATAATTTATTAGAGAATACACACATTTACATCATGTATTAGAGAATACACGCATTTATATCATTTAGAGAGAATACATGCATTTACATCATTTATTAGAGAATACACGCATTTACATCATGTATTAGAGAATACACGCATTTACATCATGTATTAGAGAATACACGCATTTACATCATTTATTAGAGAATACACGCATTTACATCATTTATTAGAGAATACACGTATTTACATCATGTATTAGAGAATACACGCATTTACACCATTTATTAGAGAATACATGCATTTACATCATTTACAGAGAATACACGCATTTACATCATGTATTAGAGAATACACGCATTTACATCATTTAGAGAGAATACACGCATTTACATCATTTATTAGAGAATACACGCATTTACATCATTTACTTGAGAATACACGCATTTACATCATTTACAGAGAATACACGCATTTACATCATTTATTAGAGAATACACGCATTTACATCATTTACAGAGAATACACGCATTTACATCATTTATTAGAGAATACACGCATTTACATCATTTATTAGAGAATACACGCATTTACATCATTTATTAGAGAATACACGTATTTACATCATGTATTAGAGAATACACGCATTTACATCATTTATTAGAGAATACACGCATTTACATCATTTATTAGAGAATACACGCATTTACATCATTTATTAGAGAATACACGCATTTACATCATTTATTAGAGAATACACGCATTTACATCATTTACAGAGAATACACGCATTTACATCATTTATTAGAGAATACACGCATTTACATCATGTATTAGAGAATACACGCATTTACATCATGTATTAGAGAATACACGCATTTACATCATTTATTAGAGAATACACGCATTTACACCATTTATTAGAGAATACATGCATTAACATCATTTATTAGAGAATACACGCATTTACATCATGTATTAGAGAATACACGCATTTACATCATGTATTAGAGAATACACGCATTTACATCATTTACAGAGAATACACGCATTTACATTATTTATTAGAGAATACACGCATTTACATCATGTATTAGAGAATACACGCATTTACATCATTTATTAGAGAATACACGCATTTACATCATTTATTAGATAATACACGCATTTACATAATTTATTAGAGAATACACGCATTTACATCATTTACAGAGAATACACGCATTTACATCATTTATTAGAGAATACACGCATTTACATCATTTATTAGAGAATACACGCATTTACATCATTTATTAGAGAATACACGCATTTACATCATTTATTAGAGAATACACGCATTTACATCATTTATTAGAGAATACACGCAATTACATCATTTAGTAGAGAATACACGCATTTACATCATTTATTAGAGAATACACGCATTTACATCATTTACAGAGAATACACGCATTTACATTATTTATTAGAGAATACACGCATTTACATCATGTATTAGAGAATACACGCATTTACATCCTGTATTAGAGAATACACGCAGTTACATCATTTATTAGAGAATACACGCATTTACATCATTTATTAGAGAATACACGCATTTACATCATTTATTAGAGAATACACGCATTTACATCATTTACAGAGAATACACTCATTTACATAATTTATTAGAGAATACACACATTTACATCATGTATTAGAGAATACACGCATTTACACCATTTATTAGAGAATACATGCATTTACATCATTTACAGAGAATACACGCATTTACATCATGTATTAGAGAATACACGCATTTACATCATGTATTAGAGAATACACGCATTTACATCATGTATTAGAGAATACACGCATTTACACCATTTATTAGAGAATACATGCATTTACATCATTTATTAGAGAATACACGCATTTACATCATGTATTAGAGAATACACGCATTTACATCATGTATTAGAGAATACACGCATTTACATCATGTATTAGAGAATACACGCATTTACATCATGTATTAGAGAATACACGCATTTACATCATGTATTAGAGAATACAAGCATTTACATCATTTACAGAGAATACACGCATTTACATTATTTATTAGAGAATACACGCATTTACATCATGTATTAGATAATACACGCATTTACATAATATATTAGAGAATACATGCATTTACATCATTTATTAGAGAATACACGCATTTACATCATTTATTAGAGAATACACGCATTTACATCATTTATTAGAGAATACATGCATTTACATCATTTATTAGAGAATACACGCATTAACGGCATATAGTTGAGAATACACGAATATACCTCACATATTTTAATAAACAAAGCATTTGTAATCTCATTATGTACGCTACGCACCTGCGTGTATGTAGAAGATAACCATATCGTTTGCTTCTCATCAATGCAACCCGGGTTCAATCCTCGGACCGGGAAGTATGTGAAATGGTACGGTGGTCGTCAGATCGGACAGTTGGGTTTTCTCCGGGTACTCCGGTTTCCTCCTACACGAATGACCACACATACGCTTTCAACAACAACATCAACAACATCAACAACATCATCAACAACAACAACAACAACAACAACAACAACAACATCAACAACAGCAACAACCATAACAACAACAACAACAACAGCAGCAACATAGCAACAACAACAGCAACACAACAACAACAACCATAACAACAACAACAACAGCAACACAACAACAACAGCCATAACAACAACAACAACAACAACAACACACAACAGCAACACAACAACAACAACCATAACAAGAAGAAGAAGAAGAACAACAACAACAACCAAAACAACAACAACAACAACCATAACAACAACCATAACAACAACCATAACAACAACAACCATAACAACAACAACAACCATAACAACAACAACCATAACAACAACCATAACAACAACAACCATAACAACAACAACCATAACAACAACCATAACAACAACAACCATAACAACAACAACCATAACAACAACAACCATAACAACAACAACAACCATAGCAACAACAACAACAACAACAACAGCAACACAACAACAACAACAACAATCATAACAACAACAACAACCATAACAACAACAACCATAACAACAACAACAACAACCATAGCAACAACAACAACAACAACAACAACAACAGCAACACAACAACAACAGTCATAACAACAACAACAACAACACAATAAAGAGAAATCACTCATGATATGTATGTTATTTGTATTATATTATTCATGTACATGATTGTAAATGCCATTAAGACGACGAAGCACGTGCCGGCATGCATCTGTATTTCAAATTATTTTAGCATTCAGCGAAGTCGAAGCATGATTAAATTCAAGAGCATGAAGTTGGTTTATTATGCTAACATTATATTATCTCGGAATAAAATAGCCATGTTTAACGTTTCAAAGACTAGCTACAAGAAAATTCAATTACACGTTACTATGGTTTCGTGTTATAAATTGCCTTCAGAAATAATACTCCGAAACATTGTAGAAATTTCTCATAGAAAAGCCTGATAAAAGACCATTCCCATAGACAAACATATTTAGCGCAGCAATTCGCGTAGGAATATTGTAAGTGATCAATTTTCCCCAAGTCATTTCTAAGAGACAGAAAATCAATACTGTTTCTGGCACTTTGGAGGATTTGGTGTTCTCCGTCGCACGAGCTACGGCTTTGTCGGAAATATCCGAAGTCGATAAAAACCAGTAAGTTCTTAGAACGTGACACCGTGACAGAGACTGCAATGATTGGTTGATGCTTCTAGATAGGAATGTGAAATGGTGAATAGTTAGTTGATGGTATTGATTTGTAGAAAGTACAACATCAGTAAGATCTTTGACGATATGTCTGCATGCAATTGAGCCGATATACATGCATAACAGCAGACTATGTGTCAATTTGGGAATACAATACCCAATACAGAAATATCGATGCAAGTTAATTCACAAAACATCCAAGATTATCAATACAATAATATATACGATATAACAAGCTGTTGTTTTTATTAAGAGTGAGTGAGTGTATTAAGAGTGAGTGAGTATGTGTGGGTGGGTATTGGGTGGGTTTGTGAGTGAGCGAGTTACTTACTTACTTACTTACTTACTTACTTACTTACTTACTTACTTACTTACTTACTTACTTACTTACTTACTTACTTACTTACTTACTTACTTACTTACTTACTTACTTACTTACTTACTTACTTACTTACTTACTTACTTACTTACTTACTTACTTACTTACTACTTACTTACTTACTTACTTACTTACTTACTTACTTACTTACTACTTACTTACTTACTTACTTACTTACTACTTACTTACTTACTTACTTACTTACTTACTTACTTACTTACTTACTTACTTACTTACTTACTTACTTACTTACTTACTTACTTACTTACTTACTTACTTACTTACTTACTTACTTACTTACTTACTTACTTACTTACTTACTTACTTACTTACTTACTTACTTACTTACTTACTTACTTACTTACTTACTTACTTACTTACTTACTTACTTACTTACTTACTTACTTACTTACTTACTTACTTACTTACTTACTTACTTACTTACTTACTTACTTACTTCCCAATATTTTACAGTTTTGTCGAATGCCTATACATATAATTACAATACACCTAAAGTTATTAACAATCGTTTTCCAAATACCCATATATTGACAATGATCAAAGGGAGATAACACGGCTATTCCAACTGTTAACCGCTATTCGCAGTAACAAAGCATGAATCTACATACTTTTAGCTTTAGAACTTGTTTTGTGTATGTGTTCAGCTGCAAGAATGTATAGAGCATGTTATGCGTGTGTGTGTGATTTACGTTTATTTATCGTCGGTACCTGTTGTATTATATTAGATATTTGGAGGATAGTGCAATGATACAGACAGATACCCATTCCAGAGCCCCCTCTTGGTCTATTACGTGCACGATGTAAAGCACCGACACGAGACCTCTGCTTAAAGTCACATGTGAAAGACTGTTAATTTTATTAGGGTCAGACGGGGATCGAACGTGCGATATACATTGCTGTATGTAGCTATATATAGTACAATGTATGCGTGCGCAGCTCTGTGTAGCATGTGGCTGTGTGCAGCTACGTAACAGCTATGCACAGATATGTGCTATTCCCCTAACAGCTACGCATGTAACTGTGCGCATGCGTTGGTGTGTAAGAAGTCATATCTGCACATTGTTAGATAAATGTACCGCTTAGAGATGATGGCAACCTAAAATCAAATCCATCTGATAAAGCAGAAATTCTTAATAAACAGTTTGCTTCTGTATTTGTAAATGCTGATGACACAAACTTCCAATACATTGGGCCGAGTAATTTTGCATCGATGCCGAATATACATGTCACACTAAGCGGAGTTATTAAACTGCTAAACAATCTAAACGTTCATAAGGTTGCTGGCCCTGATGCCATGAAACCAATTGTCTTAAAAGAATGTGCTAATGAGATCGCACCTATCTTCACTAAACTTTTCAACTTGTCATTAGAAACTGGTATTATTACCTCAGACTGGTTCCAAGCTGTTGTAACACCTAACTTCAAAAAAGGAGTAAAGTATAAAGCTAGTAATTACAGACCTGTATCCTTAACTTGCAGAGCATGTAAATTACTCTAACACATAGTAGTTAGTAACATACTAGATCACTTAGACTTAAATAGCATCCTAATAGACAACCAACATGGCTTCCGTGCTCGGCGGTCTTGCGAAACACAATGTGTGGGTTTCATACATGACCTATCACAGTCTATACAGCGGGGCCAAGTGGATGTCGCCATAATGGATTTTAGTAAGGCCTTTACTGTTGTATATCATGGTAGATTACAGCATACGCTAGCTCACTATGGCATCGGGGGTAGTGCTCTGTATTGGGTGAAAGCTTTCTTATGTCATAGAACGCAACATAGAACATCTACTTCGACACCAAGGGTCGGTGTTGGGGCCTCATCTGTTTCTGCTCTACATAAATGACATTCCAGTCCCATGTCAGACACTTTGCTGATGACTGCGTTATTTATAGAGCCATTCATTCTGCCCAAGACTCCATGCAATTACAGTATGGTCTAGACAAGCTAGCAGAATGGGAGCAGAAATGGAAGATGAGCTTCAACATCGGTAAATGCCATATCATGCATGTCACGAGATCAAAACGAAACATCACAACAGTATATACCCTGCACAAACAAACTTTATCTACCGTATCCCAAGCAACTTATCTTGGTGTAGAAATGTCATCCAATCGCTCATGGACTCCGAACATAAATAAAATAACCAGTAAATCCAGTCAAAGCTTAGGCTTCTTAAAAAGGAATTTTCATTCAGCACGCAAAACAACTAAACAAGCTGCTTATAACTCTATTGTCAGACCTACATTAGAATATTGCTCATCAATATGGGATCCACACACACAGAAAGACCATGACAGAGTTGAAAATATTCGAAACCAGGCTGCACGCTTTGTCACCAACACAAACAGCAAGACCCCGGGCACAGTCACAAATATAATGAATGATCTGAAATAGAACTCCTTAGACAGTAGACTAGAAACAAATCGGCTTACTATATTCTATAAAATGGTAAATAATCACGTGGCTATCAATCCATCACAATATCTTACACCTTACAGCAGAGAGTTACGACATTACCACCATTTGGCATATCACATTCCATTCACAACAGTTGACTATTTCAAGTGCTCATACTTTCCGAGAATAGTTGTTCAATGGAACATACTGCCATCTCATGTAGTCAGCGTTACTCTATCGCAGGAGGTAAGGTCAGCGCTGGCTGCATCGATGACGAAGCCATAACAGAACACACTTGTTTTTATCTTGGTCTTAGCAACTACTAACCTCTCTTTGCACACTTCTAGTATATGTACATATTGTAGGCTTAAGGGCTTTTAAGGTTTAAGGTGTTAGGTTCTTGCAACTTTTTTATCACACTACCAGTGTCCTCTTTGATAGAATCGTAATAGCTGAGGAGGACTGGTAGCTCACTTTTCTACCCCCATCCACCCATTATAGCTCAATTGTTGACTGTTAGCAATTAACAGAGACAAAGAGAAGATGTATTGTCATTAATTGTCGCATTCCCCTTTATGACTCTGCTAGCCATATATCATCATATTCCATTACAAGTCAGAATTATATAGTTTCTCTACTGTTCAGTTTTTACATTTTACATTACTATATAATGTTCAGTTCTCGCTTATCGGTAGTCCTTATCCTTTCATTGCATTTGATTTGTATATATGTTGAAGCAATCATGGTAGACTCACTTTGTTACATGAGTTCTCTCGTAAAATAAAGTCTTATTATTATTGCATTTGATTTGTATATACATGTCTGTTGAAGGCATCATGGTAGACTAACTTTTGTTAAATGTAGTCTCGGGTAACATAAAATCTTATTATTATTATTAGTATGCAACTTTATACATTTATGTATGTGAATTATGAATAGAGTGTAACCTACGGTATTTGTATACGTTGACGGGAACGCAGACGAAAAACAATGATGGACATTTCAACACTTCTTTTAATATTATTCAACTTATTGACAAATTGACGGAATGGATTTACGAATTGCACATTTATATAAAAGCATTAGCGGATTTATGTCTTCGTTGTTAAATCGGAGAACTGATATTTTGGCAGCTCTCGAAAGTGTGTGTGTCTTACGTTTATTTATCGTCGCTACCGGTTGCCCATATGAGCGACGCCTCCTGAAGAGATTAGTCATTTTAGATTTTTGGAGGATAGTGCAATGATACAGACAGAGACCCATTCCAGAATATCATCTGGTTCTTTTACATGCACGGTGTACAGCACCGACACGAGACCTCGGTGTAACGTCCCATCTGAAAGACTGTTAATTTTATTAGGGTCAGACGGGGATCTCGAATGAGTTTTGTTCCCCTATATATAGCCATTAGGGGCGTAATAATTCCGATTAAACCCTGTAGGTGTTTCCCAATTAACCAATCGTAACTGTATATAAATCCGTTCTTCAATCGGCGTGCTCCATTACAACAACACTTCAGTGATTAGTTCCACGAGCTTGCGCCGTTCAAAATGTAGATCCGTTTACTCTCCAAATCAACAAAGGAGCCGCCATCAGAACGGAATAGATCAATGAACAGATAGAATGATAATCAACAGGTTTAGTGTCACTAGGTGTTGTTAAATACCTTCCGCGAAATACCGATGCGGTAATACAAGCCAGTTTCTGTGATTAGGGTATGTAAGCAAATGTACAATCCAGAAGCACGGGAGGTTATATCCAATGGCTACATTAATGAAGCGACCTTATGTGGTCATATAATGTTAGTACGTATTTCATATTTGATTTAAAAGATTCCACAGTAAAGCTCACACTATGGTATTGTCATTAGTATTCGCGTATAGTACTCACCATACAATTGTATGCAGCTAAGGGCAGCACTCGTGTGAGGTTATTGTTAGGGTGAGGTATCAGATTACATAGAGTGTTGTATCAAATTACATAGAGTGTTACATCAGATTACATAGAGTGTTGTATCAGATTACATAGTGTGTTGTATCATATTACATAGAGTGTTGTATCATATTACATAGTGTGTTGTATCATATTACATAGAGTGTTACATCAGATTACATAGAGTGTTGTATCATATTACATAGAGTGTTGTATCATATTACATAGAGTGTTGTATCAGATTACATAGAGTGTTGTATCAGAGTACATATTGTGTTGCATCAGATTACATAGAGTATTGTATCAGATTACACATAGAGTTGTATCAGGTTACATAGAGTGTTACCCCAAATACAAGATCTTCCAGAACATCCCATTCCCAAGCATTCCGACAGATCCAAACAGTGACTGACTACCATAAATAGTCCTTCTTTCCAAGAACCATTGTCCACTGGAATGCTTTGCCCCCAGATATTGTCACCTTGTCTGGCCCACAGTTCAGTCTGGCTGTAAGTCTGATTGAACATGTTTCTCCCTAAATAAACCTGCTCTGTTCTTAACCTGTTTTTAACCAACCTAACATCATTCTTTTATCATCTTTTATTTCATTTCTTACTAATATTCTTGTCAGTTGACGCGCGTCAAAGTCTAAGGTCCCCATCAGGGGTTTGACTAATAGGAAGATAGATAGATAGAGTGTTGTATAAGATTACATAGAGTATTGTATAAGATTACATAGAGTATTGTATAAGATTACATAGAGTATTGTATAAGATTACATAGAATATTGTATAAGATTACATAGAGTATTGTATAAGATTACTTAGAGTATTGTATAAGATTACATAGAGTATTGTATAAGATTACATAGAGTATTGTATAAGATTACATAGAGTATTGTATAAGATTACAAATAGTGTTGTATAAGATTACAAATGGTGTTGTATAAGATTACATAGAGTATTGTATAAGATTACATAGAGTATTGTATAAGATTACATAGAGTGTTGTATAAGATTACATAGAGTATTGTATAAGATTACATAGAGTATTGTATAAGATTACATAGAGTATTGTATAAGATTACTTAGAGTATTGTATAAGATTACATAGAGTATTGTATAAGATTACATAGAGTATTGTATAAGATTATAGAGTATTGTATAAGATTACATAGAGTGTTGTATAAGATTACATAGAGTATTGTATAAGATTACATAGAGTATTGTATAAGATTACATAGAGTATTGTATAAGATTACATAGAATATTGTATAAGATTACATAGAGTATTGTATAAGATTACTTAGAGTATTGTATAAGATTACATAGAGTATTGTATAAGATTACATAGAGTATTGTATAAGATTACATAGAGTATTGTATAAGATTACAAATAGTGTTGTATAAGATTACAAATGGTGTTGTATAAGATTACATAGAGTATTGTATAAGATTACATAGAGTATTGTATAAGATTACATAGAGTATTGTATAAGATTACATAGAGTATTGTATAAGATTACTTAGAGTATTGTATAAGATTACATAGAGTATTGTATAAGATTACATAGAGTATTGTATAAGATTATAGAGTATTGTATAAGATTACATAGAGTGTTGTATAAGATTACATAGAGTATTGTATAAGATTACAAATAGTGTTGTATAAGATTACATAGCGTATTGTATAAGATTACATAGAGTATTGTATAAGATTACATAGAGTATTGTATACGATTACAAATAGTGTTGTATCAGATTACATAGAGTATTGTATAAGATTACATAGAGTAGTGTATAAGATTACAAATAGTGTTGTATCAGATTACATAGAATATTGCATCAGATTACATATAGTGTTGTAACAGATTGCATAGGGTGTTGTACCAGATTACATAGAGTATTGTATCAGATTACATAGAGTGTTGTACCAGATTACATAGAGTATTGTATCAGATTACATAGAGTGTTGTATCAGAGTACATAGAGTGTTGTATCAGATTGCATAGGGTGTTGTATCAGATTACATAGTGTGTTGAATCAGATTACATAGGGTGTTGTATTAGATTACATGGAGTGTTGTATCAGATTACATAGAGTATTGTATGAGATTACATAGAGTATTGTATCAGATTGCATAGGGTGTTGTAACATATTACATAGGGTGTTGTATCAGAGTACATAGAGTGTTGTATCAGATTGCATAGGGTGTTGTATCAGATTACATAAGGTATTGTATCAGATTACATATTATCTTGTATCAGATTGCATAGGGTGTTGTATCAGATTACATAGTTTGTTGTATCAGATTATATAGAGTGTTGTATCAGATTACATAGAGTGTTGTATCAGATTATATAGAGTGTTGTATCAGATAAAATAGAGTGTTGTATTAGATTACATAGCGTGTTGTATCAGATTACATAGAGTGTTGTATCAGATTACATAGAGTGTTGTATCAGAGTACATATTGTGTTGCATCAACTTACATAGAGTGTTGTATCGGACTACATAGTGTGTTGTATCAGAGTACATAGAGTGTTGTATCAGATTACATAGAGTATTGCATCCGACTACATAGAGTATTGTATGAGATTACATAGAGTGTTGTATCAGATTACATAGAGTGTTGTATAAGATTACATAGAGTATTGCATCCGACTACATAGAGTATTGTATGAGATTACATAGAGTGTTGTATAAGATTACATAGCGTATTGTATAAGATTACATAGAGTATTGTATAAGATTACATAGAGTATTGTATAAGATTACAAATAGTGTTGTATAAGATTACATAGAGTATTGTATAAGATTACATAGAGTATTGTATAAGATTACATAGAGTATTGTATAAGATTACATAGAGTATTGTATAAGATTACATAGAGTATTGTATAAGATTACATAGAGTATTGTATAAGATTACAAATAGTGTTGTATAAGATTACATAGAGTATTGTATAAGATTACATAGAGTAGTGTATAAGATTACAAATAGTGTTGTATAAGATTAAAAATAGTGTTGTATAAGATTACATAGAGTATTGTATAAGATTACATAGAATATTGTATAAGATTACATAGAGTATTGTATAAGATTACAAATAGTGTTGTATAAGATTACATAGAGTATTGTATAAGATTACATAGAGTATTGAATAAGATTACATAGAGTATTGTATTAGATTACATAGAGTATTGTATAAGATTACATAGAGTATTGTATTAGATTACATAGAGTATTGTATAATATTACATAGAGTATTGTATAAGATTACATAGAGTATTGTATAAGATTACATAGAGTATTGTATAAGATTACATAGAGTATTGTATTAGATTACATAGAGTATTGTATAAGATTACATAGAGTATTGTATAAGATTACATAGAGTATTGTATAAGATTACATAGAGTATTGTATAAGATTACATAGAGTATTGTATTAGATTACATAGAGTATTGTATAAGATTACTTAGAGTATTGTATAAGATTACATAGAGTATTGTATAAGATTACATAGAGTATTGTATAAGATTACATAGAGTATTGTATAAGATTACAAATAGTGTTGTATAAGATTACAAATAGTGTTGTATAAGATTACATAGAGTATTGTATAAGATTAATAGAGTATTGTATAAGATTACATAGAGTATTGTATAAGATTACATAGAGTATTGTATAAGATTACTTAGAGTATTGTATAAGATTACATAGAGTATTGTATAAGATTAAATAGAGTATTGTATAAGATTACATAGAGTATTGTATAAGATTACATAGAGTATTGTATAAGATTACTTAGAGTATTGTATAAGATTACATAGCGTATTGTATAAGATTACATAGAGTATTGTATAAGATTACATAGCGTATTGTATAAGATTACATAGAGTATTGTATAAGATTACATAGCGTATTGTATAAGATTACATAGAGTATTGTATAAGATTACATAGAGTATTGTATACGATTACAAATAGTGTTGTGTCAGATTACATAGAGTGTTGTATAAGATTACATAGAGTAGTGTATAAGATTGCATAGAGTATTGTATAAGATTACAAATAGTGTTGTATCAGATTACATAGAATATTGCATCAGATTACATATAGTGTTGTAACAGATTGCATAGGGTGTTGTACCAGATTACATAGAGTATTGTATCAGATTACATAGAGTATTGTATCAGATTACATAGAGTGTTGTATCAGAGTACATAGAGTGTTGTATCAGATTGCATAGGGTGTTGTACCAGATTACATAGAGTATTGTATCAGATTACATAGAGTGTTGTACCAGATTACATAGAGTATTGTATCAGATTACATAGAGTGTTGTACCAGATTACATAGAGTATTGTATCAGATTACATAGTGTGTTGTATCATATTACATAGTGTGTTGTATCATATTACATAGAGTGTTACATCAGATTACATAGAGTGTTGTATCAGATTACATAGTGTGTTGTATCATATTACATAGAGTGTTGTATCATATTACATAGTGTGTTGTATCATATTACATAGAGTGTTACATCAGATTACATAGAGTGTTGTATCATATTACATAGAGTGTTGTATCATATTACATAGAGTGTTGTATCAGATTACATAGAGTGTTGTACCAGATTACATAGAGTATTGTATCAGATTACATAGAGTGTTGTATCAGAGTACATAGACTGTTGTATCAGATTACATAGAGTGTTGTATCAGATTACATAGTGTGTTGAATCAGATTACATAGGGTGTTGTATTAGATTACATGGAGTGTTGTATCAGATTACATAGAGTATTGTATGAGATTACATAGCTTATTGTATCAGAGTACATAGAGTATTGTATCAGATTGCATAGGGTGTTGTATCAGATTACATAAGGTATTGTATCAGATTACATATTATCTTGTATCAGATTGCATAGGGTGTTGTATCAGATTACATAGTTTGTTGTATCAGATTATATAGAGTGTTATATCAGATTACATAGAGTGTTGTATCAGATTATATAGAGTGTTGTATCAGATTAAATAGAGTGTTGTATTAGATTACATAGCGTGTTGTATCAGATTACATAGAGTGTTGTATCAGATTTCATAGAGTGTTGTATCAGAGTACATAGAGTGTTGTATCAGAGTACATATTGTGTTGCATCAAATTACATAGAGTGTTGTATCGGACTACATAGTGTGTTGTTGTATCAGAGTACATAGAGTGTTGTATCAGATTACATAGAGTATTGTATTAGATTACATAGAGTATTGTATAAGATTACATAGAGTATTGTATTAGATTACATAGAGTATTGTATAAGATTACTTAGAGTATTGTATAAGATTACATAGAGTATTGTATAAGATTACATAGAGTATTGTATAAGATTACATAGAGTATTGTATTAGATTACATAGAGTATTGTATAAGATTACATAGAGTATTGTATAAGATTACATAGAGTATTGTATAAGATTACTTAGAGTATTGTATAAGATTACATAGAGTATTGTATAAGATTACATAGAGTATTGTATAAGATTACATAGAGTATTGTATAAGATTACATAGAGTATTGTATAAGATTACTTAGAGTATTGTATAAGATTACATAGCGTATTGTATAAGATTACATAGAGTATTGTATAAGATTACATAGCGTATTGTATAAGATTACATAGAGTATTGTATAAGATTACATAGCGTATTGTATAAGATTACATAGAGTATTGTATAAGATTACATAGAGTATTGTATACGATTACAAATAGTGTTGTGTCAGATTACATAGAGTGTTGTATAAGATTACATAGAGTAGTGTATAAGATTGCATAGAGTATTGTATAAGATTACAAATAGTGTTGTATCAGATTACATAGAATATTGCATCAGATTACATATAGTGTTGTAACAGATTGCATAGGGTGTTGTACCAGATTACATAGAGTATTGTACCAGATTACATAGAGTATTGTATCAGATTACATAGAGTGTTGTACCAGATTACATAGAGTATTGTATGAGATTACATAGCTTATTGTATCAGAGTACATAGAGTATTGTATCAGATTGCATAGGGTGTTGTATCAGATTACATAAGGTATTGTATCAGATTACATATTATCTTGTATCAGATTGCATAGGGTGTTGTATCAGATTACATAGTTTGTTGTATCAGATTATATAGAGTGTTATATCAGATTACATAGAGTGTTGTATCAGATTATATAGAGTGTTGTATCAGATTAAATAGAGTGTTGTATTAGATTACATAGCGTGTTGTATCAGATTACATAGAGTGTTGTATCAGAGTACATAGAGTGTTGTATCAGAGTACATAGAGTGTTGTATCAGAGTACATATTGTGTTGCATCAAATTACATAGAGTGTTGTATCGGACTACATAGTGTGTTGTTGTATCAGAGTACATAGAGTGTTGTATGAGATTACATAGCTTATTGTATCAGAGTACATAGAGTATTGTATCAGATTGCATAGGGTGTTGTATCAGATTACATAAGGTATTGTATCAGATTACATATTATCTTGTATCAGATTGCATAGGGTGTTGTATCAGATTACATAGTTTGTTGTATCAGATTATATAGAGTGTTATATCAGATTACATAGAGTGTTGTATCAGATTATATAGAGTGTTGTATCAGATTAAATAGAGTGTTGTATTAGATTACATAGCGTGTTGTATCAGATTACATAGAGTGTTGTATCAGATTTCATAGAGTGTTGTATCAGAGTACATAGAGTGTTGTATCAGAGTACATATTGTGTTGCATCAAATTACATAGAGTGTTGTATCGGACTACATAGTGTGTTGTTGTATCAGAGTACATAGAGTGTTGTATCAGATTACATAGAGTATTGTATTAGATTACATAGAGTATTGTATAAGATTACATAGAGTATTGTATTAGATTACATAGAGTATTGTATAAGATTACTTAGAGTATTGTATAAGATTACATAGAGTATTGTATAAGATTACATAGAGTATTGTATAAGATTACATAGAGTATTGTATTAGATTACATAGAGTATTGTATAAGATTACATAGAGTATTGTATAAGATTACATAGAGTATTGTATAAGATTACATAGAGTATTGTATAAGATTACATACAGTATTGTATTAGATTACATAGAGTATTGTATAAGATTACTTAGAGTATTGTATAAGATTACATAGAGTATTGTATAAGATTACATAGAGTATTGTATAAGATTACATAGAGTATTGTATAAGATTACATAGAGTATTGTATAAGATTACATAGAGTATTGTATAAGATTACTTAGAGTATTGTATAAGATTACATAGAGTATTGTATAAGATTACATAGAGTATTGTATAAGATTACATAGAGTATTGTATAAGATTACATAGAGTATTGTATAAGATTACTTAGAGTATTGTATAAGATTACATAGCGTATTGTATAAGATTACATAGAGTATTGTATAAGATTACATAGCGTATTGTATAAGATTACATAGAGTATTGTATAAGATTACATAGCGTATTGTATAAGATTACATAGAGTATTGTATAAGATTACATAGAGTATTGTATACGATTACAAATAGTGTTGTGTCAGATTACATAGAGTGTTGTATAAGATTACATAGAGTAGTGTATAAGATTGCATAGAGTATTGTATAAGATTACAAATAGTGTTGTATCAGATTACATAGAATATTGCATCAGATTACATATAGTGTTGTAACAGATTGCATAGGGTGTTGTACCAGATTACATAGAGTATTGTATCAGATTACATAGAGTATTGTATCAGATTACATAGAGTGTTGTATCAGAGTACATAGAGTGTTGTATCAGATTGCATAGGGTGTTGTACCAGATTACATAGAGTATTGTATCAGATTACATAGAGTGTTGTACCAGATTACATAGAGTATTGTATCAGATTACATAGAGTGTTGTACCAGATTACATAGAGTATTGTATCAGATTACATAGAGTGTTGTATCAGAGTACATAGACTGTTGTATCAGATTGCATAGGGTGTTGTATCAGATTACATAGTGTGTTGAATCAGATTACATAGGGTGTTGTATTAGATTACATGGAGTGTTGTATCAGATTACATAGAGTATTGTATGAGATTACATAGCTTATTGTATCAGAGTACATAGAGTATTGTATCAGATTGCATAGGGTGTTGTATCAGATTACATAAGGTATTGTATCAGATTACATATTATCTTGTATCAGATTGCATAGGGTGTTGTATCAGATTACATAGTTTGTTGTATCAGATTATATAGAGTGTTATATCAGATTACATAGAGTGTTGTATCAGATTATATAGAGTGTTGTATCAGATTAAATAGAGTGTTGTATTAGATTACATAGCGTGTTGTATCAGATTACATAGAGTGTTGTATCAGAGTACATAGAGTGTTGTATCAGAGTACATAGAGTGTTGTATCAGAGTACATATTGTGTTGCATCAAATTACATAGAGTGTTGTATCGGACTACATAGTGTGTTGTTGTATCAGAGTACATAGAGTGTTGTATCAGATTACATAGAGTATTGCATCCGACTACATAGAGTATTGTATGAGATTACATAGAGTGTTGTATCAGATTACATAGAGTGTTGTATAAGATTACATAGCGTATTGTATAAGATTACATAGAGTATTGTATAAGATTACATAGAGTATTGTATAAGATTACAAATAGTGTTGTATAAGATTACATAGAGTATTGTATAAGATTACATAGAGTATTGTATAAGATTACATAGAGTATTGTATAAGAATACATAGAGTATTGTATAAGATTACATAGAGTATTGTATAAGATTACATAGAGTATTGTATACGATTACATAGAGTATTGTATAAGATTACATAGAGTATTGTATAAGACTACATAGAGTATTGTATAAGATTACATAGAGTATTGTATAAGATTATAGAGTATTGTATAAGATTACATAGCGAATTGTATAAGATTACATAGAGTGTTGTATAAGATTACATAGAGTATTGTATAAGATTACATAGAGTATTGTATAAGATTACAAATAGTGTTGTATAAGATTACATAGCGTATTGTATAAGATTACATAGAGTATTGTATAAGATTACATAGAGTATTGTATACGATTACAAATAGTGTTGTATCAGTTTACATAGAGTGTTGTATAAGATTACATAGAGTAGTGTATAAGATTGCATAGAGTATTGTATAAGATTACAAATAGTGTTGTATCAGATTACATAGAATATTGCATCAGATTACATATAGTGTTGTAACAGATTGCATAGGGTGTTGTACCAGATTACATAGAGTATTGTATCAGATTACATAGAGTATTGTATCAGATTACATAGAGTGTTGTATCAGAGTACATAGAGTGTTGTATCAGATTGCATAGGGTGTTGTACCAGATTACATAGAGTATTGTATCAGATTACATAGAGTGTTGTACCAGATTACATAGAGTATTGTATCAGATTACATAGAGTGTTGTACCAGATTACATAGAGTATTGTATTATATTACATAGAGTGTTGTATCAGAGTACATAGAGTGTTGTATCAGATTGCATAGGGTGTTGTATCAGATTACATAGTGTGTTGAATCAGATTACATAGGGTGTTGTATTAGATTACATGGAGTGTTGTATCAGATTACATAGAGTATTGTATGAGATTACATAGCTTATTGTATCAGAGTACATATAGTATTGTATCAGATTGCATAGGGTGTTGTAACATATTACATAGGGTGTTGTATCAGAGTACATAGAGTGTTGTATCAGATTGCATAGGGTATTGTATCAGATTATATAAGGTATTGTATCAGATTACATATTATCTTGTATCAGATTGCATAGGGTGTTGTATCAGATTACATAGTTTGTTGTATCAGATTATATAGAGTGTTGTATCAGATTACATATAGTGTTGTATTAGATTACATAGCGTGTTGTATCAGATTACATAGAGTGTTGTATCAGAGTACATAGAGTGTTGTATCAGAGTACATATTGTGTTGCATCAAATTACATAGAGTGTTGTATCGGACTACATAGTGTGTTGTATCAGAGTACATAGAGTGTTGTATCAGATTACATAGAGTATTGCATCCGACTACATAGAGTATTGTATGAGATTACATAGAGTGTTGTATCAGATTACATAGAGTGTTGTATAATATTACATAGCAAAAACAAAAAAAAACAAAAAAACAAAAAAAACAAAGTATTGTATAAGATTACATAGAGTATTGTATAAGATTACATAGAGTATTATATAAGATTACAAATAGTGTTGTATAAGATTACATAGAGTATTGTATAAGATTACATAGAGTATTGTATAAGATTACATAGAGTATTGTATAAGATTACATAGAGTATTGTATAAGATTACATAGAGTATTGTATAAGATTACAAATAGTGTTGTATCAGATTACATAGAGTGTTGTATAAGATTACATAGAGTATTGTATAAGATTACATAGAGTATTGTATAAGATTACATAGAGTATTGTATAAGATTACAAATAATGTTGTATCAGATTACATAGAGTGTTGTATAAGATTACATAGAGTATTGTATAAGATTACATATAGAGTATTGTATAAGATTACATAGAGTATTGTATAAGATTACATAGAGTATTGTATAAGATTACATAGAGTATTGTATAAGATTACAAATAGTGTTGTATCAGATTACATAGAGTGTTGTATAAGATTACATAGAGTATTGTATAAGATTACATAGAGTATTGTATAAGATTACATAGAGTGTTGTATCAGATTACATAGAGTGTTGTATAAGATTACATAGAGTAGTGTATACGATTGCATAGAATATTGCATCAGATTACATATGGTGTTGTAACAGATTGCATAGGGTGTTGTACCAGATTACATAGAGTATTGTATCAGATTACAGAGAGTGTTGTATCAGAGTACATAGAGTGTTGTATCAGATTGCATAAGGTGTTGTACCAGATTACATAGTGTGTTGAATCAGATTACATAGGGTGTTGTATTATATTACATGGAGTGTTGTATCAGATTACATAGAGTATTGTATGAGATTACATAGAATATTGTATCAGATTGCATAGGGTGTTGTAACAGATTACATAGGGTGTTGTATCAGAGTACATAGAGTGTTGTATCAGATTGCATAGGGTATTGTATCAGATTACATAATGTATTGTATCAGATTACATATTATCTTGTATCAGATTGCATAGGGTGTTGTATCAGATTACATAGTTTGTTGTATCAGATTATATAGAGTGTTGTATCAGATTAAATAGAGTGTTGTATTAGATTACATAGCATGTTGTATCAGATTACATAGAGTGTTGTATCAGATTACATAGTGTTGTATTAGATTACATAGAGTGGTGTATCAGATTACATAGAGTGTTGTATCAGATTACATAGAGTGTTGTATCAGATTACATAGAGTGTTTTATCAGATTACATAGAGTGTTGTACCAGATTACATAGAGTGTTGTATCAGAGTACATAGAGTGTTGTATCAGAGTACATATTGTGTTGCATCAAATTACATAGAGTGTTGTATCGGATTACATAGTGTGTTGTATCAGAGTACATAGAGTGTTGTATCAGATTACATAGAGTATTGCATCCGACTACATAGAGTATTGTATGAGATTACATAGAGTGTTGTATCAGATTACATAGAGTGTTGCATCAGAGTACATATTGTGTTGCATCAGATTACATAGAGTATTGTATCAGATTACATAGAGTGTTGTATCAGATTACATAGAGTGTTGTATCAGATTACATAGAGTGTTGTATGATATTACATAGAGTGTTGTATCAGATTACATTGTGTTGTATCAAATTACATAAAGACGTACCAGATTACATAGATTGCTGTATCATATTACATATATTGTTGTATCAGAGTACATAGAGTGTTGTATGAGATTACATAGAGTGTTGTATCAGATTACATAGTGTGTTGTATCAATACAATAATTTAGAAACCATACATGAATGACAGATAACATATCTGGAACATCACACTACAAGACATCAGCCTACATATTTACAGACACATCACGAATTATCGATGCAGTAACCCATTCATATTGTAATGATTCCCCACATGGGCCTCACGCGACGTGGGTAAAGCAACTTAACCATCGTCTTCCTCGATAACAGCTGAAGAAACGCCTAACAAAATTCACCAACATATATTTTTGAAAAATCACTACGACTATATAAGTATAAGAAAATGAATCTGGATCACAGTGACGTACTCTGGAAGAATCTGGATCACAGTGACGTACTCTGGAAGAATCTGGATCACAGTGACGTACTCTGGAAGAATCTGGATCACAGTGACGTACTATGGAAGAATCTGGATCACAGTGACGTACTCTGGAAGAATCTGGATCACAGTGACGTACTCTGGAAGAATCTGGATCACAGTGACGTACTCTGGAAGAATCTGGATCACAGTGACGTACTCTGGAAGAATCTGGATCACAGTGACGTACTCTGGAAGAATCTGGATCACAGTGACGTACTATGGAAGAATCTGGATCACAGTGACGTACTATGGAAGAATCTGGATCACAGTGACGTACTCTGGAAGAATCTGGATCACAGTGACGTACTATGGAAGAATCTGGATCACAGTGACGTACTCTGGAAGAATCTGGATCACAGTGACGTACTCTGGAAGAATCTGGATCACAGTGACGTACTCTGGAAGAATCTGGATCACAGTGACGTACTCTGGAAGATATGAAATTATAAATTCCACAAAAAATCATCACTAGTCCAGTTTTCATCTATTTAAAATAATTCACGTTGGATTGCCTGATATCATATCTAGAAGGCCTACTTCGACATCACGATTATTCTCTCAAAGTTAGTTAGAGTAACACATTGATTTAAGCATATTTATTTCCCAATAGTTTACAGCTTTGTAGAATGCATAATTATACATATAATTACAATACACCTAAAGTTATTAACAATGTCTTTCCAAATATCCATATACTGACAATGGTCAAAGGGAGATAACCCGGCTATTCCGACTGTTCACCGCTATTCGCAGTAACAAAGCATGAATCTACATACTTTTAGCTTTAGAACTTGTTTTGTGTATGTGTTCAGCTGCAATAATATATAGAACATGTTATGCGTGTATGTGTTCAGCTGCAATACTATATAGAACATGTTATGTGTATGTGTTCAGCTGCAATACTATATAGAACATGTTATGCGTGTGTATGTGTTCAGCTGCAATAATATATAGAACATGTTATGCGTGTGTATGTGTTCAGCTGCAATACTATATAGAACATGTTGTGTGTATGTGTTCAGCTGCAATAATATATAGAACATGTTTTGCGTGATTTACGTTTATTTATCGCCGGTATCTGTTACATTAGCGACGCCTCCTGAAGATATTAGTCATGTTTGATAGTTGGAGGATAGTGCAATGATACAGACAGAGACCCATTCCAGAGCCTCCTCTTGTTCTATTACGTGCACGGTGTAAAGCACCGACACGAGACCTCGGTTTAAAGTCCCATATGAAAGACTCAATTTTATTAGGGTCTGACGGGGGATCGAACGTGCGATATGCATTGCTGTATGTAGCTATATATAATACAGTATATGCGTGCGCAGCTCTATGTAGCATATGACTGTGTGCAGCTACGTAAAAGCTACACAAAGATATGTGCTATTCCCCTAACAGCTACGTAACAGCTATACAAAGATGTGTGCTATTCCCCTAACAGCTACGTGTCTAACTGTGCGCATGTGTTGGTGTGTATGAAGTAATATCTGCACATTGTTAGATAGATGTATTGCCATTAATTGTCGCATTCCCCCTTTCGACTCTGCTAACCAATTTCATATATCATCATATTCCATTACAAGTCATAATTATATAGTTTCTCTACTGTTCAGTTTTTACATTTTACATTACTACATAATGTGCAGTTCTCGCTTATCTGTAGTCCTTATCCTTTCATTGCATTTGATTTGTATATATGTTGAAGCAATCATGGTAGAGTATTGTATGAGATTACATAATTATAGTATTGTATCAGATTACATAGAGTATTGTATGAGATTACGTAGAGTGTTGTATCTGATTACACATAGTGTTGTATCAGATTACGTAGAGTGTTGTATCATATTACATAGAGTGTTACATCAGATTACATAGTGTATTGTATCTGATTACACATAGTGTTGTATGAGATTACGTAGAGTGTTGTATCTGATTACACATAGTGTTGTATCAGATTACGTAGAGTGTTGTATCATATTACATAGAGTGTTACATCAGATTACGTAGAGTGTTGTATCATATTACATAGAGTGTTACATCAGATTACATAGTGTATTGTATCTGATTACACATAGTGTTGTATGAGATTACGTAGAGTGTTGTATCTGATTACGTAGAGTGTTGTATCATATTACATAGGGTGTTGCATCAGATTACGTAGAGTGTTGTATCAGATTACATAGGGTATTAAGCTGGGGTTCATGGTTTTCTTTCTAGACATGGTGTATTTTCAGGAGGACGCTCCGTTCGCCAGTTGGACCGTGTATTCAAGTATCCCTGCATGTCAAACACAGCCGTTTTGTCAAAGAAATTGAACGGTTTCAACACAAAACCGGACTCCACCCGATTGGTCATTGGTACGTCTTCAGAGGTGGGTATGTGTAAGAACCCGATAGAGACCCAGTTTACAATGTCCGTATCACGTACACGTTCGTTATTCAGCATTTTCTCCAGATCTTCTATTGGTTTGTCTAAACGGTGAGAGTCGCTTGTTGACGTCAGATACTGTTCACTTTCTTTACGCTTGGTCACAGTGCAGTGGTACTTTGAAAACGACACCGCTGGCATTGCAGGATTATCGTTAGTCAGAATCTGGGATGCGGTTGCGAGAGGTTCTATTCTGTACCCTCTCTCAACTCCCCATTTGTTACGTTCCTTTTCATTGACGATAACCCAAAATTTGGGTTCATCCATATTTATTCTTTTAGCTGTTTCCATTTCGATATATTCGTATTCTATATACCTTGTATTGTCGTGCAAAAAGTATGGCGGAACTTCCGTCGCATTTGGTACTTGGCTTTGAAGAGCCGACAAAACATCACCAGCCTTCCAATTTATGATCTCCATTGTATTGTCGGTTCCTAAAATGTCCAGATCTACCTTGAATCCGAACATGTGATCATGTATCTGACCATGAGTGTTCTCCCCTACGCGATACCCGAATGCATCTCTCCCTTTATCGGCCCCCATGAATGGATTTTCATGATCCCAGAATGTTCCTTGAATATAGCCACTTGCACCTACGACTGTGAAGATTTTACCATCAAGATAGAAATGCCATTCTACGATATAATCATAGTTTGCGATTGTAGAAGACAAGCGGATAACAAGGTAATTATTCTTCATCCCACCTTCGAACTCGTAAGCTTTATGTCGCCAGAGGGCGCCTTCTCCATCGGCTTCAAAAACACAAATGGATTTGCTAACTACAGGAGAGTAAGTTAGCCAATGACTGGTCTCAAGCAGGGTACCATGATCTGGACAGTCTACCCCGTTAATTATGCCGTTATAGTGTCCAATACCGTAAGAAGAATCGGTATATATCACGTTCGTCTGCGCAGATGCCCCACTGCCATATACAATTTCTATTTCATTCAATGAAATCTCGTACGCTATTTTTAATCCCTTAAAAGTGACCTCAAATAGAATTGGACCTCGTAATGCGCTGTTAGTGACGTCAACGTTCCAATCCATCCAATCAACATTATGACCATTTAGTGTATACCGCGGTCCATCTGGCTCGTACGTACGAGGAGGCGATAGGTGAGAATGTCGTCGAAACGGTTGGTCCATGTCTCGGTCCGGAAGGTGGCGAGGAAATACAGTAGCCCTGTATCCAGAGGGAAGCGAAAACTTGCGTAGGGAGCCACTCTGATAAGCGTTAAGTAAGGCACTTGCGTTTGGAAACGGACCTTGGTTGAGATAATATATGTACCACTGGGCAAAGTCAGTCCCGTTACAGTGAATCGTAGCAGTAAGTGGTACGAAATCTAATTCAAGGTAATCAATACCACCTGGAGCCAAGGGATTCAGGAAGGCAGCTACCCTGGTCTCCCGTTTGTCAGCAACAGCTCCGGTGGACCGTTCCAGATCCAAAACGAAAAGTCCGTGTTTGCTTTGTCGTAAGTAGCACCATCAAAGCTTTCTTTTGTTAGAGGTTCAAGAACCTCTAATTCTGGAACTAGTAAGCGCTTGTAAAATATATTCTCTATGTCATCATATGGACGGCTGTTGAACACAAGCTTCCCGTCTGCATAACTTTGTGTTACCGACATTGTGTCTTCCTGCAGAGGCCCGACCTTGTACTCCATATAGTCAGGTATTGTCCGATCTCCGCGTACGACATGAACACGTGCGTATCTGAAAGTATTAGCAAAATGTTAATTATATATTCTAAAATATTAAGTCGTCTGTTAACCAAGACCTATTTTACATTTTCCAATATTACGAATGAACTTGTTGCAATCATGCAGTTAGGATAAATTAATACTTGTCTCTAAACTTTACAAATTTTTCAACGATGGCGAAAGAAACTTTAGAACGTATATAATCACGCTCGTTGGCTCGAATGAAAACGCATATGATGTCGTTCACATGATGTATGTGAGGAAACCGACATACCCGAAGAAAACCCATATGTCTGATATTGCGACCACCGTACCATCTCACATACAGTGCTAACCACTGCGTACATCGGACAGCCACTTAGTTAGTCTCGTAGGTGTTTGTGCCTGTGAGCATTCCTGTGTCTTCTGTAAGAGACAATAACAAATGTCCTCTCCTTGGCCGAGTGCTAACGCATGTTGACTTCATATCACTTCTGCAGGTTCGAATCCCACTGATGTGTCTAATTATTTCATATGAGGAAGCAATCCAGCTGGCCTGTGGAACGTCAGTGGTTCTACATGGGTGCCAGTCCGTTCCTGAAATACTGCTCAAAGGCGCACATCCGGTGTCTTCCTGTACCATTAACCTCCGGAAAGTCGCCATTTGTGAAACCTTAATGCGAAGCAAAACATGCATACAGATCCTAGTACATCGTCTTTACAGATTTATGCATACTACATGATATCAATTAATAACGATGCAAATTAACCCTTAACATGCCAATCACAACTAAAGTCGATTTTGCAAACAGCATAGAGCCAGATTGAACGGCACAGAACTTGCCCTATGCTCAGGATCTATACTGGTTGCTATTGGCTGATCTGGAACTATGTTGTTTGCACATTCCGCCAAATTTAATCAGCAGGTTAAGGTTAAACTATGCTGTTCTATCCTTTAAACATGTCGACGATCAGAATTAGTGTGCAAATAATAGGGTCAATGTGGTGGTCAATGTGGGTCAATATGGTTAAAGTGGGTCAATGTGGGTCAATGTGGTGGTCAATGTGGTGGTCAATGTGGGTCAATGCGGGTCAATGTGGGTCAATGTGGTGGTCAATGTGGGTCAATGTGGGTCAATGTGGTGGTCAATGTGGGTCAATGTGCGTCAATGTGGGTCAATGTGGGTCAATATGGGTCAATGTGGTGGTCAATGTGGTGGTCAATGTGGATCAATGCGGGTCAATGTGGGTCAATGTGGTCAATGTGGTGGTCAATGTGGGTCAATGTGGGTCAATGTGGCGGTCAATGTGGGTCAATGTGGGTCAATGTGGGTCAATGTGGTGGTCAATGTGGTGGTCAATGTGGGTCAATGCGGGTCAATGTGGGTCAGTGTGGGTCAATGTGGTGGTCAATGTGGGTCAATGTGCGTCAATGTGGGTCAATGTGGTGGTCAATGTGGGTCAATGTGGGTCAATGTGGCGGTCAATGTGGGTCAATGTGCGTCAATGTGGGTCAATGTGGGTCAATGTTGCGGTCAATGCGGGTCAATGTGGATCAATGTGGGTCAATGTGGTGGTCAATGTGGGTCAATGTGCGTCAATGTGGGTCAATGTGGGTTAATGCGGGTCAATGTGGGTCAATGTGGGTCAATGTGGGTCAATGTGCGTCAATGTGTGTAAATGTGGGTCAATGTGTGTCACAGTGTGTCAATGACCTTAAGTCACTTGTCCATCATCAATGTAGGTTATAATCCCACCGGGTGTGTCGAATTCTTTCAAGTGATGAAGCTATCCAGTGGGCTTGTGGGACGGTGGTTCTACCCGTGTTCGCGTCAGTGGTTGGAATAATACATGAAGCGGTACAAGGTGTCTTCCTCCACCATAACTGGGGAGTCACCATAGACCGCAGCTGTTGGTGCGATGTACAAAAACAAACAGACAGACAGACAAACACTCGTATGTGCAGATAATAAACGTCCACCGACCTTCCTGGATATGGCCCATTGCCGGCTTTGTATTTCAGAACAGCCTCTTTGTTGGGTAGAAACAGATACATGTACACGATATATCGCTATCTCCCATACTGCTTATGTTGTATGCGTAGTTATTGGTTATCAGGTAGTCGTTGACTTTGTTCATTTCTTCTGCAGTTAGTGGAGCGAATATCTCCGGGTTATCCCCATCCCAGGGATAGCTGGCTTGACGACTGTAATCAAAAGTATATGTTTTGTTTATAACATCTATCACCCATATATTTACCTACTGACACGTGGTTGTCTGTTTCCACTATCGTCATATGCCTACAGCATTATGGGTTGTATTCGCAAATGTTTATTTATGACAATAACACTATCAATAAAATATATATATGTATTAATTACTTTATAATATAATTACACACAACATCTGTAACGTAATTTATATATATATACATCTGAACGAACATACATGACGTATGATATGGCACAGCAGACATCTGAATTAGTTATTTTATGATTGCAAATACCGGACTCCCTCTACCTCTACAATAAACTCCCTCTACCAATCATGGCTGTTGTCTTTCATTGAAATATATAATCAGTATCCCTCGGATGAGGGTTCAGGTGTGAGAGGTCCGGAGTTCGAGGCCCGCTATCCCTCGGATGAGGGTTCAGGTGTGAGAGGTCCGGAGTTCGAGCCCCGCTATCCCTCGGATGAGGGTTCAGGTGTGAGAGGTCCGGAGTTCGAGCCCCGCTCTCCCTCGGATGAGGGTTCAGGTGTGAGAGGTCCGGATTTCGAGCCCCGCTATCCCTCGGATGAGGGTTCAGGTGTGAGAGGTCCGGAGTTCGAGCCCCACTAGCTCTCGGATGAGGGTTCAGGTGTGAGAGGTCCGGTGTTCGAGCCCCGCTGGACCGTTACTAGTGTGCCCTTAGACAAGGCATTTAAATCCCACGTTGCCTCTTCTCTCCCCCTCGGATGAGGGTTCAGGTGTGAGAGGTCCGGAGTTCGAGCCCCGCTGGACCGTTACTAGTGTGCCCTTAGACAAGGCATTTAAATCCCACGTTGCCTCTTCTCTCTCCCTCGTGGCGATGGATTCCATAAATGGAATGAGGTTTCGAGAGTGATTAATAAAAGTTGTAAGAACTAATATTAATAATAGTCGCAATCGAGCTAATATAAATTTGTATACACTAAACTCGGATGAGGCATTACACAGATGACATATATCGGTGCTTGTCTTTAGCCCAAACCTTATAGTGACGAATCTCTTGGAAATATGTCATGTCGACCAATATAGACGATACATATACGCCGCTAAAACACGGTCGTGACGTTATACCTTTGTACGTGCAGTCCATTATTATTATTAATATTGGACTGGTGTGAAAATGCCAGAGTATTATATTAAATCCTACGCGTGAATGTACGAAATTAACAATTTTAATTAGTAGGATCTTGTTATATAAGTGTGTGCTTTAAGTAGGATATAAGTATTCGGCGCAACGCGCATCACACAGTCCAATATTTTACATATTGTATCGTTTTCGGCTTATATCCTATACATACACACTAAATCATAAATACATATCGATTTATTTAACAGCTGACCTTTTGCAGTTGATGCATTCTCCAATTGCTGGTGTGTCTGTTGTTTCATCAGTTGGTGAAGTAGGAACCGTGGCGGTACTGTCTGCTGTCTGCTTCTTCTCAGAGCCATAGAATTCTGGGATATTCTAAATGAGCAAAAAATAATTATCAATCATCGGTATTTTGTCTGTAGTCCAGTGGTTAACACGCTGGACTGGTAATCCAGGGATCGCAGGTTCGATCCCCCGTCTGGCCCTAATAACATTATTAGTCTTCTTAAAGAACCAGAGGAGACTCTGGAATGGGTCTATATCTGTATCATTGCACTATCCTGCAATAATTTAAAATGACTAATCTCTTCAGGAGGCGTCGCTCATATGGGCAACCGGTAGCGACGATAAATAAATGTAAACGCACGCATTTTGTAGTCTGATGCAACAACTCTACGTTCCACTGTCAGTACAGTATCAGGACGGAATCATAGATAATGTTTCTGGACGAATGGGAATTTATGTGGTACGAAATACTATTATGTATTCGTATCATAGGTATTAAAATGTTCAATTGTGTTCAGGGAACCATTTCCAAGCTTTCACTGGTGTGTGCATAGAAATACATGCATGAGCTGGAATCCAGAAATATATTTACGTAGTTGAAATTCTACAACAATAATTGGTTCCCAGATAATTCGCGGATGTATATACATAGCAAGGCTTGTTCCAAGGATTGGCGCCAATTTGATGACGTGTTATTCATAGTATGCATAGTTGGTTCCTATCTCATTTCTGGGATACACGATTATTAAAGGCTGGTTTCATGTTTTCCCACCAATATCAATCACGTGATGTAAGCAATGTGGAGATAATGGGATGCATTCAACTGTTAGTAAGCAATGTGGAGATAATGGGATGCATTCAACTGTTAGTAAGCAATGTGGAGATAATGGGATGCATTCAAGTGTTAGTAAGCAATGTGGAGATAATGGGATGCATTCAACTGTTAGTAAGCAATGTGGAGATAATGGGATGCATTCAACTGTTAGTAAGCAATGTGGAGATAATGGGATGCATTCAAGTGTTAGTAAGCAATGTGGAGATAATGGGATGCATTCAACTGTTAGTAAGCAATGTGGAGATAATGGGATGCATTCAAGTGTTAGTAAGCAATGTGGAGATAATGGGATGCATTCAACTGTTAGTAAGCAATGTGGAGATAATGGGATGCATTCAACTGTTAGTAAGCACTTTGCTTAAGATGTATGTGCCGTGATATGAAGCTCCAACTTGTTATCATATTTAGTTTCTGTAAGAGGTTGAAAATGGGTGCTATTTCATAATGTGGAATTCCAGACGCTTCTTGTGGCAAGTTGCTGGCAGTGAGCACTTGCGATGTTCATTTTAAAATAACTGATTTTGCATTAATCAACTAATTGAGACATTTAGTTTGCACTTTATTTATTTTAAACCATTGCGAAGCAAGTTCTAACACAACATATATTAATCACTCTCGTTGGCACGGATGAAAGCGTCAATGTGGTCATTCGTGTGTGCTTGGAGGGGGGACCGGAGTACCCGGAGAAAACACACCTGTCCGATATGGCGAACACCGTACCATATCACATACTTCCCTGTCCGAGGATCGAACCCGGGTTGCATTGATGAGAAGCGAGCGAGTTAAGAAGTGTGTTATCAACTGTGAATATTATACACATATGTAGGTATATAAGCGGTGAAAATAAACAGCATACGTAGGTATATAAGCGGTGAATATAATCAACATACGTAGGTATATAAGCAGTGAATATAAACAACATACGTAGGTGTATAAGCAGTGAATATAAACAACATACGTAGGTGTATAAGCAGTGAATATAAACAACATACGTAGGTGTATAAGCAGTGAATATAAACAACATACGTAGGTATATAAGCGGTGAATATAAACAACATACGTAGGTGTATAAGCAGTGAATATAATCAACATACGTAGGTATATAAGCAGTGAATATAAACAACATACGTAGGTGTATAAGCAGTGAATATAAACAACATACGTAGGTATATAAGCAGTGAATATAAACAACATACGTAGGTGTATAAGCAGTGAATATAAACAACATACGTAGGTATATAAGCAGTGAATATAAACAACATACGTAGGTATATAAGCGATGAATATAAACAACATACGTAGGTATATAAGCAGTGAATATAAACAACATACGTAGGTATATAAGCAGTGAATATAAACAACATACGTAGGTATATAAGCAGTGAATATAAACAACATACGTAGGTATATAAGCGATGAATATAAACAACATACGTAGGTATATAAGCAGTGAATATAATCAACATACGTAGGTATATAAGCGGTGAATATAAACATCATACGTATGTATATAAGCAGTGAATATAAACAACATACGTAGGTATATAAGACTTGAATATAAACAACATACGTAGGTATATAAGCAGTGAATATAAACAACATACGTAGGTATATAAGCAGTGAATATAAACAACATACGTAGGTATATAAGCAGTGAATATAAACAACATACGTAGGTATATAAGCAGTGAATATAAACAACATACGTAGGTATATAAGCAGTGAATATAAACAACATACGTAGGTATATAAGCAGTGAATATAAACAACATACGTAGGTATATAAGCAGTGAATATAAACAACATACGTAGGTATATAAGCAGTGAATATAAACAACATACGTAGGTATATAAGCAGTGAATATAAACAACATACGTAGGTATATAAGCAATGAATATAAACAACATACGTAGGTATATAAGCAGTGAATATAAACAACATACGTAGGTATATAAGCGATGAATATAAACAACATACGTAGGTATATAAGCAGTGAATATAAACATCATACGTAGGTATATAAGTGAATATAAACAATATATAAAACTGAATATAAACAACATACGTAGGTATATATAAGCAGTGAATATAAACAACATACGTAGGTGTATAAGCAGTGAATATAAACAACATACGTAGGTATATAATACTTGAATATAAACAACATACGTAGGTATATAAACTGTGAATAGTGTACGCATATGTAGGTATATAAGCAGTGAATATAAACATCATACGTAGGTATATAAGCGGTGAATATAAACATCATACGTAGGTATATAATACTTGAATATAAACAACATACGTAGGTATATAAACTGTGAATAGTATACGCATATGTAGGTATATAAGCAGTGAATATAAACATCATACGTAGGTATATAAGCGGTGAATATAAACATCATACGTAGGTATATAAGACTTGAATATAAACAACATACGTAGGTATATAAACTGTGAATAGTATACGCATATATAGGTATATAAGCGGTGAATATAAACAACATACGTAGGTATATAAACTGTGAATAGTATACACATATGTAGGTATATAAGCGGTGAATATAAACAACATACGTAGGTATATAAACTGTGAATAGTATACACATATGTAGGTATATAAGCGGTGAATATAAACAACATACGTAGGTATATAAACTGTGAATAGTATACACATATGTAGGTATATAAGCGGTGAATATAAACAACATACGTAGGTATATAAACTGTGAATAGTATACACATATGTAGGTATATAAGCGGTGAATATAAACAACATACGTAGGTATATAAACTGTGAATAGTATACACATATGTAGGTATATAAGCGGTGAATATAAACAACATACGTAGGTATATAAACTGTGAATAGTATACACATATGTAGGTATATAAGCGGTGAATATAAACAACATACGTAGGTATATAAACTGTGAATAGTATACACATATGTAGGTATATAAGCGGTGAATATAATACACATATGTAGGTATATAAACTTTTAATATAATGTATATGAAATATTTATATGTTTTCTTATTATCAGATAATCTAGTTAACCCGACCACGTTAGTGGGTGAAATCTGCTCGTAAAACCCATTCATTCACTTCAATTTAACCTACATCATTAATGGAACCTGCCCTAGTTTTATTCATAGTACGCACTTTTAAATATATAAACTCTCGTTGACATTGGCTCTTGACATCAAACCACAAAGCATGCAAAACAAAATAAAAAAGTAAACTAAAGTATATACAATACAGTGTGTAATCAAATATTTAATTTTAGTATAAAATCTTAAGCGTATAATATATTACATACCATATATCCTATACTGTTAATTAATTTTGAACAACTTGTTGTACTTGTTGTACGTGTTGTACGTGTTATGCGTGTTGTCCTTGTTGTACGTGTTGTACGTGTTGTACGTGTTGTCCTTGTTGTACGTGTTGTACGTGTTGTACGTGTTGTACGTGTTGTCCTTGTTGTACGTGTTGTACGTGTTGTCCTTGTTGTACGTGTTGTCCTTGTTGTACGTGTTGTCCTTGTTGTACGTGTTATACGTGTTGTACTTGTTATACTCACTGTGCTTGCTGTACTTGCTGTACTTGTTGTACGTGTGGTACTTGTTGTACGTGTTGTACTTGTTGTACTTTTTGTACGTGTTGTATGTGTTGTACTTGTTGTACGTGGTGTACGTGGTGTACGTGGTGTACTTTCTGTAATTGTTGTACGTGCTGTACTTGTTGTACGTGTTGTACTTGCTGTACTTGCTGAACGTGCTGTACTTGTTGTACTTGATGTATTTGCTGTACGTGCTGTACTTGTTGTACATGTTGTACATGTTGTACTTGTTGTACTTGTTGTACGTGTTGTACTTGTTGTACTTGTTGTACGTGCTGTACTTGTTGTACTTGTTGTACTTGTTGTACGTGTTGTACTTGTTGTACATGTTGTACGTGTTGTACTTGTTGTACCTGTTGTACGTGTTGTACGTGTTGTACTTGCTGTACTTGTTGTACTTGTTGTACTTGCTGTACTTGTTGTACTTGTTGTACATGTTGTACGTGTTGTACTTGTTGTACCTGTTGTACGTGTTGTACATGTTGTACTTGCTGTACTTGTTGTACTTGTTGTACTTGTTGTACGTGTTGTACTTGCTGTACAGGTTGTACTCGTTGTACTTGTTGTACGTGGTGTACTTGTTGTACTTCGTTGTACTTGCTGTACTTGTTGTACTTGTTGTACTTGTTGTACGTGTTGTACTTGTTGTACTTGTTGTACATGTTGTACATGTTGTACTTGTTGCACTTGTTGTACTTGTTGTACATGTTGTACGTGTTGTACGTGTTGTACTTGTTGTACTTGTTGTACTTGTTGTACTTGTTGTACGTGTTGTACGTGTTGTACTTGTTGTACATGTTGTACTTGTTGTACGTGTTGTACTTGTTTTACTTGTTTTACGTGTTGTACGTGTTGTACTTGTTGTACTTCGTTGTACTTGCTGTACTTGTTGTACTTGTTGTACTTGTTGTACGTGTTGTACTTGTTGTACTTGTTGTACATGTTGTACATGTTGTACTTGTTGCACTTGTTGTACTTGTTGTACATGTTGTACGTGTTGTACGTGTTGTACTTGTTGTACTTGTTGTACTTGTTGTACTTGTTGTACGTGTTGTACGTGTTGTACTTGTTGTACATGTTGTACTTGTTGTACGTGTTGTACTTGTTTTACTTGTTTTACGTGTTGTACGTGTTGTACTTGTTGTACGTGTTGTACTTGTTGTACATGTTGTACTTGTTGTACTTGTTGTACGTGTTGTACTTGTTGTACGTGTTGTACGTGTTGTACTTGTTGTACATGTTGTACATGTTGTACTTGTTGTACTTGTTGTACATGTTGTACATGTTGTACGTGTTGTACTTGTTGTACGTGTTGTACTTGTTGTACATGTTGTACTTGTTGTACTTGTTGTACTTGTTGTACGTGTTGTACTTGTTGTACGTGTTGTACGTGTTGTACTTGTTGTACATGTTGTACATGTTGTACTTGTTGTACGTGTTGTACTTGTTGTACATGTTGTACTTGTTGTACTTGTTGTACGTGTTGTACTTGTTGTACGTGTTGTACGTGTTGTACTTGTTGTACATGTTGTACGTGTTGTACTTGTTGTACGTGTTGTACGTGTTGTACTTGTTGTACTTGTTGTACGTGTTGTACGTGTTGTACTTGTTGTACTTGTTGTACGTGTTGTACGTGTTGTACTTGTTGTACTTGTTTTACGTGTACTTGTTGTACTTGCTGTACGTGTTGTACGTGTTGTACTTGTTGTACTTGTTTTACGTGTACTTGTTGTACTTGCTGTACGTGTTGTACGTGTTGTACTTGTTGTACGTGTTGTACGTGTTGTACATGTTGTACATGTTGTACTTGTTGTACTTGTTGTACATGTTGTACTTGTTGTACTTGTTGTACTTGTTGTACTTGCTGTACGTGTTGTACGTGTTGTACTTGTTGTACTTGTTGTACTTGTTGTACTTGCTGTACGTGTTGTACTTGTTGTACATGTTGTACTTGTTGTACTTGTTGTACTTGCTGTACGTGTTGTACTTGTTGTACTTGCTGTACGTGCTGTACTTGTTGTACTTGTTGTACTTGTTGTACTTGTTGTACTTGTTGTGCTTTCTGTACTTGCGCTGTTCTTGTTGTACATGTTGTACTTGCTATTCTTGTTGTACTTGTTGTACTTGTTGTACTTGTTGTACTTGTTGTACTTGTTGTACTTGTTGTGCTTTCTGTACTTGCGCTGTTCTTGTTGTACATGCTGTACTTGCTGTACTTGCTGTACTTGCTGTATATTTAACTACTCAATAGGCCAGCGTATTATATTAAATCCCAAGCATAAATGTTCGAAATTATAACATTTATATTTAGTTTAATCATATTGTATTGTAAATAAATAGTTAATGTTATGCACAGAACAATACAATACATAGTATGAAAATGCAAATGATTTAACGCACCAGCATGTCGTACTGTTCTTCTTGCTGTATGGTTCCGTGGATAGAATAGGACCACTGCTTAACCCACCAGCATGTCGTACTGCCCTTGCTGTTTGGTTCCAGGGTTAGAATAGGACCACTGCTTAACCCACCAGTATGTCGTACTGCCCTTGCTGTTTGGTTCCGGGGTTAGAATAGGACCACTGCTTAACCCACCAGCATATAGTACTGCCCGTGCTGTGTGGTTCCGTGGATAGAATAGAACCACTGCTTAACCCACCAGCATGTCGTACTGCCCTTGCTGTGTGGTTCGTGGATAGCATAGAACCACTGCCTAACCCACCAGCATGTCGTACTGTCCTTGCTGTGGGGCTCCGTGGATAGAATAGAACCACTTAACCCACCAGCATGTCGTACTGCCGGTGATGTGCGGTTCCGTGGATAGAATAGAACCACTTAACCCACCAGCATGTCGTACTGTCCTTGCTGTGTGGTTCCGTGGATAGAATAGAACCACTTAGCCCACAAGCATGTCGTACTGCCGGTGATGTGTTGCTTCGTGGATATAATTGAACCACTTAACCCACCAGCATGTCGTACTGCCCTTGCTGTGTGGTTCCGTGGATAGAATAGAACCACTTAACCCACCAGCATGTCGTACTGCCCTTGCTGTGCGGTTCCGTGGATATAATAGAACCACTACTTGATCCACCAGCATGTCGTACTGTCCTTGCAGTGTGGTTCCGTGGATATAATAGAACTACTACTTAACCCACCAGCATGTCGTACTGTCCTTGCTGTGTGGTTCCGTGGATATAATAGAACTACTACTTAGCCCACCAGCATGTCGTACTGTCCTTGCTGTATGGTTCATGGATTATAACAGGACCACTACTTAGCCCACCAGCATGTCGTACTGTCCTTGCTGTATGGTTCATGGATTATAACAGGACCACTACTTAGCCCACCAGCATGTCGTACTGTCCTTGCTGTATGGTTCATGGATTATAACAGGACCACTATTTAGCCCACCAGCATGTCGTACTGTCCTTGCTGTATGGTTCATGGATTATAACAGGACCACTACTTAACCCACCATCATGTCGTACTGCCCTTACTGTGGGGCTCCGTGGATATAATAGAACCACTACTTAACCCACCATCATGTCGCACTGCCCTTTTTGTGTGGTTCCATGGATAGAATAGAACCAATGCTTAACCCACAAGCATGTCGTACTGTCCTTGTCCTTATCGTAATGTGTATGACATATATACTATTGATTTGGAATAAAATATGATTTAAGCTAAACTTCGTAGTGTTTGCTAATAGAGTTACCTAGGCGTATGGAGGTGTCGTTAGTCCCACTCAATACTGTGCGTTTGGTGATGGACTGTTTCAGTATTGGAAACCACGCCTAGGACATCACGAAACGGCGAAACACTAAATGCAAGTTCAAAGAGGAATTCCCCGTCTAATACCAGGAAATGACCTTCAATTTCTGTTTATTGTTATACAGTGGTATACAAACGAGTCAGCTGTATACCTAATGGATGTCTTCTGACAACTTGCCTATGGCGTTAGTACCCTTTCAACTAACATGTCATCATTGGCAAACTCGGTACACAAGCATGCATACTGTATGTGGATTAAATAGGCGGGGAAAGAATTGACTAACTCCACACAAAACATTGACTCCACACAGAAAATTGACTCCATATTTCACATATCAAGATGGCGATTTTATATGTACTATATAGAAGAAAACAATTGACTCCACACAAAACATTGACTCCACACAGAACATTAACTCCACACAGAACATTGACTCCACAAAACGGTTTCCAGTTGACTATATAGAAAAGCATAGGGTTCCGTCCTGTACTACTAGTATACTTGACATCATGTCCATAATCACAGCATTCATAGTGAGCCAGTTATAGAAACACTTCTAGTTTCAATCTTTATTAAAGTTTCATATATGTACATATAATTTCATAAACATACATAGCAACATATAGCCTGGGTTACTACTGGCAAACTGACATCAGAAACTCAATATAGCCTGGATTACTACTGGCAAACTGACATCAGAGACTCAATATAGCCTGGGTTACTTCTGGCAAAATGACATCAGAAACTCAATACGGCTCAATTAATAATCTCGGCGTTCGTTAAACTTATATTTATAAGACTGACCAGGCAAACGATAGCAATGCCTGTTCCTAGGCAACATGGTCATACAGTACATAGCAATGCCTGTTCCTAGGCAACATGGTCATACAGTACATAGCAATGCCTGTTCCTAGGCAACATGGTCATACAGTACATAGCAATGCCTGTTCCTAGGCAACATGGTCATACAGTACATAGCAATGCCTGTTCCTAGGCAACATGGTCATACAGTACATAGCAATGCCTGTTCCTAGGCAACATGGTCATACAGTACATAGCAATGCCTGTTCCTAGGCAAAATGGTCATACAGTACATAGCAATGCCTGTTTCTAGGCAACATGGTCATACAGTACATAGCAATGCCTGTTCCTAGGCAACATGGTCATACAGTACATAGCAATGCCTGTTCCTAGGCAACAAGGTCATACAGTACATAGCAATGCCTGTTCCTAGGCAACATGGTCATACAGTACATAGCAATGCCTGTTCCTAGGCAACATGGTCATACAGTACATAGCAATGCATGTTCCTAGGCAACATGGTCATACAGTACATAGCAATACCTGTTCCTAGGCAACATGGTCATACAGTACATATCATTGCCTGTTCCTAGGCAACATGGTCATACAGTATATAGCAATGCCTGTTCCTAGGCAACAAGGTCATACAGTACATAGCAATGCCTGTTCCTAGGCAACATGGTCATACAGTACATAGCAATGCATGTTCCTAGGCAACATGGTCATACAGTACATAGCAATGCCTGTTCCTAGGCAACATGGTCATACAGTACATAGCAATGCCTGTTCCTAGGCAACATGGTCATACAGTACATAGCAATGCCTGTTCCTAGGCAACATGGTCATACAGTACATAGCAATGCATGTTCCTAGGCAACATGGTCATACAGTACATAGCAATGCCTGTTCCTAGGCAACATGGTCATACAGTACATAGCAATGCCTGTTCCTAGGCAACATGGTCATACAGTACATAGCAATGCCTGTTCCTAGGCAACATGGTCATACAGTACATAGCAATGCCTGTTCCTAGGCAACATGGTCATACAGTACATAGCAATGCCTGTTCCTAGGCAACATGGTCATACAGTACATAGCAATGCCTGTTCCTAGGCAACATGGTCATACAGTACATAGCAATGCCTGTTCCTAGGCAACATGGTCATACAGTACATAGCAATGCCTGTTCCTAGGCAACATGGTCATACAGTACATAGCAATGCCTGTTCCTAGGCAACATGGTCATACAGTACATAGCAATGCATGTTCCTAGGCAACATGGTCATACAGTACATAGCAATGCCTGTTCCTAGGCAACAAGGTCATACAGTACATAGCAATGCCTGTTCCTAGGCAACATGGTCATACAGTACATAGCAATGCATGTTCCTAGGCAACAAGGTCATACAGTACATAGCAATGCCTGTTCCTAGGCAACATGGTCATACAGTACATAGCAATACCAGATCCTAGGCAACATGGTCATACAGTACATAGCATTGCCTGTTCCTAGGCAACATGGTCATACAGTACATACCAATGCCTGTTCCTAGGCAACATGGTCATACAGTACATAGAAATGCCTGTTCCTAGGCAAAAAGGTCATACAGTACATAGCAATGCATGTTTCTAGGCAACATGGTCATACAATACATAGCAATGCATGTTCCTAGGCAACAAGGTCATACAGTACATAGCAATGCCTGTTCCTAGGCAACATGGTCATACAGTACATAGCTATGCATGTTCCTAGGCAACATGGTCATACAATACATAGCAATACCTGTTCCTAGGCAACATGGTTATACAGTACATAGCATTGCCTGTTCCTAGGCAACATGGTCATACAGTACATAGCAATGCCTGTTCCTAGGCAACAAGGTCATACAGTACATATCAATGCCTGTTCCTAGGCAACATGGTCATACAGTACATAGCAATGCATGTTCCTAGGCAACATGGTCATACAGTACATAGCAATGCCTGTTCCTAGGCAACATGGTCATACAGTACATAGCAATGCCTGTTCCTAGGCAACATGGTCATACAGTACATAGCAATGCCTGTTCCTAGGCAACATGGTCATACAGTACATAGCAATGCATGTTCCTAGGCAACATGGTCATACAGTACATAGCAATGCCTGTTCCTAGGCAACATGGTCATACAGTACATAGCAATGCCTGTTCCTAGGCAACATGGTCATACAGTACATAGCAATGCATGTTCCTAGGCAACATGGTCATACAATACATAGCAATGCCTGTTCCTAGGCAACAATGTCATACAGTACATATCAATGCATGTTCCTAGGCAACAAGGTCATACAGTACATAGCAATGCCTGTTCCTAGGCAACATGGTCATACAGTACATAGCAATGCCTGTTCCTAGGCAACATGGTCATACAGTACATAGCAATGCCTGTTCCTAGGCAACATGGTCATACAGTACATAGCAATGCCTGTTCCTAGGCAACATGGTCATACAGTACATAGCAATGCCTGTTCCTAGGCAACAAGGTCATACAGTACATAGCAATGCATGTTCCTAGGCAACATGGTCATACAGTACATAGCAATGCCTGTTCCTAGGCAACAATGTCATACAGTACATAGCAATGCCTGTTCCTAGGCAACATGGTCATACAGTACATAGCAATGCATGTTCCTAGGCAACATGGTCATACAGTACATAGCAATGCCTGTTCCTAGGCAACATGGTCATACAGTACATAGCAATGCCTGTTCCTAGGCAACATGGTCATACAGTACATAGCAATGCCTGTTCCTAGGCAACATGGTCATACAGTACATAGCAATGCATGTTCCTAGGCAACATGGTCATACAGTACATAGCAATGCCTGTTCCTAGGCAACATGGTCATACAGTACATAGCAATGCCTGTTCCTAGGCAACATGGTCATACAGTACATAGCAATGCCTGTTCCTAGGCAACATGGTCATACAGTACATAGCAATGCATGTTCCTAGGCAACATGGTCATACAGTACATAGCAATGCCTGTTCCTAGGCAACATGGTCATACAGTACATAGCAATGCCTGTTCCTAGGCAACATGGTCATACAGTACATAGCAATGCCTGTTCCTAGGCAACATGGTCATACAGTACATAGCAATGCCTGTTCCTAGGCAACATGGTCATACAGTACATAGCAATGCCTGTTCCTAGGCAACATGGTCATACAGTACATAGCAATGCCTGTTCCTAGGCAACATGGTCATACAGTACATAGCAATGCCTGTTCCTAGGCAACATGGTCATACAGTACATAGCAATGCCTGTTCCTAGGCAACATGGTCATACAGTACATAGCAATGCCTGTTCCTAGGCAACAAGGTCATACAGTACATAGCAATGCCTGTTCCTAGGCAACATGGTCATACAGTACATAGCAATGCATGTTCCTAGGCAACAAGGTCATACAGTACATAGCAATGCCTGTTCCTAGGCAACATGGTCATACAGTACATAGCAATACCAGATCCTAGGCAACATGGTCATACAGTACATAGCATTGCCTGTTCCTAGGCAACATGGTCATACAGTACATACCAATGCCTGTTCCTAGGCAACATGGTCATACAGTACATAGAAATGCCTGTTCCTAGGCAAAAAGGTCATACAGTACATAGCAATGCCTGTTCCTAGGCAACATGGTCATACAGTACATAGCAATGCCTGTTCCTAGGCAACATGGTCATACAGTACATAGCAATGCCTGTTCCTAGGCAACATGGTCATACAGTACATAGCAATGCATGTTCCTAGGCAACATGGTCATACAATACATAGCAATACCTGTTCCTAGGCAACATGGTTATACAGTACATAGCATTGCCTGTTCCTAGGCAACATGGTCATACAGTACATAGCAATGCCTGTTCCTAGGCAACAAGGTCATACAGTACATATCAATGCCTGTTCCTAGGCAACATGGTCATACAGTACATAGCAATGCATGTTCCTAGGCAACATGGTCATACAGTACATAGCAATGCCTGTTCCTAGGCAACATGGTCATACAGTACATAGCAATGCCTGTTCCTAGGCAACATGGTCATACAGTACATAGCAATGCATGTTCCTAGGCAACATGGTCATACAGTACATAGCAATGCCTGTTCCTAGGCAACATGGTCATACAGTACATAGCAATGCCTGTTCCTAGGCAACATGGTCATACAGTACATAGCAATGCATGTTCCTAGGCAACATGGTCATACAATACATAGCAATGCCTGTTCCTAGGCAACAATGTCATACAGTACATATCAATGCATGTTCCTAGGCAACAAGGTCATACAGTACATAGCAATGCCTGTTCCTAGGCAACATGGTCATACAGTACATAGCAATGCCTGTTCCTAGGCAACATGGTCATACAGTACATAGCAATGCCTGTTCCTAGGCAACATGGTCATACAGTACATAGCAATGCCTGTTCCTAGGCAACATGGTCATACAGTACATAGCAATGCCTGTTCCTAGGCAACAGGTCATACAGTACATAGCAATGCATGTTTCTAGGCAACATGGTCATACAATACATAGCAATGCATGTTCCTAGGCAACAAGGTCATACAGTACATAGCAATGCCTGTTCCTAGGCAACATGGTCATACAGTACATAGCAATGCATGTTCCTAGGCAACATGGTCATACAGTACATAGCAATACCTGTTCCTAGGCAACATGGTCATACAGTACATAGCACTGCCTGTTCCTAGGCAACATGGTCATACAGTACATAGCAATGCCTGTTCCTAGGCAACATGGTCATACAGTACATAGCAATGCCTGTTCCTAGGCAACATGGTCATACAGTACATAGCAATGCCTGTTCCTAGGCAACATGGTCATACAGTACATAGCAATGCCTGTTCCTAGGCAACATGGTCATACAGTACATAGCAATGCCTGTTCCTAGGCAACATGGTCATACAGTACATAGCAATGCCTGTTCCTAGGCAACATGGTCATACAGTACATAGCAATGCCTGTTCCTAGGCAACATGGTCATACAGTACATAGCAATGCCTGTTCCTAGGCAACATGGTCATACAGTACATAGCAATGCCTGTTCCTAGGCAACATGGTCATACAGTACATAGCAATGCCTGTTCCTAGGCAACATGGTCATACAGTACATAGCAATGCCTGTTCCTAGGCAACATGGTCATACAGTACATAGCAATGCCTGTTCCTAGGCAACATGGTCATACAGTACATAGCAATGCCTGTTCCTAGGCAACATGGTCATACAGTACATAGCAATGCCTGTTCCTAGGCAACATGGTCATACAGTACATAGCAATGCCTGTTCCTAGGCAACATGGTCATACAGTACATAGCAATGCCTGTTCCTAGGCAACATGGTCATACAGTACATAGCAATGCCTGTTCCTAGGCAACATGGTCATACAGTACATAGCAATGCCTGTTCCTAGGCAACATGGTCATACAGTACATAGCAATACCAGATCCTAGGCAACATGGTCATACAGTACATAGCATTGCCTGTTCCTAGGCAACATGGTCATACAGTACATACCAATGCCTGTTCCTAGGCAACATGGTCATACAGTACATAGAAATGCCTGTTCCTAGGCAAAAAGGTCATACAGTACATAGCAATGCATGTTTCTAGGCAACATGGTCATACAATACATAGCAATGCATGTTCCTAGGCAACAAGGTCATACAGTACATAGCAATGCCTGTTCCTAGGCAACATGGTCATACAGTACATAGCTATGCATGTTCCTAGGCAACATGGTCATACAATACATAGCAATACCTGTTCCTAGGCAACATGGTTATACAGTACATAGCATTGCCTGTTCCTAGGCAACATGGTCATACAGTACATAGCAATGCCTGTTCCTAGGCAACATGGTCATACAGTACATAGCAATGCCTGTTCCTAGGCAACATGGTCATACAGTACATAGCAATGCATGTTCCTAGGCAACATGGTCATACAATACATAGCAATGCATGTTCCTAGGCAACAAGGTCATACAGTACATAGCAATGCCTGTTCCTAGGCAACATGGTCATACAGTACATAGCAATGCATGTTCCTAGGCAACATGGTCATACAGTACATAGCAATGCCTGTTCCTAGGCAACATGGTCATACAGTACATAGCAATGCCTGTTCCTAGGCAACATGGTTATACAGTACATAGCATTGCCTGTTCCTAGGCAACATGGTCATACAGTACATAGCAATGCCTGTTCCTAGGCAACAAGGTCATACAGTACATAGCAATGCCTGTTCCTAGGCAACATGGTCATACAGTACATAGCAATGCCTGTTCCTAGGCAACATGGTCATACAGTACATAGCAATGCCTGTTCCTAGGCAACATGGTCATACAGTACATAGCAATGCCTGTTCCTAGGCAACATGGTCATACAGTACATAGCAATGCCTGTTCCTAGGCAACATGGTCATACAGTACATAGCAATGCCTGTTCCTAGGCAACATGGTCATACAGTACATAGCAATGCCTGTTCCTAGGCAACAAGGTCATACAGTACATAGCAATGCCTGTTCCTAGGCAACATGGTCATACAGTACATAGCAATGCATGTTCCTAGGCAACATGGTCATACAGTACATAGCAATGCCTGTTCCTAGGCAACATGGTCATACAGTACATAGCAATGCCTGTTCCTAGGCAACATGGTCATACAGTACATAGCAATGCCTGTTCCTAGGCAACATGGTCATACAGTACATAGCAATGCCTGTTCCTAGGCAACATGGTCATACAGTACATAGCAATGCCTGTTCCTAGGCAACAAGGTCATACAGTACATAGCAATGCCTGTTCCTAGGCAACATGGTCATACAGTACATAGCAATGCATGTTCCTAGGCAACATGGTCATACAGTACATAGCAATACCTGTTCCTAGGCAACATGGTCATACAGTACATAGCAATGCCTGTTCCTAGGCAACATGGTCATACAGTACATAGCAATGCCTGTTCCTAGGCAACATGGTCATACAGTACATAGCAATGCATGTTCCTAGGCAACATGGTCATACAGTACATAGCAATGCCTGTTCCTAGGCAACATGGTCATACAGTACATAGCAATGCCTGTTCCTAGGCAACATGGTCATACAGTACATAGCAATGCCTGTTCCTAGGCAACATGGTCATACAGTACATAGCAATGCATGTTCCTAGGCAACATGGTCATACAGTACATAGCAATGCCTGTTCCTAGGCAACATGGTCATACAGTACATAGCAATGCCTGTTCCTAGGCAACATGGTCATACAGTACATAGCAATGCCTGTTCCTAGGCAACATGGTCATACAGTACATAGCAATGCCTGTTCCTAGGCAACATGGTCATACAGTACATAGCAATGCCTGTTCCTAGGCAACATGGTCATACAGTACATAGCAATGCCTGTTCCTAGGCAACATGGTCATACAGTACATAGCAATGCCTGTTCCTAGGCAACATGGTCATACAGTACATAGCAATGCCTGTTCCTAGGCAACATGGTCATACAGTACATAGCAATGCCTGTTCCTAGGCAACATGGTCATACAGTACATAGCACTGCCTGTTCCTAGGCAACATGGTCATACAGTACATAGCAATGCCTGTTCCTAGGCAACATGGTCATACAGTACATAGCAATACCTGTTCCTAGGCAACATGGTCATACAGTACATAGCACTGCCTGTTCCTAGGCAACATGGTCATACAGTACATAGCAATGCCTTTTCCTAGGCAACATGGTCATACAGTACATAGCAATACCTGTTCCTAGGCAACATGGTCATACAGTACATAGCAATGCCTGTTCCTAGGCAACATGGTCATACAGTACATAGCAATGCCTTTTCCTAGGCAACATGGTCATACAGTACATAGCAATGCCTGTTCCTAGGCAACAAGGTCATACAGTACATAGCAATGCCTGTTCCTAGGCAACATGGTCATACAGTACATAGCAATGCCTGTTCCTAGGCAACATGGTCATACAGTACATAGCAATGCCTGTTCCTAGGCAACAAGGTCATACAGTACATAGCAATGCATGTTCCTAGGCAACATGGTCATACAGTACATAGCAATGCCTGTTCCTAGGCAACATGGTCATACAGTACATAGCAATGCCTGTTCCTAGGCAACATGGTCATACAGTACATAGCAATGCCTGTTCCTAGGCAACATGGTCATACAGTACATAGCAATGCCTGTTCCTAGGCAACAAGGTCATACAGTACATAGCAATGCATGTTCCTAGGCAACATGGTCATACAGTACATAGCAATGCATGTTCCTAGGCAACAAGGTCATACAGTACATAGCAATGCCTGTTCCTAGGCAACATGGTCATACAGTACATAGCAATGCCTGTTCCTAGGCAACATGGTCATACAGTACATAGCAATACCTGTTCCTAGGCAACATGGTCATACAGTACATAGCAATGCCTGTTCCTAGGCAACATGGTCATACAGTACATAGCAATGCCTGTTCCTAGGCAACAAGGTCATACAGTACATAGCAATGCATGTTCCTAGGCAACATGGTCATACAGTACATAGCAATGCATGTTCCTAGGCAACAAGGTCATACAGTACATAGCAATGCCTGTTCCTAGGCAACATGGTCATACAGTACATAGCAATGCATGTTCCTAGGCAACATGGTCATACAGTACATAGCAATACCTGTTCCTAGGCAACATGGTCATACAGTACATAGCAATGCCTGTTCCTAGGCAACATGGTCATACAGTACATAGCAATGCCTGTTCCTAGGCAACATGGTCATACAGTACATAGCAATGCCTGTTCCTAGGCAACATGGTCATACAGTACATAGCAATGCCTGTTCCTAGGCAACATGGTCATACAGTACATAGCAATGCCTGTTCCTAGGCAACATGGTCATACAGTACATAGCAATGCCTGTTCCTAGGCAACATGGTCATACAGTACATAGCAATGCCTGTTCCTAGGCAACATGGTCATACAGTACATAGCAATGCTGTTCCTAGGCAACATGGTCATACAGTACATAGCAATGCCTGTTCCTAGGCAACATGGTCATACAGTACATAGCAATGCCTGTTCCTAGGCAACATGGTCATACAGTACATAGCAATGCCTGTTCCTAGGCAACATGGTCATACAGTACATAGCAATGCATGTTCCTAGGCAACAAGGTCATACAGTACATAGCAATGCCTGTTCCTAGGCAACATGGTCATACAGTACATAGCAATGCCTGTTCCTAGGCAACATGGTCATACAGTACATAGCAATGCCTGTTCCTAGGCAACATGGTCATACAGTACATAGCAATGCCTGTTCCTAGGCAACATGGTCATACAGTACATAGCAATGCATGTTCCTAGGCAACATGGTCATACAGTACATAGCAATGCCTGTTCCTAGGCAACAAGGTCATACAGTACATAGCAATGCATGTTCCTAGGCAACATGGTCATACAGTACATAGCAATGCATGTTCCTAGGCAACATGGTCATACAGTACATAGCAATGCCTGTTCCTAGGCAACATGGTCATACAGTACATAGCAATGCCTGTTCCTAGGCAACATGGTCATACAGTACATAGCAATGCCTGTTCCTAGGCAACATGGTCATACAGTACATAGCAATGCCTGTTCCTAGGCAACATGGTCATACAGTACATAGCAATGCCTGTTCCTAGGCAACATGGTCATACAGTACATAGCAATGCCTGTTCCTAGGCAACATGGTCATACAGTACATAGCAATGCCTGTTCCTAGGCAACATGGTCATACAGTACATAGCAATGCCTGTTCCTAGGCAACATGGTCATACAGTACATAGC